>CM032449.1:138883349-138905986 GCA_019049505.1 Pachyrhynchus sulphureomaculatus
TTATCAATATTAATTAATTCTACGTTTGCCTCAGTTTCGATTTCAATTGTATCAGATACCATAATTTAAAGGCGATAAAGAGAATGTCTCTGATTGTTTTTACAATTAGCGGCTTATAACTTAAGAAGCACAAAAATTTCCGGAAACAGTCTGAAGATTGGAAATCTTTTTATTGCAAAATCCAGATTTTAAAGTGGCATTTTACCAGTACCTTTACCTGTTATACTGGAGTAGACATTTAAGGAAAAAACGAGGGATTTGACATTTAATAGTTGAGTTATCATTTAACCTTCCTCCTTCGCCAACTGCATTTTTTTTTAATGTTTTTTTAATATTATTGTAAAATTTGCACATTGGTTTTGGTAATCTTTAGTACAGATAAGGCTAGAGACAGCGTTCTTATCAGTTCGTTTTTGACTCGTTTTATAACTTAGGTAGGAATTTAATTGTGCCTCTTAACCATACTGTTTATAATTACCAGAGAGGGATAGAAAAAATAATAACCGGTCAAGTACAAGTGAAACTTGCGCAATTAGTGTCCCGTAGGTTGATTGCTTTTAAAATGAAAATTTTTGTTACGAAGGTATAAAATGATCAATGACTTCACAAAACACACCCCAAATGAGTTTTCAACAAAGATTGTTTCCGATCTTTACTAAAAACTGATGATCTTGAAATTTTTGTTTTTTTTTTATATACCAGATAAATTATTAAAAGTAATGCACTCGTGATAATTTTCGTTCAATCTACACCCCGTGGAGAATATTCCAGAATTTTTTCAAAATCTTTTGGTTAGTCCTTTTCGAGATATGGGGGTTGAGATAAATAATACAAAGAAAAGTGTGCTCAAGTATTACATTATATATACTTTTGAACTCATGTTTTACAAGTTTTCATTAGACATCCCACTCGATGACCTAGTAAAATTTTTTTTTTTTCACTTCCGATTTCATCTCCCAATACTAACCCCTTAAGTAAAAATTTAACTTTTAAAACTACACGGCTCTGGTAAGGCGATCAATTCCTATTTTAGTACGAAATTTCAACTTTATATATTAAGTAGTTTCGGAGAAAATCGGGTGTGACAGACGGACGGTCGGATGGACGGATGGATAAGTGTTCTGTACGGAAGACTAAAAATAAGTACGAGATACTAGAAAAGTACATACATATAATGACAATGATTTGACAAAAATAAAATTTATTTTAAAACGAAATATTCTTCGCCATTTAATAAAAAAAAATGCTAAAATGATTTACTCAGTACTTTGTAAATATGCGGTCCCAAAATAAACATCAAATTTTACTATCTCACACTAAAAAATAACTTATTTCAATCTATATTATGGTGGAAGATAATTTAAAAAAATAGAAATTTACCTTATTTCAGTAATCAAAAAAATTATTTAATAGTTAAAAAATCACAATCCTCTCTTTTAAAATCATATCAAACAAATATGTGTTCTCTGCGAACGAAATATGTGCATATGTTGAAGAATAAATTTTAATGTGGACGACATATATATATATATATATATATATATATATATATATATATATAGTTAGATAGGAAAATTATCAGGTATGCTCTTGGTGAATGAATAGAAATAAACCCTTTTTGAGAAGTGTGGCTGGATTATTATTTTTGCGATAATTAATATTATTTATTATAACGCTAAAAGCTAAAAAAAAATATGTTTCTTGTGATATAAAAACCCAAGAATCCAATAATATAAAAATTTCGGAGGATAATTGTTTCACAAATACACTACTTGCTGCAAGGAAAGTAAATACAATAATTTACCTGCTGTTCCATTACGTTTCAGCAAACCTAACGGCTTATATTTCTAAAACTTATTCAACACTTAACGTTTCTTTTAGGTTATTCTGTAATCAGATCTCAATCTACCCTGTATGCTATTTCTGTTAAGATTAGCAATAATAGAAAAACAAAAACAATGAAATATTTCGACATACACACAATCACACTTTTAGGCTCCTACCTCATCCATTTTACCCTGTATATATTTTACTATAAAAAAATATTTTTTACTAAATACCCAATATCTCAAACAAAAACTAGAAACAATTCTCATAATACTATTTAAATAATAAAATAATCCCCATCCATTTTACCTCTTCCCTTGTTAACAATAAAAAAAATGAAAAAAAAAAGAATATTTTGATTTCTTGACTGAAGAACTCCGATAAAAATCTATGATAAGATAAATTTGAAGGCACTGTTTCGTCTGTCTTTGGCACCTTACAAGTTTTAATACAAAGGACAGTAGTTAAAATTTGCCTATTCTCCCATCCAATAAACCTGGAAATATTCTAATAACTCTATTTTAACTATACAACATTCTACCATCTCTTTCACTCTCTACCTTCATTAAAATTGATTGTAATGAAGAAATAACTTAGTTTTAATACACCTATGATCCAAGAGTTGTTTCATATATATTACACTATATGCCCTAAAAGGGGCATATACTGTGATATATATGAAGCAGCCTTGTAACTTTCTACTTCAACATATTAACCTATTATATATTTAACCATCAATGATATACTTAAAACTGATCAACTAGATTAATCAAGAAACCTGCAAAAATTCTCAAAATACTATTGAAATAATATATTAATATATATATATATATATATATATATATATATATATATATATATATATATATATATAAATATATATATATATATATATATATTATATATATATATATATATATATATATATATATATATATATATATATATATATATATATATATATATATATATATATATATATATATATATATATATATATATGTATATATATATATATATATATATATATATATATATATGTATATATATATATAAATATATATATATATATATATATATATATATATATATATATATATATATATGTATGTATATATATATACATATACATATATATATATATATATATATATATATATATATATATACAATGCAATGTCTATCTGCCTGTCTGTCTGTCCATTAGTACGCTTATCACTCGAGAACCACTTATCCGATTGACGCTAATTTATTCTCTCAGGTTATCTATAATTTTTATAAAATGCAACGTCTTTCTGTCTGTCTGCCTGTCCGTTAGTGCACTTATCATTGAAGAACCACCTATCCGATTTACGTGCTTTTTTTTTTAAGAGACATATGTTCTCTGGCCAGGTTATAGGATATATTTTATTACATAAGAAATAAGCAGTGACGATAATAGTAAATCAAGTCGGAAAAAAGTTTGCTGCTAGCTCGTTCTCTTGCAATACACTCCCTGAACCATTAAATATGGAACATTACTTTGTAGCAAAAGAATAAAATATATATAAAATGCAACGTCTCTCTGTCTATCTGTCCGTTAGTGCCCTTATTACTTGAGAACCACTTATCCGATTTACGTGTTTTTTTTTTTAATTCATACATTTGTTCTCTGGACAGGTTATCTATTATAATATGTGTAAAATGCAACGTCTTCCTATCTGTTTTTTTTTTATAATTTTTTAATTCTGGAAAAACTGGAAACCATATTTTAAATTATAGTCTTGATTAAGTTTGACCTAAATAGCGGTCATTGCCCTGTTTAAATAAGCAGCTTCATATTAGCTAGCTTAAACATGACAGGTTTAATTTTCTTAAATTTACTATAATTACCATAGTTTGAACAGTATGTATTTTATCAAAAGAAATTTTATTCCTAAGTTTAATGATAATTTACCATTATAAAAGGTGTTAAACGAAATGTTGCGGATAAAATTTAATAGACCATAACCTTACCAAGCACAGCGCTCAGACACAGGTAAACTCGTGAGATTACGAGTAAACTTTAACCAACTTTATATTTTCATACTCGCTGTGTAAAAAGAACATTTCATGTAAAGTCTTGTGCTAATAAAAGACAGACAGTAATAGATTTTGTTTTATATATGTACGAGTAGTTTAATTTAAAAAAAAAAAAATCATAGTTAAGAGCTAGAACTTTTCTCAGCAGTTATAAAAGCAAATAAACGTAAGATGATTCTTTAATGGAACAAAGATTTCTTGATTTTTATTTGAAAGTTTTTGTTTTAATAATAATACTACCTAAAGACCTCTAGTCGTATTTTAGTTCTTATAATAAATTGCCTAGTGCCTTATTTTATAAAGAAAGTTATCTCCCATGGACTAACACAAATAAGACAAAACTGATGCTACGGCAATTTTTAGTTATTTTTATTACTTTTACCTCTATACTTCTTGTATTCTACCAGCCGCACATGTAAATATTAATTGTGTGAGAACGCTGCATAGTATTTCAATTCAACGTTGAGCTGCAAGTTCAAGTTCTCAACTTTTAAGTCCCGATCGAGTGAGTAACAAAAGTGAAAGATTATGAGAAGTATATGGTATTATGAAGGTAGGTAATAGAGTAGAGACTGTGGTCACTTCATATATGTATGTATATATATATATATATATATATATATATATATATATATATATATAATATATATATATATATATAAATAAATATATATATATATATATATATATATATATATATATATACATATATATATATATATATATATATATATATATATATATATATATATATATATATATATATAAATATATAAGGTGTTCTAAAAATCACTTAATATATTCAAACTAGTATATCTTTGTAGTAGCAATTGAAAAAATATTGATAAATATCGCCCATTGATAATAACACGTAAAACTAACTTAAAGAGGTCTCAAACTTTTAATCGCTGCCCCTGTCTCTATGCTGGTCAAAGCTACTTCATTGGCTGTTGCCATCAGTTGACTATTTTAATATTTACATGCTTCTAAATAAGTAAAAAACAACTTGGCTCTTTTTAACAATTAGAAAGAACAGTGCATGAAACACAACAACACTAATAAGTTAATAATTCTTCTCATACAAAAATCAGTTTTCATCAAACTTCAGCAACACCAATGAGTCACTAAGGGCATTTTTTTTCGTTACCAATTTTCAATATTTTTCGAAAATACATTAATTTTTGCAAAATCTTTTTAGATTTAAACGTATAAGACGTTGGTGATACTTCACTGATTGGTTTCAGGAGTGTGTGTTGTCTCTGTTTAATTCACTTTTAAAATTTCCCCTCTTCCTCATTCAGGTATTTCAATCATTATCTCAGCTGTATTAGTGCAGCAGGACAGACAGACAGGCACATTACTATTTACAATTACACAGTACAGTCATTTAGAAAATTTTAAACTATGCTCAAATTTATTATTATGTATTGGGTGGGTCGATTTGACATGTCACTAATTTTAATACATTAAGGGGGTCACTACCGAGGTCAATTTACATTGAAAAGTAAAAACCCATTTTCTCAGCAACCGTTCATCCTATTTCAACGAAACTTTGCGCACTTATTATTTATTATTATATAATTTAATGGGACTAAGGGTTTAAAGAAATAATTTAAATTACATTTTCTAGAAATTTTGAAAGTTCATGAATTTTATTTGTATGTTTGAATTGACGCGGTAAATTACCAGCTGTTTCGTTTGACATTTCCTTAGTCCGAACTGTAGACAGTGTTGCCATGGATATTTAAAAAAAAAAATAGCTCAATAACTTTTATAGTTTTGAAGATAATGGGGCAAATGTACAAAAAAGTCAATTTTTCAGGAGAGCCGAAAAACTAAAAAGTTGTAGTTTTGACTGCTTTTTTTGTTATAATCAACTTTTTTTAATTTATTTCTAGAGTGTTTGTCTTCTTTTTTTTTTGCAAAAACAAGTTTGGCAACACTGATCGTTTACAACAAAATATGTTTTTTTCCAAATTTTTTTTTTTTAGTTTTGTTTTTGGTTATATTTTACGTGAGAGATTGTTTTTTGTTTACATAGTTACAAATTTTTTTCCTGTTTTCTGTTACTATTGCTGTTTTAAATTTTATTATATTGTTATTTTATTATAGTTTTTTATTATTGTTTTGTGAAGAAAAAATGACTAAGCCAAAGACTAGCTTCAAGAGCAAGAAAAGGAATAAACCTTTTAGTGGGACACATATTTCTGTTGCTCGTAAATTGGTCATGTCCTTACCATCTGTTGAATCAACACCATCAACCTCATCTGAAAATCGTACACCTTCTTCTTCTTCAAAAAAACTAGGTAATCAAAATAAATTTGAGTCATTCATGAGCAACCATGCGTATGATTTGGTGGATGTTGGAGAGCTGAGTAAAGCACTGAACTCAACAGTGGACTGCAAAAAATGTGGTGGTGAAATCACCCTAAGTGTTTGTTTGAGAAACGGTTTGGCATCCACTATAAAGATTGTTTGTCAGAATTGTCAAGTCCTAAATAAACTAAGGAACTCCAAGAAACTGGATTATGAACTCGAAGGTAAATCTGTGAAATTAGATACAATAAATATTAGATTTACTTATGCACTTAGGTGTACTGGTAAAGGATTTGCTGGAGCTAAACTTCTTTGTGCTATAATGAACATTCCTCCCCCACAAAGCAAGCACTTTTTGCACCAAAATGTTATTCGTTCAGCTCTTGAAGTAGTTGGAAAAGATATAATGGTGGCTGCCGTAGAGGAAGCCTGTATTTCAAATAGTGGCAACAGGGATTTGGCCATCTCACTAGATGGCAGTTGGCAAAAAAGGGGCCATACTTCTTTGAATGGCGTGGTCTCTGCTGCGAGTACTGACTCAGGCAAAATAGTGGATATTGTGGTACTCTCCAAACACTGTCGTTGTCCACTAAAATTTCAGAATACACATAATGAAAATTGCATAGCCAATCATAGTGGTACCAGTGAGGCTATGGAAGCAGCTGGTGCAGAGCAAATTTTCCTGAGGTCAATGGACAAATACAATGTGAGATATTCTCACTACTTAGGTGATGGAGACTCAAAGGGTTTCTTGAAGGTTGTAGAACAAAACCCTTACGGAGATAGTCTCTTAGTTCAGAAGTTAGAATGTATAGGACATGTACAAAAAAGGATGGGATCTAGACTCAGAAAGCTAAAAACTTCCTACACGTCCAAAAAACTGCAAGATGGAAAGCCGATAGGAGGAAAGGGCAGACTCACGGATGTGGCAATAAACGACATTCAAAAGTTTTATGGCTTAGCCATACGAAGAAACGTTGGCAGCTTGGCTGAGATGAAAAAAGCAGTATGGGCAGAATTTTTTCATCTCGGCTCAAACGACCAGAATCCGGCACACAATTTATGCAGCTTGGACTGGTGTAAGTTCCTCAAGGCCCAGGCAGAAAAAAAATTATATGAGCACTCAAAGCATTTTCATCTACCAAAAGTAGTAATGGAAATTTTGAAACCTGTCTTCAGGGACCTGGCGAATCCAGCCCTGTTAGAAAAATGTGTTCACGGTAAGACACAAAACACAAACGAAAGCAATAATAATGCATTGTGGGTTAGATGCCCAAAAAATATTTTTGTAGAGAAAAGCACACTAGAATTAGGTGCATATGATGCACTATGCTGCTTCAATGAAGGTAATATTTCCGCTGCCGAGTACTTGAAAAACTTTTCATTGACCCTGGAAAATTTACAATTGCTGGGCTGATGAAGGAAGATGAACTGAGAATAGTGAAAGCCGAGAAAGACTTACAACAAGCATCGAAATGCGAGAGGCAAAAAATTTCAAGAGCAAGAAAAAGTTTAGAAGAAAAATTTAAGAAGTTAGAAAAAAAAGAAGGCTCGTCATATGAAGCGGGTTCATTTTAATTAAAAAAAAAAAACCGGTCAAGTGCAAGTTGAACTTGCACAATTAGTGTTCCGTACGTTGATTGTTTTTAAAATAAAAATTTTTGTTAGGGTGGTATAAAATGATCAGTGATTGCACAAAACACACCCCAAATGAGTTTTCAACAAAGTTTGTTTCCAATCTTTACTGAAAACTGGTGACCTTGAAATTTTATTTTTTTTTTATATACCAAATAAATTATTAAAGGTAATGCACTCGTGATAATTTTCGTTCAATCTATACCCCGTGGAGAATATTCCAGAATTTTTTCAAAATTTTTTGATCAGTACTTTTCGAGATAAGGTAGGGGACAGCGATTTTTCAAAAGTAATACGAAGAAAAGTGTGTGCGCAAGTATTACATTATATATATATATATATATATATATATATTTTACTCGTGTTTTCACAAGCTTTCATTTGACACCACACTCGAGGACCTAGTAAAAAAAATTTTTTTTCACTTCCGATTTCACCCTCAAAACGAACCCCTTAAGTCAAAATTTATGTTACGGTGGTATAAAATGATCAGTGACTTCACAAAACACACCCCAAATGAGTTTTCAACAAAGTTTGTTTCCAATCTTTACTGAAATCTGATGACCTTGAAATTTTTGTTTTTTTTATATACCATATAAATTATTAAAGGTAATGCACTCGTGATAATTTTCGTTCAATCTACACCCCGTGGAGAATATTCCAGAATTTTTTCGAAATTTTTTGATAAGTACTTTTCGAGATAAGGCCCGGGACAGCGATTTTTCGCGAATTTTTAAAAATAATACAAAGATAAGTGCTCGGAAGTATAATATTATATATATATTTTTTACTCGTGTTTTCACAAGCTTTCATTTGACACCACACTCGATGACCTAGTAAAAAAATTTTTTTTTCACTTCCGACTTCACCCCCCAAAACTAACCCCTTAAGTCAAAATTTAATTCTCAAAATTACATGGCTCTGATGAGGCCGTCAATTCCTATATTATTACCAAATTTCACCTTTCTATGTCAAATAGTTTCGGAGAAAATCGGGTGTGACAGACAGACAGACAGACAGACAGACAGACAGACAGACAGACAGACAGACAGCCAGACAGACAGACAGACACCGAAGTGATCTTATAAGTGTTCCGTACGGAACACTAAAAAGTATAACAAAATAATAAAATCTTATTATTACTTTTCAAAATATTATTGTAAAAATAAAGTTTTTTATTTGTATATAGTAAATAGTATTTCAAAATATTTTTGTAAAAATAAAGTTTTTCATTTGTATATAGTAAATAGTGTTATATAATTATTCCTAAGCATTGTTAATAAAAAGTGGGATAATAATAATAATAGTGAAAATAATAATAACTTCATAATGGGTGGAATGGGGGGTGGTATATTGAAAGGTGCGTAGTGCGAAGCTAGGCGAAGGCTGAGCGGGACTCATATCTTGGCGATACTGACTGATGGCTCATACCTTGACTACTTTATATAAAAATTTCAGGCACTTATACTCATCGTATAATTGTGGGGGTTGGATTGTTTTATGCAGAAATGATTGTAGATTATAAAAATGGAAAAAAACGAAAAACGTATTTTTTTTCATTTTTCTCGGTAGTGACCCCCTTAAATGATTTTACAGTAACACTATATATATATATATATATATATATATATATATATATATATATATATATATATATATATATATATATATATTAATTATACTTATTTTCATTTGCCTGCAAAAAGCACTTGAATCTTATCTCTAACTTAATACTCTTGATTCTGGCACCTCAAACCACTAGAATTCTTACTTTATTTTCTCTATGACTATTTCTGTCGTATTCATTCTATTTCTAGTCATTTCGTGTTCTTCCGCTTCTTAACCCACGAATACTTTCCCAAAAATTTAGTTTTTCAACTCATCCTTAGTTTTGCATTTTTATTAATCTATGATGCTCATACCTCATTTCTGTATGGTGATATGATTTCCACTATATTTATTCCATTATTCTTTTTTATTTTTATACGATACACTTTTATCGCACCAAAATGGGTATAGCACTCCAACAATTTGTCTTGCATCCTGCATATCATTTTGATCAATACTGCTTCTTAAATAATCAAAATATCTCTTTATTGTAGATGATAGTCTTTATCCAACAATAAATCTAGTTTTTTACTTTATAACTATATGGTCGGTTTTATGCGTGCTAACTTAAAGACTCTATTGCTTGTAGTCGTTATACGACCTTGTTAACATAAGTTATAAATCTTAGGTACGAAGTACTTAATCATCTGCAAAGCCAAGGGTAAATAAACAATGATTCAGGTAGAGATAATACTCATTCAACCAGAGCTTTTCTGCAATTCCTTTAAAACCATACTTGCTATGTATTAAACAATAGAGGGACAAACTACCAGCATATCTGATGCCTTAAGTTTTTTTTTGTATTGACTCCGATAAGTTGTTATATATTTAAGCAATAGCAGTGTTTTGTCGTAAAATTCTTAACCACTAACAGAGTACCCTTGTACCTTCCTATCCTGACAGTGTCAAAACCAATCATTAAAATTTTTCACTTTTATAACTAAAGTTACAAATTATTTACCTCTGGTCGAATTGGAAAAATGATTGAATAGGAATTAATCTCTTACCCATTTGAGCAGACTAATAAGTTATTGTAATTTTTGTTTTCTTTAATTATGTTATTGTTATTCGGTAAGTCTAAATTTTGATGATTCTATATATCACTATAAGGGAAACAACAAATGCATACGAGCTGTTGATATTACGCTTTACATAAATTTTACAAATAGTAGAAGGTTAAAATTTATTAAACGAAATTAATATTAAGGAGACGAATTCAAATTCCAGCTATTTCAGTTTCCAGATTACAATTATATTTTGGTTTACACACAAACTAGAAATAGAATAGGGAATAAAATTAAGGTGTTGGGGATTTGAGAGACGATATTACAACAATAGTGAAATTAATAGTCAAATTTGAGGCATAAAGGTAAAAGGCATTAACTATTTTCCATTTGAGGGTCGATTTCCTTTTTTTTTTTTTCCCAGTCACTTTTGATTTAATCGAAAATTGAAACTGAAATAGAAAAAAAGGTTTGCGGCGGTCAAACCATAAGAATTCGAATTAAAAGTCGGTTTTGCTTGTTTCTTGTGTTTCTTCAGTGCTTAATATTATAGATTAGTTAAACATTAATATAACTTGAATTATGTTTACGCAAATTATTTAATCAATATTATAATCTGTGATGCTACCTAGGATTATTTCACGAAGTCTTCTCTGCTCTCTTTATAAGTCATGTCGTACACCATAGTGCCTTAAAATACAAATTAACGCAAAAAAAAAAAACGCTTCAGCAGCCTTTCCTAGAAAAACTACAACTTGGTTCTGTAAAGAGAGTACAAGAGAGTAAATTGAATTTAATAGTTTTTTACAAACCTTAATATTATTTTTCTACAATATTGTGAGTGCATTTTTTGCACGCATAATCATTCTATTCGAAATCAGTTGTAGAGTACAAAGAGCATTTTTTAGCGTTACTAGGGCACAATTTATAAGTTTCTTCCATAGTGCAAAGCAAAAAACTGTAGAAAATGCTTTGTAAATTTTTAAGCAATGATACCCATTTTTTTTTAAATCGCCACATTCAAGGCTTTTGTATCAAACTGTAGAGACAAATTTTTACATCTTGTCAAGCAAAATTTGAATCAAACCTTGTATTTTTTCCAGCAATAATGCATGGAAAGTAATTCACTAGAGAAATTTAATTCCCTATCATTTACAGAACCTTTTTCCAGAAATCGCCCCTTCATATATTTTCCTATTAAATTTTAGGGATGACTTCTAATTAAATTATCACCAACTTTGTAGAAAACTTTGTTACAAATTATTTGGTGTTATATATATTAGTAAAATATTTGTAACTTTTATAGTAAAATAATCATTTAAGTATAAAGAGTATTTCTATCTCCATTATAACTATAATTATAATACAAGGGCAAGTATGATATATTTATTTAGCAGGTAAATTAAATCTCTATATAATCCATTGAGTGTACGTTTGTAATATATATGATTTAGTGAAGATTAAACTTTGCTGGTTGCACATATAGAAATTACACAAACTACATTTCTAAATAGCTACATTTCTTGAGCTCCAGAAAAAATACACAATATTGTAGCAAAAGGACTTTTAACGTTGTATAAAATACATTTACGATTTTCTCGGAAATTAATACGTTAATTTGTAATATTTGGAAAATAGATTTGTGCCGATATGATAAAAAACTTCTAGTAATTTATTTTATTCCAAATAGAAAGTAGTATCTCAATTTAGAGGTATTTTCTAAATAATTAACATAGGAAATGTCATTATACGCTTTACAAGAATTTTTGAACAAAGTTCTAAAAAAATAGTAAAAGATATCATGTAAATATCAGATATCTTTTTATTACTAATACTTGAGTCATGCCTAGAGTGTTAATTTGTCTTATGTAAAAACAAAAAAAAATAAGAAGAGAAAGAAAAATGCAGATGAATGTACTGTATAGTATGCTTACAAAACTCTAAATAAAAAATCTTTAGGTAATTTATATTTACCGTTTTTATTTGAACTGATATAAGTTTATGTGATTAATGTGTAATTAACGGTAAGTGGAATTACTTGTTCTTTTAAAATATTTACTAATTATTTTGGTTGAATACTTGCAGCTTGTTTCCATTATAAAATCTCTATGAACGATTTTGTTTACTGTATAGCTAGAAACATCAAAAATCAATTTCAAGACCTCATTTTGCAATATTTGGAATTTCCTAAGTTTGATTTCACGAGTACTGCCACCATGACGGTGCGCCAACAAATTCTTAACGAATAAACTTTTAATTTGATACATTACTTTCTTTTTTTGGTGTATTAGTGGATCCATGGTATAGTATCTATGGTTAGCAGAAGGTTTATTAATCATTTTTTTGTGCTAGTTTTCCAACTTAGTAATTTATCAAAATTAGGACCAAAATATTTAATTCGATACTTTCACTTTTGATTGCGATAATTAAAGGACGGCTTTGCTGAAGTATGTTCTAGATTTATTAGGGTTTAATTTAATATTCGATTTTCTCTTCCAGAACTCAAGGTAAGTTATAATTTGTTGTAATTTCTTTACTAAAATTTTGATTGCTTTCTTGCAACTGTGGCAGCTGTATCATTACCAAATAATGTTTTATCATTATAAAAGAGGAAAATAGTAATGTATTAGAGTTATTAAGGAATCGTTATTTAGTTATATATTACGTAGAGCAAATGTTATTACTGTCAATTAATGAAAAAATCCTAAATGATATCATAAAACTTTATTAGTGCCCAAGAAAAAAGTACAATGCCAGAGAACGGTGTAAATGATCATTATTTTATAATAATTGTAGATTAAAATTAATTGACCTAGTCCATCGTATAATTTTATTTCGATTATTCTTGCAGTCTCATATTAACAGATTTACTAATTAGACTGTCGTCGGTACCTTTCAAAATAAGAACACTTTTCGTGCTGTAATTATCCCACCCTTTAATCTCTCGAGGGGTCCATGATGGTTTTTCAGAACCGTATTCTTCGTACGATAGCATTAATGCGGCCCGTCGTTCTTTTGTTTTTTATGCTAATTAAATGGCTGTTAAAGTTAGCAGGATTTGGGCTTTTGCTAGCAATTCTCGGGAACTTGTGATGACACGAATCTCAATAAGGGCTGATTCCCAAAAAAAAAAAGTTGTAGCTCATTGAATCAATCACATTAAATGTATTAAATATTTTTATTCTGAAGAAAATTTAAACAATTATTATATATATTTTCCTATATATAAAATGAACAGTTTTCAAAGTTATCGATAATTAAAGATGCAGCTATACCCTACGTTTCATCCAGTCAATCTAAACAGTACTTTGATGCTGGGTTTTATTTTATGGTGGGTGTGAATATTGAAGGGAGGGCTATTAGATTTCGATGATTTCGTTTGATTTATGGCACCGTTATTTTTGCGTATTTTTAGCAGTTCTTTTAACAGTCGTGTTGTCGTAAAATAAAACTGAATTTATTCCCTTACAAATAAAAAGGTCGAGAGCAAGTAGGACTTGCGCAATTAGAGCTCCGTACGGTGATTGCTTTTAAAATATAATAAAATCCTTACCTAGGCTAAGTGAATTAGGTCCCTGGCATGTTAGTCAATAATGTTTAATAGTTATAGGATCTTAGCTACCTAGGTAGGAAGTCTTTATTTCATTGATAATATATTCTAAATTATTTTAGAAAATAATGGCGTTTAGTTTGTTTATCTGCTTGCTTACAGTTTTTTGCATACAGTTTATTCTTTTACCAAGTTAAACTTTCCTAACCAAAGCACATTAACCAATGTTTTCTATAAGTCGCATTTGAAATTATGTGTGAAATAGGACTGATAATATATTATTTTAACAAAATTTCATAAGAGAGATGCTAAAATATTTGTGTTTGCAAATCGATTGAGTTTGAATTACTAACGTCTGCTAAACTTAAAGTTGAAAAGGTCAATAACACAGTGCAACACATAAAATGTAAACTAAATTCTGACTTCAGTTTCTGGAAGTGCCCACCCAAACTAACAAAACCCTATTTGGGTTTTGATAGTTTAGTTTGAATTTTTTTTTTGCCATCATCAATTTTTTTGCTCGAGCTTTGGTTTTGCACGGCTATATCTCGTAAATTATTGGAAATTTCTCAATGCAGTCTTCAGACAAAATGTTCTCCACACCAAAATACACAATTTTTGTGAACATATAGAGGCCAGATTTTCACTCTTTCGGTGTGTATTTAGTGCGAAAAAGCACGAAAAAATGCAATTTTTTCACATTTTCGACAATAACTCACAAACCGTGCATATTTTAGCATAACTGTCTTCGACAAAAAATGTTCTCTGCATCAACACGAGTAACTTTGCTGAACATTGCAATAACCTACAATCGATCTTTATAGTTCTTTTGGTCGTTATAAGGAATTTCGCCACCAAATAGTACTTTTCACACCAAAATTTCAGCTTTGATCAGCATATAGATCTTTTTAGTGTTCCGTACGGAACACTTATAAGAGCACTTCGGTGTCTGTCTGTCTGTCTGTCTGTCTGTCACACCCGATTTTCTCGGAAACTATTTGACATAGAAAGGTGAAATTTGGTAATAATACAGGAATTGATGGCCTCATCAGAGCCATGTAGTTTTGAGAATTAAATTTTGACTTAAGGGGTTAGTTTTGGGGGGTGAAGTCGGAAGTGAAAAAAAAAAATTTTCATCATCGAGTGTGGTGTCAAATGAAAGCTTGTGAAAATACGAGTAAAAAATATATATATAATATTATACTTGCGCGCACTTTTCTTTGTATTATTTTTAAAAATTCGCGAAAAATCGCTGTCCCGGGCCTTATCTCGAAAAGTACTTATCAAAAAATTTCGAAAAAAATTCTGGAATATTCTCCACGGGGTGTAGATTGACCGAAAATTATCACGAGTGCATTACCTTTAATAATTTACATGGTATATAAAAAAAACAAAATTTCAAGGTCATCAGATTTCAGTAAAGATTGGAAAAAAACTTTGTTGAAAACTCATTTGGGGTGTGTTTTGTGAAGTCACTGATCATTTTTATACCACCGTAACATAAATTTTGACTTAAGAGGTTCGTTTTGAGGGGTGAAATCGGAAGTGAAAAAAAATTTTTTTTACTAGGTCATCGAGTGTGGTGTCAAATGAAATCTTGTGAAAACACGAGTAAATATATATATATATATATATATATATATATATATATATATTCTATATATATATACATAATATATATATATATAATGTAATACTTGCGCACACTTTTCTTCGTATTATTTTTAAAAAATCGCTGTCCCCTACCTTATCTCGAAAAATACTGACCAAAAAATTTTGAAAAAATTCTGGAATATTCTCCACGGGGTATAGATCGAACGAAAATTATCACGAGTGCATTACCTTTAATAATTTAATTGGTATATAAAAAAAAAACAAAAAAATTCAAGGTCACCAGTTTTCAGTAAAGATTGGAAACAAACTTTGTTGAAAACTCATTTGGGGTGTGTTTTGTGAAGTTACTGATCATTTTATACCACCCTAACAAAAATTTTTATTTAAAAACAATCAACGTACGGAACACTAATTGTGCAAGTTAAACTTGCACTTGACCGGTTTTTATTTTGTGTTAAAGTTTTATTAAAGTTTATTCCAGCGTGTGTGTGTGTATCATAGCAGTTTACAAATAAAATTCTTTTTTTCTATTTCTTTTCCAAAAATAGATTAGTTAGTAAACATTCAAAAGTGAGCTAGAAACCAGTTTCTTGAACGTAAAACCTGAAAAAAGCTGAATTTTGGTGTGAAATTCCTTACAACGGCCAAAAGAACTATAAGAATCGATTGTAGGTTATTGCAATGTTCAGCAAAGTTAGTCGTGTTTATGCAGAGAACATTTTTGTGGAAGACAGTTATGCTAAAATATGCACGGTTTGTGAAGTTATGGTCGAAAATGTGAAAAAAATGGCATTTTTTTCGGGCTTTCTGCCCTAAAAACATCCCGAAAGGGTGAAAATCTGGCCTCGACATGTTTACAAAAATTGTGTATTTTAGTGTGAAGAATATTTCGTCTGAAGATTGCATTGAGAAATTCCCAATAATTTACGAGATATGGCCGTGCAAATCCAAAGCTCGTGCAAAAAAACTGATGATGGCAAAAAAAAATTCGAACTAAACTATCAAAACCCAAATAGGGTTTTGCTAGTTTGGGTGGGCACTTCCAGAAACGGAAGTCAGAATTTAGTTTACATTCGATGACCTCGAAAATGTTGCACAGTGTAATACTATTACAAGCTCCAGCTGAGTATTAGCAAGTGCTGTTTGTAAACAATCACATTAACAAGATATTTGTATGTTCAATTGCACTAATTTCCAATACGCTAAATTATGTATTGGAGATAAAATGTAATAGGTTATAATTATAAAAAACTTATTTTTCAATTTGTCTTGTAATAACGAATTAAATTTAATTATGATACTGTACGTAGAACGGTTACTTCCTGATTTCTGTCTGGAAACAAAGTTGTTTTTTTTTTTCCAATTTCCAATGTGTAGGCAAAAATGTCTGCCTGATATTTTTTTTGACAGCTTAATGGCACCAAAAGAACTTCTAAGGCTATTCAGTGTACTCGAAAATTGGCACTAAAATTAACACCAAGTCATTGAAGATTTCTCAACTTATTTTACAGAAAAGGAATATGTTTCTCTTGCTGGAAAAAAAAAATACCCTGCTAAGCAACTATCGATAAGTCAGGCTGTTTTCTTTAATTTATTTATTTATTTTTTTATTTATTTATTAATTAACGGGCAATGCTCAATTTCAAAACAATTATAATAAAATATCTTAAGACGACAGTGGAGTAAAAAAGAAAATTTTAGAATAAGAATGAGGGAAGGAGAAAAAAGAAAATTAATAATAATAAAAATAGAAAAGGAAATAATAACTGTAACAATAAGTAACAAATGAACATCATACTCCACTCAACTGTCTATAAAACATAGATCTTCCAACGAAAAGGTCCAGACTGGAATGCTCATTGGCGAGGCGACATGACCTAGATACAAAATTATTGCATCCGTAGTTGGTCCTGTGGGATGGCACAAAAAAAGTGTGCCTTGAACGGGTCACCCAGGAAAGTACATGCAGACCAATTTTGTCCAGCAGAAAGGGACAATGGTAGTTACTATGGATAATATTATAAAGCATTTTGAGATCGATAGCAACTCTGCGATCTTGTAAAGTTTGAATGTGAAGCTCAGATTCAATCTGAGGGTAGGTAAGCTCAGGTCTATCGATCTTAAAGACAATGTATCTCAGAAATTTGTGCTGCACTCTCTCAATGCATTGAACGTGAGTACCATAGCAAGGACTCCATACCCTGGAGGAATACTCTAAACGAGCTCTAATCAGTGAACAGTACAGCTGCTTGATTGCAGCTATACTATTAAAGCCCAGTGTGATACGCTTAATAAATCCCAAAAGCTGGAGAGACTTGGAAACGATATTCTGTATATGAGGTATAAAAGTTAATTTTGAGTCAATAATAAGCACTAGATTATTGACTTCAGGCACTCGTTCAAGAACAGCATTTCCGATCTTGTATGGATAATCTAACTGAGTCCGGGACTTACTGAAAACGATCGAATGGCACTTAGTCGCATTTAGGTCTATACCATTGTCCTTGCATCAAGATACAAACTGATTCAAATCTATCTGAAGTTTGTAACAATCATCAAATACAGACACCTCAATATAAAACTTTAAATCATCGGCAAAAAAGAGGACCTCACTATGTGCAAAACGATGAGTCAAGTCATTAATAAATAAGTTAAACAGAAGAGGACCCAAGTGCGATCCCTGATGAAGTTCAGAGGGGACATGTATACTATCTGATAAGTAGTTATTAAAGCGGACAGTCTGTGTACGTCCAGTCAAATAGCAGGCAAGCCAATCCAACACCAGAACTGCAGTGCTTAAGTAACGCCGGAGGCAAGCCATCAGGGCAGGACCCTTATTAATGTCCAAAGAACACAAATGGAAATACACATCAGGCAATGAAATGCTATGTTGAACCAAATTGACGTCACAAAAGGAAAAGTCATCATTGTGATCACCAGAACACGATCTATCACTGTACACCTGGAGGAAGTGAGCTGCAAACATATTAGCTATCACAGGACCCGAATCACCAGTAACATCGTTGTAATAAAACACATTTGGAAAGTCACCGCCCTTCCTTTTAGAATTCACAAACCTCCCAAAACTGCTTAGGGTTTGTGAGCAACGAACTCTCTGTGAATGAGACATAGTGGTTGTAAGATTCTGTAGATAACTTTTGCATTTTTGTCGCAATGAAGAAAACTCACGGTAAGCACTTTGCAGACCAGTTGTTTAATATTTTTTATGAGCCCTCTTCTTTTCGATTATGCAGTTCTTAATATTTAAAATATCAGATATGGTTTTTGTAATAAAGATCGACAGCAGTTCTACTACCACATACCTTTGGAGCAACGTACGTGACCATTATGAAGAATCTCGTGCAATTGTACTTGATATATCTAAATCTTAGCTACCAAATAGGCAGTAAATCAATTTAGTTCATTCTAGAATCTAGTAATAAAAGCTTAAAATAAATATTTACTACTTAAATATTTGTTTAATTTTAATAAAATAAATAAAATTCTTTTGTCTTGATACAGGAGCGACACGAGAGCAGTAATGTACTAAGTACATTAACCAAATCTCCATCATAATGTCAAGGAACATAGTTTTCATAGTTTTTTTTTTATGGCAGATATGTTTCGCTTAATCTATACTTCTTGAGGGGAATTTCAGAATTTAATATTTTTTTGGTCAGTACTTTTCCAGATAAGCGGAAGGGTAGTGACTTTTGGCCGTTTATAAAATTAATACAAAGAAAAGTGTGCTTAAGTATTATATCATATATTTTTGAACTTGTGTTTTCACAAGCTTTTATTTGACGAACCACTCGATGACCTGGTAATTTTTTTTCACTTCCGATTGCATTTCCTAAAACTAACCTCTTAAGTCAAAATTTTACTTTCAAAACAACACAGCTCTGATTGGGTCAGCAATTCCTATATTTGTGTCAAATTTCAACTTTTCACGTCAAATAAATTTGGAGAAAATCGGGTGTGACAGACAGACCGACATACGGTCAGACGGACACCAAAGTGATCCAATAAGTGTTCAGTACGGAGCACTAAAAATATTCTAGTTATTCGTTGTCTTGCTTTTATTTTAATTAAAATGCCTGATTTTACATGAGAGCATTAAATTGATATATAACTATTATACGAAAAGGCCAGAAACAAGCATTTTATGTCCAACGGTATTCAAAGCGAGATTCAACGTGTGAAAATAGTTTTTCATGGTTAGATAATCATTTAAAACAAAAAAAAATATATAACTTCAATGAAAAATAATTCTTTAGAGAGCGATCAAAAAAGCGTGTCAAAACCTTTCAAATAGTTTTCATATAACAAATTGTCAATGACTTGGGGATAGGTAGCAAAAGTGTGAAAACAATTTTAAATAAACCCTTTATCAGATTTTATAAATATGAAGTCGACCAACGCTTATATTATCTATCTTCAAGAGGAGCGTTAACACCCCAATTTAAAATTTTTATTTTATTTTCGAACGAATCTCGTTTTATTAACATGGGGAAGTTTAACAAAACTAATACTGGGTACTGGTTAACGAAAACTCTTCATTTTAATGAGAGGGAAGTACTTTCTAGAAAAAAAAAAATTGAGATTAACATCTGGCTTCGCATCATAGGTAAACGAGTAATAGAACCATTATTTTTTTGGAAATATCAATAAATACTAAACAATATTATTTTTTTTAGAAAACCAAATCGTAAAATATATTAAATTTACCAAATTCTCGCAATTTTTTTTTATGGGTCTAGCACATGTGCTGCAGGGAAGTCCCTAAAGCGCTCCAGGAACGGCATGTGTGTGGAAAAAGCGATTCACGTTGTTCTTGAATCGCTGTAAATTGTACTCGGTGAGAAAACACAGCGCTGGGCAAATTATTCCAAAGGAATGATGTTCTCCATCTGTACGCGGAGTAACAAGCTGAACCGCATACGGATGTGAAGCACCCAGCGCGACGTGTATTTCTAATATGCACCGCTTTGGGAGGAATTAAGCGGGCTTCATCCTTCAAATACTTTCCATGAAAATACTTGTAAAACAGAATTCAAATCGCCAACCGTTCTTCGATGTTCCAGCGAATCAAGGCCGTTTATTAATATGCTAGAGTAATATTTAACTTAACTTCAAATGCAACTTCTGGAAATCATCGTATCGGTACCATGGTCCAATAAGATGGCCCCCAAGACCGTAAACCTCCTGATTTCTTAAATATGTATACAAGGAACACAGAAGAATATTCTATATTCATAGAAATAAAATAGGATTACCCATGCCATTAATTCTAAAATGAGTTCATTTTATACATGTTTTTGTATATATATATATATATATATATATATATATATATATATTATATATATATATATATATAGGGTGTTATGGAATTCTCTGCATATATTGGAACTGGTGGATCCTTGTAGCAAGACCGATTATATAAAATTCACCGTAAGTACCGGAACTCATTAATAAAGGAAAAAATCGACCCCCAAGAAACGATGTCTTGAATATTTTTTCATTGGTGAACCCTAGAACTCGCCAATATCGAAAATCGTTAATCAGATGTAAGGTTGAGATTATGAATCAGGTTTTCTAAATTTAATAAAAAAAAATATTAAAATATTTTTATTATTTTATTCTTCTAAAACCGACAAAGGGTTTGCGGGGGTCCACATTTCACGCGGATATGAATGGGTTTATACCGCAAGTGGCCGCTTTTTAGAGAAACTTTAAATTCAGGTTTAGTTTATATGCTTTCTTTTCAGTGAATGTTTACAAATTTTGCAATATGTCGTAGGTAATGCGAGGTATACGATCAATGTTATCGTCGCAAATTTTTTTAAAAGATGTCTATATAAATTTGTAGAAAGTGTATAATATAGCAGCAAGTGTGATAAATTGTGTCGTTCGATAAAGTTATTTAATTATAATTGTGTTACTAACAACTTAAGATACTTTATATTGGGATCGACGATTGCACATTTAAGATACTTTTATTTGTTTATTTCGTATGGATGGACATTGCACACAGCACAATTTAAGCTGCATAAAATTACCTAAATGAATTATACAACAATAAAGTACCGATTTAAGGTAGATAACTAATACGTTTTTTCACTTAAGACTAAAAAATCTTACTTTTCTTACAAGGAAATTGTTCACCATTTAGTTAAATAAAGAATAGCTCATACAGAATAAAGGAAAAATTGTACCCTAAGCAAATTTAATAAAGAAAATATTATAAAAATTGTTATTATTTTTTAAAATAATTCCTCAATTTTATATCTCATTATTTTTATAAGGAAAACAATTTTAACACATGTAATCCGTCAAATTTTGATTTGTGTTATTTTAAAGAGAGGTAACCCAATAAATAAATTTTATTCAGCTCGGTTTTTTAAAGTCATTCCTGGTTGCCTCGCACAGTTGGGATGATGGTAAGTACCAACTTGGACAAAATTATGTCTACCCTTTAATTTTCTTCGTTTTGAAATAATTTTTTTTAATGCTCATAATATTTATTATATAAACAATATTTGTTTTTTTTTTAAATGTATCTGTTTTTATGAAAAAATTATAAATTTACCGTGAAAATTGATATTTGGATAGTTACGGATCATTTACATTTACATGGACATGAAATTTTCCAACGTTATAATAGGTTTTTGAGATCGCAGGGTACGAGAAAAGTATTTTTTTTTCAAATGTGTAAGATTTTCAATATTTAAATTTTGGCTATTTTTCGCCTTTTTCGAGATTGTTTAATGAATATGAGAATGAACATTACATTTGAGATGTTTGACAATTATTTAAAGTTTAAAAATCACCAGTTGCACCATAAACGTAAAATCAAAATAGTCAGACCTAAAAAAAATTGACCAAATTTTGACATTTTGTCAACATTTTCAAGTTTTTCTAGTGAATATATGAATTTATTCTACCTTTTAGCTATTCTCATATCATCTCAAGAATGTAAACTAAAAACGTAACAGGAATGTTAATACGAAATGACCTAA
>CM032449.1:138906086-138981086 GCA_019049505.1 Pachyrhynchus sulphureomaculatus
AGGAGAAATATTGCGAGATAAGTCGAGATAAGCCTAGATAATGGGAGATAAGGTGAGATAATGGAAGATAAGGGGAAATAATGGGAGATAAGGAGAAATAATGGGAGATGAGCAGAGATAAGCCGAGATAATGGAAATTATGTAGAGATAATGGGAGATAAGGGGAAATAATGGCAGATATTTTATTACGTTAGGTAACATAAGGAATAAACAGTGACGATAGTATTGAACCAAGTCCACGCGAGCGGAGCTGCGGGCACTGCTAGTATATATATATATATATATATATATATATATATATATATATATATATATATATATATATATATATATATATATATAAACAAAAAAGGGTTTAAATTGGGGATAGCCCTTAGGATTACAGAGTGAAACAAAAAGGTCTTAAACTTCTTAGTTACTGTACTTTTATTGTAATGTAGAGTTTTCGATGACAAATCGTACATCATCTTCAGGAAGATATAGAAAAGAACTCTCTGAAGGAATATACCGTACAAAAGAAAGAAGTAGGAAAACATACCATAATTTTTTGAATTTTTTGAATCCGATTTATTAGGTAAAATAGTACTTACTGAATATTTACAGGTGACTCTCTGTTGAATGAGAATCTGATCAATACCAATTGCAGGAAAGGTAGTGTTGACACATGATTTGAGAATCATACTTAATAATTATTAAAATCTTAAAATTATTATAAAATAAAATCAAAGTAGCAACGACAACGTGCTTCAGCCATTTTGAAGTCTTTCTAGAAATTTTTTTAATAAATATGAATGTTAGTGCTGTCAAAACCTGGACCTGCGTATTGAAGGAAGATATTTTTAAAAAGCCGACTTAAGAACGGTAATTCGGATGGAAAATATAACAGCGGATATCAATAGTTAATAAAGCATCAATTGAAAGAAAATCTGATCTAGGCATCATTGGTTCTTATTTTTTTGGTACGTTCTTGGAACAATAAATATGTGTAAATGGAGTTTAAGCCTCCGACGTCTTTTTTATGGTTAAGACTATTGGGTGTATTTTATGTTAGATCTGAAGAGTTAAATTTAGTATAATAATTTTTTAAACAAGTTTAACAGTTGTGGAATCAATAATGAAAATATATTGGATTCAAATAATGAGAATAGTTGTATACATTATTAAATAATATAAGTACTTTCTATAGATAATTTTAGAAGATTGTTTTTTGGTTTCGACAATTGTACACTTGAAATATATTTCACTCACTCATGTTCAGCCAATGATTGACGTTTTACCAGTTTTTTATGAATTCAATAATCCTATACTGAATTTTAATAACAAATGCGTCAGTGTGTGACCGTCATGATTTTAAACGCATTCTTATTTATTGACGTGTTAAACTATCTATGCATCTTTTCAATATCCCTCTTAACAGATCTGAAATATCTGATACTGTAGTTTAGGTGGTTTAGTATAGTATGTTGACAAAAAAAAACATCTCTATGTCTCTCACTTACGTTAAAAATCATTATTATTCCATCTCCAGAATATTATTATAGTTAGGTATAGTACATTTTTAAATATTTTTTGTAGTTTGTGATTTTTTATTGTAATTAATACATCGAAATTTTACGTGATAATAGAAATAAACAGTTAAATGCAATTTATTTTCCCCTATCGATACTTTAACCGTTCTCTATCTAAGTTTCTCTGTTATGGGCCTGCTGATTTATTCGCAGTGAATAGTATATGTTCGACCTAGGTTCGTATCTTGCATTTTATCTTCGTGAATTTGTAATACTATACGTAATTCAGGTGTTATAACGCCGTTGATTTAGTTACTTTTTTTGTGTTGATATGTACTTAACAAACAATATTTTTTTTATATGCTTTCTGCTTGTTAATTAAGTGTGGGAATCCACGTGTAATTTATGTTAACACTGTGCTTTATAAGGTTGGTTCTTTTTTTAGTGTTCCGTACGGAACACTTATAAGATCACTTCGGTGTCTGTCTGTCGGTCACACCAGATTTTCTCCGAAACTATTTGACATAGAAAGTTTAAATTTCCTACTAATATAGAAATTGATGGCCTCATCAGTGCCGTGTAGTTTTGAGAGTTAAATTTTGACATAAGGGGTAACGTTTTGAGGGGTGAAATCGGAAGTGAAAAAAAAAAATTTTTATTAGGTCATCGAGTGTGGTGCCAAATAAAAGCCTGTGAAAATACATATAACGTAATACTTACGCACACTTTTCTTTGTATTATTTTTAAAAAATCGCCGTTCCCCTACCTTATCTCGAAAAGTACTGATTAAAAAATTTTGAAAAAATTCTGGAATATTCTCCACGGGGTATAGATTGAACGAAAATTATCACGAGTGCATTGCGTTTAAGGGGTAACGTTTTGAGGGGTGAAATCGGAAGTGAAATAAAAATTTTTTTACTGGGTCATCGAGTGTGGTGTCAAATGAAAGCCTGTGAGGACCCGAGTAAAAAATACACATATAACGCAATACTTACGCACACTTTTCTTTGTATTATTTTTAAAAAATCGCGAAAAATCGCCGTCCCCCTACCTTATCTCGAAAAGTCCTGATCAAAAAATTTTGAAAAAATTCTGGAATATTCTCCACGGGGTATAGATTGAACGAAAATTATCACGAGTGCATTGCGTTTAATAATTTATCTGGTATATACAAAAAACAAAAATTTCAAGGTCATCAGTTTTCAGTAAAGATTGGAAACAAACTTTGTTGAAAACTCATTTGAGGTGTGTTTTGTGAAGTTACTGATCCTTTTATACCACAAGTTTTTTTCTTTTAAAAGCAATTAACGTACGGAACACTAATTGTGCAAGTTTAACTTGGACTTGACCAGTTATTTAAAGATAATAAACATCTAAAATTTCTTCTATATTCCATCATTCTATAAGAAATATATACCACAATACAATATAAAAAAATTTGTTTTGGATACAATGGTCATATTTCTAGATTTTTTTTAGCGTTAAGAAATTACTAACACTGACACTGCTTCGAAATAAGCACAGTTTTACGATGCATCTAAATAATTATCTGAATACTTTTGACATGTAAAATCAAACTTTTTTAGTTTAAAATGAGTGAAAATATTTATTGCGAACAGTCAAATGGTAGAAATTAGATAGTGTTTAGATACATGATTTTTTCTTATTACTAATTAGTACAAATGACGATTATAAATACACAGTTGAAATTTTTTTTCTTGAACTGTTTCATGTAACAAAATAATATGTAGGCAAATAAGTCCTTTAAGTGTTTTGTCTCAACGTAACTTCAAGTTGCTCCAATTGTGTTTTCTTAGGATATACCGCTTAATTTTGAAGTGTATTTGAAAATAATTTTTTATTTTATTTAGCATATTTGTTTGAAACAGAAATATGATTTTAATAAATATTATCTATTATTATTATAATAATAAGAGTTTTTTGATTTTTAACTTGAAAATCCCTTTAATTTATAAAAACATTTTTGACAAAAAAAGCAGGTTACTTTAAGGGATAAAATTTTTATGTAGCAACATTAATCACATGCGTCAGACTGGGGTATTAAATGAGAATTTTACCAAATACGAGGATGGTTTGGAGAGTCCGTGCAAAGTCCGAGAGATGGCACCACCGGCGCGTATCGAGGTCATGTTTAGTTAGTAGCATCTCTTGAATGAACGCACACCAAGTTTCAGCCATATTGGTCTATTTCTTTGTGTTTGGCATTCGTGTGAATCAAGGAAGTCGAGTGATTTTCAAGAAATGGACCAAAAAGAATTTCGTGTGGTGATTAAACATTACTTTATGAAAGGCAAAACGTCTCAGGAGACTAAAGACAAGCTTGATAAACATTATGGTGACTCTGCACCTTCGATTAGAACAGTTTATAAGTGGTTTCAAAATTTTCGGACTGGCCATATGGGCACAAGTGACGCTGAACGTTCTGGACGGCCTGTGGAGGTTACGACTCCAGAAATCATTGATCAAATCCATGATATGGTGATGGATGACAGAAGAGTTAAGGTGCGTGAGATTGCTAGTGCTGTGGGCATCTCGATTGAACGGGTACATAATATTTTGCATAAACATTTGGACATGAGAAAGCTATCCGAAAGATGGGTGCCGCGATTGCTCACGGAATCGTGTGAAGTGTTGCAAGGATGGTTTGCTGCTGTTCCAGAAGAATCCGGACGACTTTAAGCGTCGTTTCGTCACTGTGGTTGAAACATGGATACATTACTATACTCCTGAGACCAAACAACAATCTAAACAATGGGTTACCAAGGGAGAATCTGCACCAAAAAAGGCGAAGACCGTTCCTTCGGCCGGAAAGGTTATGGCGACTGTCTTTTGGGATTCGCAAGGGATAATCCTCATCGACTATCTGGAAAAGGGTAAAACTATTACAGGTGAATATTATTCATCGTTATTGGACCGTTTGAAAACCGAGCTGCAAGAAAAACGCCCGCGATTGGCCCACAAGAAAGTCCTTTCCCATCACGACAACGCATCAGCACACACCTCAGCAGTTGTGGTCGCAAAATTAATGGAAATAGGATTCCAACTCGTTTCACATCCCCCCTATTCTCCACACTTGGCTCCCTCGGACTACTATTTGTTCCCCAATTTGAAGAAATGGCTGGCGGGACAAAGATTTTATTCAAACGAGGAGGTGATTGCAGACACTAATGGATATTTTGCAGACTTGGACAAATTCTATTATTCGGAAGGGATCAACAAACTAGAACATCGTTGGACGAAGTATATAAGCCTAAAAGAAGACTATGTCGAAAAATAAAAAAAGTTTACCCCAAACACATAAGTAGTTTTTATTTTTGCACGGACTTTTCAAACCAGCCTCGTATATCCAAATTAGAAAAAAAAAAGTATTGAACGTTGGTCCATGTGATCCAAGGAATGATCCATTTCAATATACTAAACTATTTTCATAACAACCTGTATATAAAGATTATCAAAAATATTTTATTCTTACAAATATAATTTATTAGTTTTTAAAATGTGAACGAAAATTATTCAATATTTTTGGTAGTAAAGCTGAGCCTGCAGATACACACACGCACATATATATATATATATATATATATATATATATATATATATATATATATATATATATATGGTATATATATATATATATATATATATATATATATATATATATATATATATATATATATATATATATATAGGTATATATATATATATATATATATATATATATATATATATATATACATATATATATATATATATATATATATATATATATATATATATATATATATATATATATATATATATATATATACACATATATATTTCCTGTATAAATATCTCATGTCTTGATCGTATACGATACCCATAAAACATTTTAATTGACATTCTTTATTTTTTCTTTTTAATCCCTTGATCTAAACTATTACTGTGGGAGTTGCTAAAAGTCACGTTCAAATTTTCTATGACTTTTTTTTAGTTACAGTGTCACGTAAGGCTATCTGTAATAGGTTTTCTAAAAATATAACGACCCTGGAGGCACCTAAAGTCAATTTAATAATGTTAGAAGGAAAACTAATTTTTTTTTGTTGATTTTACATATGAACATGTTTTGTTTTTTTTTTTTTTAAATAGCCTGATTGAGTTCTATCGACTCTAGTTGGTACTAGTTACTAGTTACATATTTTTGAATATTAATCTTTATGTTTTTAGTAAAATAATGTAGTGTAAGAGTAGTCAAATTTTGCACTGAATTGTTAAAAAATCATCAAAATTTTGTAAGCTAGTATCCCTAACACACAGCGTCCCATTTCTGTTATACTGATGTTCTTCAATAACACTTAGTAGCTTAATAAATACTATTTCCATACTCAACGTAAGTTTAATAATAATATGAAAACAAATAGCATGCACTCATTTCGTAGCTCTTCCAACTACAATTCAGCGTTTTATTGCTTATGTGGGAATTTCAGTAACAAAGAGGTCAATCAATATTAAATGTCAGTAATTCTTGTGGAAAAATAAAAATGTAGAAATATACGTTACAGTATTTTGAAAATTAATGCAAACGATTTCTTGGAAAGTAGTTTCCTGTCTACAATAAAAAGCAACACAAAGTGTAGTATTTTAGTTAAGGTTGGTATATACAATTTGTAGTTGCCTCTATGTACCCGATAAATTGTAACGAAATATCGGTGTTTATAATATAATTTTTTTTAAGATTTTTTGGTTATAAAGTAGATATGTTTTGGGATAACCTGTATGTATTTTTATCTTAAATAAAGCAAAACTAGTGTAGATAAGGACTGCAAAGTTTTTAGCAGCATGTTTGTTTTTCATTAGATGTTTCCATTTTTGAATTGCTTCAATTATTTTCGAGACTAAAACCGATTCACAGACTGCCAGTTCAACAGTAAACAATCATTGATCTATCCATACAAATAATTACCGTTCCGAGTAAAGTAACACCAGGGTCAGCTCTTGTCCTGTAGACATATCAGATGTAAATTCTCTATCTTAATAGGTTTATTTCCTTTAACCACTTAAGCATTTCGGGAATGTGGAATCTTTAGCACAATGACACTACTAAGTATGTATCACCACTACACCAAACACTTTATTTTTTGAGTGTTTTGCTAACCATGTTAGCTTCACCAGGGGTGATAACTGACTAGTCAATCATCTCTCCTAAGCTAACAGGTTTGCAAAACACGCGTCGACTGCAAAAATAAAGTGTTTGGTATAGTAGTGACATATACTGAGTAGAATCACTTAAGTACAAAAAATAAAAAAAATATTAGTCTTGCTAAAATGATATTAGGCCCTACGAGAGCTTGCAACTTCATTTATTACCGATTTAGCATAATATCGTTATCAATATTAATTAATTCTACGTTTGCCTCAATTTCGATTTCAATTGTATCAGATACCACAATAAAGTCTCTGATTGTTTTTACAATTAGCGGCTTATAACTTATGAAGCACAAAAATTACCGGAAACAGTCTGAAGATTGGAAATCTTTTTATTGCAAAATCCAGATTTTAAAGTGGCATTTTACCAGTACCTTTACCTGTTAAACTGGAGTAGACATTTAAGGAAAAACGAGGGATTTGACATTTAATAGTTGAGTTATCATTTAACCTTCCTCCTTCGCCAACTGCATTTTTTTTATGTTTTTTTAATATTATTGTAAAATTTGCACATTGTTTTTAGTAATCTCTAGTACAGATAAGGCTAGAGACAGCGTTCTTATCAGTTCGTTTTTGACTCGTTTTATAACTTAGGTAGGAATTTAATTGTGCCTCTTAACCATTCTGTTTATAATTACCAGAGAGGGATAGAAAAAATAATAACCGATCAAGTACAAGTGAAACTTGCGCAATTAGTGTTTCGTACGTTGATTGCTTTTAAAATGAAAATTTTTGTTACGCGGAGGTATAAAATGATCAATGACTTCACAAAACACACCCCAAATGAGTTTTCAACAAAGATTGTTTCCGATCTTTACTGAAAACTGATGATCTTGAAATTTTTGTTTTTTTTATATACCAGATAAATTATTAAAAGTAATGCACTCGTGATAATTTTCGTTCAATCTACACCCCGTGGAGAATATTCCAGAATTTTTTCAAAATCTTTTGATTAGTACTTTTCGAGATATGGGGGTTGAGACAGCGATTTTTCGCGATTTTTTAAAAATAATACAAAGAAAAGTGTGCTCAAGTATTACATTATATATACTTTTGAACTCATGTTTTACAAGTTTTCATTAGACATCCCACTCGATGACCTAGCAAAAATTTTTTTTTTTCACTTCCGATTTCATCTCCCAATACTAACCCCTTAAGTAAAAATTTAACTTTTAAAACTACACGGCTCTGGTAAGGCGATCAATTTCTATATTAGTACGAAATTTCAACTTTCTATATCAAATAGTTTCGGAGAAAATCGGGTGTGACAGACGGAGGGTCGGATGGACGGATGGATAAGTGTTCTGTACGGAAGACTAAAAATAAGTACGAGATACTAGAAAAGTACATACATATAATGACAATGATTTGACAAAAATAAAATTAATTTTAAAACGAAATATTCTTCGCCATTTAATAAAAAAAATGGTAAAATGATTTACTCAGTACTTTGTAAATATGCGATACCAAAATAAACATCAAATTTTACTATCTCACACTAAAAAATAACTTATTTCAATCCATATTATGGTGGAAGATTATTTTTAAAAAAATAGAAATTTACCTTATTTCAGTAATCAAAAAAATTATTTAATAATTAAAAAATCACAATCCTCTCTTTTAAAATCATATCAAACAAATATGTATTCTCTGAGAACGAAATACGTGCATATGTTGAAGAATAAATTTTAATGTGGACGACATAAACTCATATATATAGTTAGATAGGAAAATTGTCAGGTATGCTCTTGGTGCATGAATAGAAATAAACCCTTTTTGAGATGTGCGGCTGGAATATTATTTTTGCGATAATTAATATTATTTATTATAACGCTAAAAGCTAAAAAAAATATGTTTCTTGTGATATAAAAAACTCAAGAATCCAATAATATAAAAATTTTGGAGGATAATTGTTTCATAAATACACTACTTGCTGCAAGGAAAGTAAATACAATAATTTACCTGCTGTTCCATTACGTTTCAGCAAACCTAACGGCTTATATTTCTAAAACTTATTCAACACTTAACGTTTCTTTTAGGTTATTCTGTAATCAGATCTCAATCTACCCTGTATGCTATTTCTGTTAAGATTAGCAATAATAGAAAAACAAAAGCAATGAAATATTTCGACATACACACAATCACACTTTTAGGCTCCTACTTCATCCATTTTACCCTGTATATATTTTACTATAAAAAAAATATTTTTTACTAAATATCCAATATCTCAAACAAAAATTAGAAACAATTCTCATAATACTATTTAAATAATAAAATAATCCCCATCCATTTTACCTCTTCCCTTGTTAACAATAAAAATAATGAAAAAAAAAGAATATTTTGATTTCTTGACCGAAGAACTCCGATAAAAATCTATGATAAGACAAATTTGAAGGCACTGTTTCGTCTGTCTTTGGCACCTTATAAGTTTTAATACAAATTACAGTAGTTAAAATTTGCCTATTCTCCCATCCAATAAACCTGGAAATATTCTAATAACTCTATTTTAACTATACAACATTCTACCATCTCTTTCACTCTCTACCTTCATTAAAATTGATTGTAATGAAGAAATAACTTAGTTTTAATACACCTATGATCCAAGAGTTGTTTCATATATATTACACTATATGCCCTAAAAGGGGCATATACTGTGATATATATGAAGCAGCCTTGTAACTTTCTACTTCAACATATTAACCTATTATATATTTAACCATCAATGATATACTTAAAACTGATCAACTAGATTAATCAAGAAACCTGCAAAAATTCTCAAAATACTATTGAAATAATATATTAATATATATATATATATATATATATATATATATATATATATATATATATATATATATATATATATATATATATTTATATATATATATATATATATATATATATATATATATATATATATATATATATATATATATATATATATATATATATATATATATATATATATATATATATATATGTATATATATATATATATATATATATATATATATATATATATATATATGTATATATATATATATATATATATATATATATATATATATATATATGTATGTATATATATATACATATACATATATATATATATATATATATATATATATATATATATATATATATATACAATGCAATGTCTATCTGCCTGTCTGTCTGTCCATTAGTACGCTTATCACTCGAGAACCACTTATCCGATTGACGCTAATTTATTCTCTCAGGTTATCTATAATTTTTTATAAAATGCAACGTCTTTCTGTCTGTCTGCCTGTCCGTTAGTGCACTTATCATTGAAGAACCACCTATCCGATTTACGTGCTTTTTTTTTTAAGCGACATATGTTCTCTGGCCAGGTTATAGGATATATTTTATTACATAAGAAATAAGCAGTGACGATAATAGTAAATCAAGTCGGAAAAAAGTTTGCTGCTAGCTCGTTCTCTTGCAATACACTCCCTGAACCATTAAATATGGAACATTACTTTGTAGCAAAGAATAAAATATATATAAAATGCAACGTCTCTCTGTCTATCTGTCCGTTAGTGCCCTTATTACTTGAGAACCACTTATCCGATTAACGTGTTTTTTTTTTAATTCATACATTTGTTCTCTGGACAGGTTATCTATTATAATATGTGTAAAATGCAACGTCTTCCTATCTGTTTTTTTTTATAATTTTTTAATTCTTAACTTAATATTTATCAAAAAAAAATCTATAATATATTTAAAAAGCAACGTCTTTCAGTCTGTCTCTCCGTTAGTGCGCTTAGCACTCAAAAGCCACTTATCCGATTTACGTGTTTTTTTTATAAAATACATATGTTCTCTGGCCAGTTTATAGGATATGTTTTATTTCGTTAAGGACCATAACTCGAATATCAAAAAATATAAAGAAAACGTACTGAATGGAAAAACTGGAAACCATATTTTAAATTATAGTCTTGATTAAGTTTGACCTAAATAGCGGTCATTGCCCTGTTTAAATAAGCAGCTTCATATTAGCTAGCTTAAACATGACAGGTTTAATTTTCTTAAATTTACATTAATTACCATAGTTTGAACAGTATGTATTTTATCAAAAGAAATTTTATTCCTAAGTTTAATGATAATTTACCATTATAAAAGGTGTTAAACGAAATGTTGCGGATAAAATTTAATAGACCATAACCTTACCAAGCACAGCGCTCAGACACAGGTAAACTCGTGAGATTACGAGTAAACTTTAACCAACTTTATATTTTCATACTCGCTGTGTAAAAGAACATTTCATGTAAAGTCTTGTGCTAATAAAAGACAGACAGTAATAGATTTTGTTTTATATATGTAGTTTAATTTAAAAAAAAATCATAGTTAAGAGCTAGAACTTTTCTCAGCAGTTATAAAAGCAAATAAACGTAATATGATTCTTTAATGGAACAAAGATTTCTTGATTTTTATTCGAAAGTTTTTGTTTTAATAATAATACTACCTAAAGACCTCTAGTCGTATTTTAGTTCTTTTAATAAATTGCGTAGTGCCTTGTTTTATAAAGAAAGTTATCTCCCATGGACTAACACAAATAAGACAAAACTAATGCTATGGCAATTTTTAGTTATTTTTATTATTTTACCTCTGCACTTCTTGTATTCTACCATGTAAATATTAATTGTGTGAGAACTCTACGCTGCATAGTATTTCAATTCAACGTTGAGCTGCAAGTTCAAGTTCTTAATTTTTAAATCCCGATCGAGTGAGTAACAAAAGTGAAAGATTATGAGAGGTATATGGTATTATGAAGGTAGGTAATAGAGTAGAGACTGTGGTCACTTCATATATATATATATATATATATATATATATATATATATATATATATATATATATATATATATATATATAAGTATAAATATATAAGGTGTTCTAAAAATCACTTAAATATATTCAAACTAGTATATCTTTGTAGTAGCAATTGAAAAAATATTGATAAATATCGCCCATCGATAATAACACATAAAACTAACTTAAAGAGGTCTCAAACTTTTAATCGCTGCCCCTGTCTCTATGCCGGTCAAAGCTACTTCGTTGGCTGTTGCCATCAGTTGACTATTTTAATATTTACATGCTTCTAAATAAGTAAAAAACAACTTGGCTTTTTTTAACAACTAGTAAAAACAGTGCATGAAACACAACAACACCTATAAGTTAATAATTCATCTCATAAAAAAATCAGTTTTCATCAAACTTCACCAACATCAATGAGTCACTAAGGGCAATTTTTTCGTTACCCATTTTCAATATTTTTCGAAAATACATTAATTTTTGCAAAATCTTTTCAGATTTAAACGTATAAGACGTTGGTTGGTTTCAGGAGTGTGTGTTGTCTCTGTTTAATTCACTTTGAAAATTTCCTCTCTTCCTCATTCAGGCATTTCAATCCTTATTTCAGCTGTATTAGTGACAACACATTTTTTCTTACAATTACACAGTACAGTCATTTAGAAAATTTTAAACTATGCTCAAATTTGTTATTATGTATTGGGTGGGTCGATTTGACGTGTCACTAATTTTAATACATTAAATGATTTTACAGCAACACTCTTTATATATATATATATATATATATATATATATATATATATATATATATATTAATTATACTTATTTTCATTTGCCTGTAAAAAGTACTTGAATCTTATCTCTAACTTAATACTCTTGATTCTGGCACCTCAAACCACTAGAATTCTTACTTTATTTTCTCTATGACTATTTCTGTCGTATTCATTCTATTTCTAGTCATTTAGTTTTCTTCCGCTTCTTAACCCACGAATACTTTCCCAAAAATTTAGTTTTTCAACTCATCCTTAGTTTTGCATTTTTATTATTCTATAATACTCATACCTCTGTATGGTAATATGATTTCCACTATATTTATTCCATTATCCTTTTTTATTTTTATACGATACACTTTTATCGCACCAAAATGGGTATAGCACTCCAACAATTTGTCTTGCATCCTGCATATCATTTTGATCAATACTGCTTCTTAAATAATCAAAATATCTCTTTATTGTAAATGATAGTCTTTATCCAACAATAAATCTAGCTTTTTACTTTATAACTATATGATCGGTTTTATGCGTGCTAACTTAAAGACTCTATTGCTTGTAGTCGTTATACGACCTTGTTAACATAAGTTATAAATCTTAGGTACGAAGTACTTAATCACCTGAAAAGCCAAGAGTAAATAAACAATGATTCAGGTAGAGATAATACTCATTCAACCAAAGCTTCTCTGCAATTCCTTTAAAACCATACTTGCTATGTATTAAACAATAGGGGAACAAACTACCAGCATATCTGATGCCTTAAGTTTTTCTTTGTATTGACTCCAATAAGTTGTTATATATTTAAGCAATAGCAGTTTTTTATCGTAAAACTCTTAACCACTAACAGAGTACCCTTCTACCTTCCTATCCTGACACAGTGTCAAAACCGTCCATTAAAATTTTTAACTTTTATAATTAAAGTTACAAATCATTTACCTCTGGTCGAATTGGAAAAATGATTGAATAGGAATTAATCTCTTACCCATTTGAGCAGACTAATAAGTTATTGTAATTTTCGTTTTCTTTAATTTTGTTATTGTTATTCGGTAAGTCTAAATTTTGATGATTCTATATATCACTATAAGGGAAACAACAAATGCATACGAGCTGTTGATATTACGCTTTACATAAATTTTACAAATAGTAGAAGGTTAAATTTATTAAATGAAATTAATATTACGGAGACGAATTCAAATTCCAGCTATTTCAGTTACCAGATTACAATTATATTTTGGTTTACACACAAACTAGAAATAGAATAGGGAATAAAATTAAGATGTTGGGGATTTGAGAGACGATATTACAACAATAGTGAAATCAATAGTCAAATTTGAGGCATAAAGGCCAAAGGCATTATCTATTTTCCATTTGAGGGTCGATTTCCTTTTTCTTTTGTTTTCCCAGTCACTTTTGATTTAATCGAAAATTGAAACTGAAATAGAAAAAAAGGTTTGCGGCGGTCAAACCATAAGAATTCGAATTAAAAGTCGGTTTTGCTTGTTTCTTGTGTTTCTTCAGTGCTTAATATAATAGATTAGTTAAACATTAATATAACTTGAATTATGTTTACGCAAATTATTTAATCAATATTATAATCTGTGATGCTACCTAGGATTATTTCACGAAGTCTTCTCTGCTCTCTTTATAAGTCATGTCGTACACCATAGTGCCTTAAAATACAAATTAACGCAAAAAAAACGCTTCAGCAGCCTTTCCTAGAAAAACTACAACTTGGTTCTGTAAAGAGAGTACAAGAGAGCAACTTGAATTTAATAGTTTTTTTCAAACCTTAATATTATTTTTCTACAATATTGTGAGTGCATTTTTTGCACGCATAATCATTCTATTCGAAATCAGTTGAGCATCAAAGAGCATTTTTAGCGTTACTAGGGCATAATTTATAAGTTTCTTCCATAGTGCAAAGCAAAACTGTAGAAAATGCTCTGTAAATTTTTAAGCAGTGATACCCATTTTTTTTTTAAATCGCCACATTCAAGGCTTTTGTATCAAACCGTAGAGACAAATTTTTACATTTTGTCAAGCAAAATTTGAATCAAACCTTGTATTTTTTCCAGCAATAATGCATGGAAAATAATTCACTAGAGAAATTTAATTCCCTATCATTTACAGAACCTTTTTCAAGAAATCGCCCCTTCATATATTTTCCTATTAAATTTTAGGAATGACTCCTAATTAAATTATCACCAACTTTGTAGAAAACTTTGTTACAAATTATTTGATGTTATATATATATTAGTAAAATATTTGTAACTTTTATAGTAAAATAATCATTTGAGTATAAAGAATATTTCTATCTACAATATAACTATAATTATAATACAAGGGCAAGTATGATACGTTTATTTAGTAGGTAAATTAAATCTGTATATAGTCCATTGAGTGTAGGTCTGTAATATATATGATTTAGTAAAGATTAAACGTTGCTGGTTGCACGTATAGAAATTACATAAACTACATTTCTAAACAGCTACATTTCTTGAGCCCCAGAAAAAATACACAATATTGTAGCCAAAGGACTTTCAACGTTGTATAAAATTCATTTACGATTTTCTCGGAAATTAATACGTTAACTTGTAATATTTGGAAAACAGATTTGTGCCGATAGTAAAAGATAAAAAACTTCTAGTAATTTATCTTATTCCAAATAGAAAGTAGTATCTCAATTTAGAGGTCGTTTCTAAAAACTTAACATAGTAGTTGTCATTATACGCTTTCCAAGAATTTTTGAACAAAAGTTCTAAAAAAAATGGTGAAAGATATCATGTAAATATCAGATATCTTTTTATTACTAATACTTGAAAATTAGCTATGAGAATTTTGCTGAGTCATGCCCAGTGTGTTAACTTGTGTGTTAATTTGTCTTACGTAAAAAGAAAAAAAATTAGAAGAGAAAGAAAAATGCAGATGAATGTACTGTATAGTATGCTTACATATCTCTAAATAAAAAATCTTTAGGTAATTTATATTTACCGTTTTTATTTGAATTGATATAAGTTTATGTGATTATTGTGTAATTACCGGTAAGTGGAATTACTTGTTCTTTTAAAATATTTACTAATTATTTTGGTTGAATACCTGCAGCTTGTTTCCACTATAAAATGTCTATGAACGATTTTGTTTACTGTATAGCTACAAACATCAACAATCAATTTCAAGACCTCATTTTGCAATATTTAGAATTTCCTAAGTTTGATTTCACGAGTACTGCACCATGACGGTGCGCCAACAAATTCTTAACGAATAAACTTTTTAATTTGATACATTACTTCCTTTTTTTGGTGTATTAGTGGATCTATGGTATAGTATCTATGGTTAGCAGAAAGTTTATTAATAAATTTTTTTGTGCTAGTTTTCCAACTTAGTAATTTATCAAAATTAGGACCAAAATATTTAATTCGATACTTTCACTTTTGATTGCGATAATTAAATAACGGCTTTGCTGAAGTATGTTCTAGATTTATTAGGGTTTAATTTAATATTCGATTTTCTCTTCCAGAACTCAAGGTAAGTTATAATTTGTTGTAATTTCTTTACTAAAATTTTGATTGGTTTCTTGCAACTGTGGCAGCTGTATCATTACCAAATAATGTTTTATCATTATAAAAGACGAAAATAGTAATGTATTAGAGTTATTAAGGAATCGTTATTTAGTTATATATTACGTAGAGCAAATGTTATTAGTGTCAATTAATGAAAAATCCTAAATGATATCATGAAACTTTATTAGTGCCCAAGAAAAAAGTACAATACCAGAGAACGGTGTAAATGATCATTATTTTGTAATAATTGTAGATTAAAATTAATTGACCTAGTCCATCGTATAATTTTATTTCGATTATTCTTGCAGTCTCATATTAACAGATTTATTAATTAGACTGTCGTCGGTACCTTTGAAAATAAGAACACTTCTCGTGCTGTAATCCCACCCTTTAATCTCTCGAGGGGTCCATGATGGTTTTTCAGAACCGTATTCTTCGTACGATAGCATTAATGCGGCCCGTCGTTCTTTTGTTTTTTATGCTAATCAAATGGCTGTTAAAGTTAGCAGGATTTGGGCTTTTGCTAGCAATTCTCGGGAACTTGTGATGACATGAATCTCAATAAGGGCTGATTCCCAAAAAAAAAACAAGTTGTAGCGCATTGAATCAATCACATTAAATGTATTAAATATTTTTATTCTGAAGAAAAAATTTAAACAATTATTATATATATTTTCCTATATATAAAATGAACAGTTTCAAAGTTATCGATAATTAAAGATGCAGCTATACCCTACGTTTCATCCAGTCAATCTAAACAGTACTTTGATGCTGGGTTTTATTTTTTATGGTGGGTGTGAATATTGAAGGGAGGGCTAGTAGATTTCGATGATTTCGTTTGATTTATGGCACCGTTATTTTTGCGTATTTTTAGCAGTTCTTTTAACAGTAGTGTTGTCGTAAAATAAAACTGAATTTATTCCCTTACAAATAAAAAAGTCGAGAGCAAGTAGGACTTGCGCAATTAGTGCTTTGTACGGTGATTGCTTTTAAAATATAATAAAATCCTTACCTAGGCTAAGTGAATTAGGTCCCTGGCATGTTAGTCAATAATGTTTAATAGTTATAGGATCTTAGCTACCTAGGTAGGAAGTCTTTATTTCATTGATAATATATTCTAAATTATTTTAGAAAATAATGGCGTTTAGTTTGTTTATCTGCTTGCTTACAGTTTTCTTTTACCAAGTTAAACTTTCCTAACCAAAGCACATTAACCAATGTTTTCTATAAGTCGCATTTGAAATTATGTGTGAAATAGGACTGATAATATATTATTTTAACAAAATTTCATAAGAGAGATGCTAAAATATTTGTTTGCAAATCGATTGAGTTTGAATTACTAACGTCTGCTAAACTTAAAGTTGAAAAGGTCAATAACACAGTGCAACACATAAAATGTAAACTAAATTCTGACTTCAGTTTCTGAAAGTGCCCACCCAAACTAACAAAACCCTAGTTGGGTTTTGATAGTTTACTTTGAATTTTTTTTTTTTGCCATCATCAATTTTTTTGCTCGAGCTTTGGTTTTGCACGGCTATATCTCGTAAATTATTGGAAATTTCTCAATGCAGTCTTCAGACGAAATGTTCTCCACACCAAAATACACAATTTTTGTGAACATATAGAGGCCAGATTTTCACTCTTTCGGTGTGTATTTAGTGCGAAAAGCACGAAAAAATGCAATTTTTTCACATTTTCGACAATAACTCACAAACCGTGCATATTTTAGCATAGCTGTCTTCGACAAAAATGTTCTCTGCATCAACACGAGTAACTTTGCTGAACACTGCAATAACCTACAATCGATCTTTATAGTTCTTTTGGTCGTTATAAGGAATTTCGCCACCAAATAGTACTTTTCACACCAAAATTTCAGCTTTGATCAGCATATAGATCTTTTTAGTGTTCCGTACGGAACACTTATAAGATCACTTCGGTGTCTGTCTGTCTGTCTGTCTGTCTGTCACACCCGATTTTCTCGGAAACTATTTGACATAGAAAGGTGAAATTTGGTAATAATACAGGAATTGATGGTCTCATCAGAGCCATGTAGTTTTGAGAATTAAATTTTGACTTAAGGGGTTAGTTTTGGGGGTGAAGTCGGAAGTGAAAAAAAAAATTTTTTACTAGGTCATCGAGTGTGGTGTCAAATGAAAGCTTGTGAAAACACGAGTAAAAAATATATATATAAAGTAACACTTGCGCACATTTTTCTTCGTATTACTTTTAAAAAATTGTGAAAAATCGCTGTTCCCTACCTTATATATATAATATTATACTTGCGCGCACTTTTCTTTGTATTATTTTTAAAAATTCGCGAAAAATCGCTGTCCCGGGCCTTATCTCGAAAAGTACTTATCAAAAAAATTTCGAAAAAAATTCTGGAATATTCTCCACGGGGTGTAGATTGACCGAAAATTATCACGAGTGCATTACCTTTAATAATTTACATGGTATATAAAAAAAACAAAAATTTCAAGGTCATCAGATTTCAGTAAAGATTGGAAAAAAACTTTGTTAAAAACTCATTTGGGGTGTGTTTTGTGAAGTCACTGATCATTTTATACCACCGTAACATAAATTTTGACTTAAGAGGTTCGTTTTGAGGGGTGAAATTGGAAAGTGAAAAAAAATTTTTTTTACTAGGTCATCGAGTGTGGTGTCAAATGAAATCTTGTGAAAACACGAGTAAATATATATATATATATATATATATATATATATATATATATATATATATATATATATATATATATACATACATATATATATATATATATATATATATATATATATATATATATATATATATACATATATATATATATAATGTAATACTTGCGCACACTTTTCTTCGTATTATTTTTAAAAAAAATCGCTGTCCCCTACCTTATCTCGAAAAATACTGACCAAAAAATTTTGAAAAAATTCTGGAATATTCTCCACGGGGTATAGATTGAACGAAAATTATCACGAGTGCATTACCTTTAATAATTTAATTGGTATATAAAAAAAATTCAAGGTCACCAGTTTTCAGTGAAGATTGGAAACAAACTTTGTTGAAAACTCATTTGGGGTGTGTTTTGTGAAGTTACTGATCATTTTATACCACCCTAACAAAAATTTTTATTTTAAAAACAATCAACGTACGGAACACTAATTGTGCAAGTTCAACTTGCACTTGACCGGTTTTTATTTTGTGTTAAAGTTTTATTAAAGTTTATTCCAGCGTGTGTGTGTGTGTATCATAGCAGTTTACAAATAAAATTCTTTTTTTCAATTTCTTTTCCAAAAATAGATTAGTTAGTAAACATTCAAAAGTGAGCTAGAAACCAGTTTCTTGAACGTAAAACCTGAAAAAAGCTGAAATTTTGGTGTGAAATTCCTTACAACGGCCAAAAGAACTATAAGAATCGATTGTAGGTTATTGCAATGTTCAGCAAAGTTAGTCGTGTTTATGCAGAGAACATTTTTGTGGAAGACAGTTATGCTAAAATATGCACGGTTTGTGAGTTATGGTCGAAAATGTGAAAAAATGGCATTTTTTCGGGCTTTCTGCCCTAAAAACATCCCGAAAGGGTGAAAATCTGGCCTCGACATGTTTACAAAAATTGTGTATTTTAGTGTGAAGAATATTTCGTCTGAAGATTGCATTGAGAAATTCCCAATAATTTACGAGATATGGCCGTGCAAATCCAAAGCTCGTGCAAAAAAACTGATGATGGCAAAAAAAAAATTCGAACTAAACTATCAAAACCCAAATAGGGTTTTGCTAGTTTGGGTGGGCACTTCCAGAAACGGAAGTCAGAATTTAGTTTACATTCGATGACCTCGAAAATGTTGCACAGTGTAATACGATTACAAGCTCCAGCTGAGTATTAGCAAGTGCTGTTTGTAAACAATCACATTAACAAGATATTTGTATGTTCAATTGCACTAATTTCCAATACGCTAAATTATGTATTGGAGATAAAATGTAATAGGTTATAATTATAACAAACTTATTTTTCAATTTGTCTTGTAATAACGAATTAAATTTAATTATGATACTGTACGTAGAACGGTTACTTCCTGATTTCTGTCTGGAAACAAAGTTGGTTTTTTTTTCCAATTTCCAATGTGTAGGCAAAAATGTCTGCCTAATATTTTTTTTTGACAGCTTAATGGCGCCAAAAGAACTTCTAAGGCTATTCAGTGTACTCGAAAATTGGCACTAAAATTAACACCAAATCATTGAAGATTTCTCAACTTATTTTACAGAAAAGGAATATGTTTCTCTTGCTGGAAAAAAAATACCCTGCTAAGCAACTATCGATAAGTCAGGCTGTTTTCTTTAATTTATTTATTTATTTTTTTATTTATTTATTAATTAACGGGCAATGCTCAATTTCAAAACAATATAATAAAATATCTTAAGACGACAGTGGAGTAAAAAAGAAAATTTTAGAATAAGAATGAGGGAAGGAGAAAAAAGAAAATTAATAATAATAAAAATAGAAAAGGGAATAATAACTGTAACAATAAGTAACAAATGAACATCATACTCCACACAACTGTCTATAAAACATAGATCTTCCAACGAAAAGGTCCAGACTGGAATGCTCATTGGCGAGGCGACATGACCTAGATACAAAATTATTGCATCCGTAGTTGGTCCTGTGGGATGTCACAAAAAAAGTGTGCCTTGAACGGATCACCCAGGAAAGTACATGCAGACCAATTTTGTCCAGCAGAAAGGGACAATGGTAGTTACTATGGATAATATTATAAAGCATTTTGAGATCGATAGCAACTCTGCGATCTTGTAAAGTTTGAATGTGAAGCTCAGATTCAATCTGAGGGTCGGTAAGCTCAGGTCTATCGATCTTAAAGACAATGTATCTCAGAAATTTGTGCTGCACTCTCTCAATGCATTGAACGTGAGTACCATAGCAAGGACTCCATACCCTGGAGGAATACTCTAAACGAGCTCTAATCAGTGAACAGTACAGCTGCTTGATTGCAGCTATACTATTAAAGCCCAGTGTGATACGCTTAATAAATCCCAAAAGCTGGAGAGACTTGGAAACGATATTCTGTATATGAGGTATAAAAGTTAATTTTGAGTCAATAATAAGCACTAGATTATTGACTTCAGGCACTCGTTCAAGAACAGCATTTCCGATCTTGTATGGATAATCTAACTGAGTCCGGGACTTACTGAAAACGATAGAATGGCACTTAGTCGCATTTAGGTCTATACCATTGTCCTTGCATCAAGATACAAACTGATTCAAATCTATCTGAAGTTTGTAACAATCATCAAATACAGACACCTCAATATAAAACTTTAAATCATCGGCAAAAAAGAGGACCTCACTATGTGCAAAACGATGAGTCAAGTCATTAATAAATAAGTTAAACAGAAGAGGACCCAAGTGCGATCCCTGATGAACTTCAGAGGGGACATGTATACTATCTGATAAGTAGTTATTAAAGAGGACAGTCTGTGTACGTCCAGTCAAATAGCAGGCAAGCCAATCCAACATCCCTCCTCCAACACCCGCCCTTCTTAACCTGGACAGAAGAACAACATGGTTGTCAATCAGTATAGATCGAATACACCTGAGTTCCCCTCTCCAAAGCGCCAGACACAAAGTCGACATATGACAGCAGATTCAGATCCGCACTTTTGCCGCCCTGAAACCCAAACTGACGGGCACAAACATTGGGACTTAGCTGAGTAGTCAAGAATTCAGTTGTTATGTGTTCGAAAACCTTAGGAATGATACTTAACATGGTAATTGGTCGATAATTAATTACCTGATCACGGCTGCCTGACTTGTAAATTGGTGTTATGTAACCCAGCTTCCAAAATTCGGGAAAAACCCCAGTAGTTAAAGATTCATTAAAAAACACCGTGCAGTGGGTGGGCGAGAACAGAACTGCAGTGCTTAAGTAACGCCGGAGGCAAGCCATCAGGGCAGGACCCTTATTAATGTCCAAAGAACACAAATGGGAATACACATCAGGCAATGAAATGCTATGTTGAACCAAATTGACGTCACAAAAGGAAAAGTCATCATTGTGATCACCAGAACACGATCTATCACTGTACACCTGGAGGAAGTGAGCTGCAAACATATTAGCTATCACAGGACCCGAATCACCAGTAACATCGTTGTAATAAAACACATTTGGAAAGTCACCGCCCTTCCTTTTAGAATTCACAAACCTTCAAAACTGCTTAGGGTTTGTGAGCAACGAACTCTCTGTGAATGAGACATAGTGGTTGTAAGATTCTGTAGATAACTTTTGCATTTTTGTCGCAATGAAGAAAACTCACGGTAAGCACTTTGCAGACCAGTTGTTTAATATTTTTTATGAGCCTTCTTCTTTTCGATTATGCAGTGCTTAATATTTAAAATATCAGATATGGTTTTTGTAATAAAGATCGACAGCAGTTCTACTACCACATACCTTTGGAGCAACGTACGTGACCATTATGAAGAATCTCGTGCAATTGTACTTGATATATCTAAATCTTAGCTACCAAATAGGCAGTAAATCAATTTAGTTCATTCTAGAATCTAGTAATAAAAGCTTAAAATAAATATTTACTACTTAAATATTTGTTTAATTATAATAAAATAAAATAAAATTCTTTTGTCTTGATACAGGAGCGACACGAGAGTAGTAATGTACTGAGTACATTAACCAAATCTCCATCATAATGTCAAGGAACATAGTTTTCATAGTTTTTTTTTTATGCCAGATATGTTTCGCTTAATCTATACTTCTTGAGGGGAATTTCAGAATTCAATATTTTTTGGTCAGTACTTTTCCAGATAAGCAGAAGGGTAGTGACTTTTGGCCGTTTATAAAATTAATACAAAGAAAAGTGTGCTTAAGTATTATATCATATATTTTTGAACTTGCTTCACAAGCTTTTATTTGACGAACCACTCGATGACCTGGTAATTTTTTTTCACTTCCGATTGCATTTCCTAAAAACTAACCTCTTAAGTCAAAATTTTACTTTCAAAACAACACAGCTCTGATTGGGTCAGCAATTCCTATATTTGTGTCAAATTTCAACTTTTCACGTCAAATAAATTTGGAGAAAATCGGTCTTTTTCGGGTGTGACAGACAGACCGACATACGGTCAGACGGACACCAAAGTGATCCAATAAGTGTTCAGTACGGAGCACTAAAAATATTCTAGTTATTCGTTGTCTTGCTTTTATTTTAATTAAAATGCCTGATTTTACATGAGAGCATTAAATTGATATATAACTATTATACGAAAAGGCCAGAAACAAGCATTTTATGTCCAACGGTATTCAAAGCGAGATTCAACGTGTGAAAATAGTTTTTCATGGTTAGATAATCATTTAAAACAAAAAAAATATATAACTTCAATGAAAATAATTCTTTAGAGAGCGATCAAAAAAGCGTGTCAAAACCTTTCAAATAGTTTTCATATAACAAATTGTCAATGACTTGGGGATAGGTAGCAAAAGTGTGAAAATAATTTTAAATAAACCCTTTATCAGATTTTATAAATATGAAGTCGACCAACGCTTATATTATCTATCTTCAAGAGGAGCGTTAACACCCCAATTTAAAATTTTTATTTTATTTTCGAACGAATCTCGTTTTATTAACATGGGGAAGTTTAACAAAACTAATACTGGGTACTGGTTAACGAAAACTCTTCATTTAATGAGAGGAAGTACTTTCTAGAAAAAAAAATTGAGATTAACATCTGACTTCGCATCATAGGTAAACGAGTAATAGAACCATTATTTTTTTGGAAATATCAATAAATACTAAACAATATTATTTTTTTTAGAAAACCAAATCGTAAAATATATTAATTTACCAAATTCTCGCAATTTTTTTTTTTATGGGTCTAGCACATGTGCTGCAGGGAAGTCCCTAAAGCGCTCCAGGAACGGCATGTGTGTGGAAAAAAAAAGCGATTCACGTTGTTCTTGAATCGCTGTAAATTGTACTCGGTGAGAAACACAGCGCTGGGCAAATTATTCCAAAGGAATGATGTTCTCCATCTGTACGCGGAGTAACAAGCTGAACCGCATACGGATGTGAAGCACCAGCGCGACGTGTATTTCTAATATGCCCCCCCCCCCCCACCGCTTTGGGAGGAATTAAGCGGGCTTCATCCTTCGAATACTTTCCATGAAAATACTTGTAAAACAGATTCAAATCGCCAACCGTTCTTCGATGTTCCAGCGAATCAAGGCCGTTTATTAATATGCTAGAGTATTATTTAACTTAACTTCAAATGCAACTTCTGGAAATCATCGTATCGGTACCATGGTCCAATAAGATGGCCCCCAAGACCGTAAACCTCTTGATTTCTTAAATATGTATACAAGGAACACTGAAGAATATTCTATTTCATAGAAATAAAATAGGATTACCCATGCCATTAATTCTAAAATGAGTTCATTTATATACATGTTTTTGTATATATATATATATATATATATATATATATATATATATATATATATATATATATATATATATAGGGTGTTATGGAATTCTCTGCATATATTGGAACTGGTGGATCCTTGTAGCAAGACCGATTACATAAAATTCACCTTAAGTACCGGAACTCATTAATAAAGGAAAAAATCGACCCCCAAGAAACGATGTCTTGAATATTTTTTCATTGGTGAACCCTAGAACTCGCCAATATCGAAAATCGTTAATCAGATGTAAGGTTGAGATTTGAATCAGGATTTCTAAATTTAATAAAAAAAAATATTAAAATATTTTTATTATTTTATTCTTCTAAAACCGACAAAGGGTTTGCGGGGGTCCACATTTCACGCGGATATGAATGGGTTTATACCGCAAGTGGCCGCTTTTTAGAGAAACTTCAAATTCAGGTTTAGTTTATATGCTTTCTTTTCAGTGAATGTTTACAAATTTTGCAATATGTCGTAGGTAATGCGAGGTAACGATCGATGTTATCGTCGCAAATTTTTTTAAAGATGTCTATATAAATTTGTAGAAAGTGTATAATATAGCAGCAAGTGTGATAAATTGTGTCGTTCGATAAAGTTATTTAATTACAATTGTGTTACTAACAACTTAAGATACTTTATATTGGGATCGACGATTGCACATTTAAGATACTTTTATTTATTTATTTCGTATGGATGGACATTGCACACAGCACAATTTAAGCTGCATAAAATTACCTAAATGAATTATACAACAATAAGGTACCGATTTAAGGTAGATAACTAATACGTTTTTTTCACTTAAGACTAAAAAATCTTACTCTTCTTACAAGGAAATTGTTCACCATTTAGTTAAATAAAGAATAGCTCATACAGAATAAAGGAAAAATTGTACCCTAAGCAAATTTAATAAAGAAAATATTATAAAAATTGTTATTATTTTTTAAAATAATTCCTCAATTTTATATCTCATTATTTTTATAAGGAACAATTTTAACACATGTAATCCGTCAAATTTTGATTTGTGTTATTTTAAAGAGAGGTAACCCAATAAATAAATTATTCAGCTCGGTTTTTAAAGTCATTCCTGGTTGCCTCGCACAGTTGGATGAGGTAGTACCAACTTGGACAAAATTATGTCTACCCTTTAATTTTCTTCGTTTTGAAATAATTTTTTTTAATGCTCATAATATTTATTATATAACAATATTTGTTTTTTTTAAATGTATCTGTTTTTTTATCAAAAAAATTATAAATTTACCGTGAAATTGATATTTGGATAGTTACGGATCCTGTACATTTACATGGACATGAAATTTTCCAACGTTATAATAGGTTTTTTGAGATCGCAGGGTACGAGAAAAGTTTTTTTTTTTTCAATGTGTAAGATTTTCAAATATTTAAATTTTGGCTATTTTTCGCCTTTTTCGAGATTGTTTAATGAATATGAGAATGAACATTACATTTGAGATGTTTGACAATTATTTAAAGTTTAAAAATCACCAGTTGCACCATAAACGTAAAATCAAAATAGTCAGACCTAAAAAAATTGACCAAATTTTGACATTTGTCAACATTTTCAAGTTTTTCTAGTGAATATATGAATTTATTCTACCTTTTAGCTATTCTCATATCATCTCAAGAATGTAAACTAAAAACGTAACAGGAATGTTAATACGAAATGACCTAATCTTAAAAATCAAGCCAATTTCGGCAATTTACCACCTTTTTCTACTGCTATGTTCTTGTCAATACATGCAAAATTCGCATTATTTTTGTTATATGGGAAAATTATTTAAACTTAAATTTATCTCATGGATAAACTCATTTCAATTGCCACCAACCTAACATAACCCAATGGAGAAGCTTTGCACCAAGAACTCCAAACTAAATATGAAAAATTCATATATTTATCTGTCCATCTTATCTATGGTCGCCCTTTGCTATGATTTCCCTGTCTCCACTTTAGAATGATATTGTTACATCATCCGTCCTCACATCTCGCCACATACCCATCTAAATTTCACTTCAGGTTATCTGTTTTCTCAGCAACATCTTTCAGTTTTGTAATGTTCCGTATGGATCTGTTGATTTTCCTATCTCTTAGAGTTATGTTGAGCATTATATAACTTTCTACATTCTCTATATCCTGATAGGATATTTTAATTTATGAGTTGGTATCACACATGACTTTTGTTTTTTGGAGATTCATTAAAAAAAATGATTATATGTATATGTGTATGTGCTGAAAAATATCCCCACCATTATTTTAGTTTCAATGTTATTAGTACTCAAGGTATATAGATTATGAGTTGAGAGTATATAATATCGATTGCAATAAGAAAAAGAGATCAATATTAAATAATACTAAAACAGGATTACTCATGCCATTATTTATATTATGCCACGACAAATGGAAAATGTTCTTAGTGAATTTCAAAAATGATTTCATCTATGACGTGTGAAGAATGATTAACCACAGTGGTTCTTGAACACTGTTGTAAAGTAGATGTTTATTATGTTTTTAAAGAAAAAGCACGACGAACTCGCAATTCTTTACTCCTGAAAATGACAAAAATTAATTGAGTTTTAAAGAAAGAAAATGAGTTTTTCATTTACATTCCACAGACCAACACCCGATATATATATATATATATATATATATATATATATATATATATATATATATATATATATATATAAACTTCTGGACAAAATTAACGCAACAATGTGAAAATTAATTTATGTTTTTCTTATGTCAGTTTTAAAGTTTATCGAGTATTTGAATAGTAGGCTATGCATATTTTGTTTCGTTGTTCATGACAGAAATCAAAACAATTCGTTTAGATTTACACGAGGTAGTGCGAGCCTCAGTTTTATTGAACGAGGGATATTGTCAGAGGTCAGAGTTATGTTGCCAATTTGTTAGGCAAACATCGTTCCACAATAAGTTGTATGGTAAGACGTTTAAATGAAGTAGGAACTTATTCTAGAAGGCTAGGGCAAAGGCGAAAACGATGCACTAGCGACCTAGATGAACGTTTTATAAGACAATATGCTTTAAGAAACAGGACTGTCACTAGTTCTATAATAGGAAACGCACTCGAAGCTGTTCGCAATGTCACAATTTCTTCTAAAACAGTTAGAAGACGGTTAAATGAAGCTGGATTAAACAGTAGGAGACCAGCCACTGCGCCCTTGCTTACTAAAGAGAACAGAGGCAAGAAGACCTTGCCAAATAACTACCGACCAATCGCACTACTCTCGATAATATCGAAAGTCATGGAAAAGGCTATCAATCAGCATCTTCTAAAATATCTTGAAGGATTCAAAATTATTAGTGATCACCAATATGGCTTTCGTAAAAATAGATCAACAGGAGATCTTCTGACTTATGTAACACATGTTTGGAACAACGCAATTGAACACTTTGGAGAATCTCGAGCGGTTGCTCTTGACATATCCAAGGCATTTGACCGTGTTTGGCACGATGGCCTGTTGGCTAAGCTACGTTCTTATGGTATGTCTGAAAAGTTCTGTTTGTGGCTCTCATGTTTCCTCAGAGAGCGTTCTTTACGAGTGGCAGTTGACGGATTTCTTTCTAACACCTTCACTATCAACGCCGGTGTGCCCCAAGGTTCCATACTGTCTCCTACTCTCTTCCTCATTTATATCAACGATCTGCTGGAAAAGACCGAGAATCCAATCTACAGCTTTGCAGATGATAGTACACTTATCTCTTCATTCACTTTGAACGCTCGGACATCGACTACTCAGACGAATATCCGCAGACAGCAGGAAGTCATTCAACTCAACAAAGACCTGGAAGAAATTCTATCTTGGGGTGACAGTAACCAAGTGGAATTTAACGCTACAAAAACCCAGGCGGCAGTTTTTTTCTAAAAAAGTTAACGTTGCAGAACCCGACATAGTTATGTCGGGGCACTCCATCCCTCTAACATCGTCACTCAATCTGTTAGGCGTTAATTTGGGAGCAAATATGTCCTGGCATGAACATGTTGCAGGCATAGCAAGAAGAGCTTCTCAAAAGTTGGGAATATTGTTTCGAACCAGAAAGCTTTACACTCCACAACAACTGTTAATTCTTTACAAAGCTCAAATTCGACCAACTATGGAATACTGCTCCCATGTTTGGAGCTCCGCTCCCAAACATACACTGCATTTGTTGGATTCTATCCAGAGAAGAGCTGTTCGTCTGATTGGACAGCCGGAATTGACCGACGGCCTTGATTCGCTGGAACATCGAAGAACGGTTGGCGACTTGAGCCTATTCTACAAGTACTTTCATGGAAAGTTTTCGAAAGATGTGGCCCGTTTGATTCCTCCCAGAGCGGTGCATATTAGAAGTACACGTCGCGCTGATGCTTCACATCCGTATGAGGTTCAGCTTGTTACTCCTCGTACAACGCTTTTCAAGCAGTCTTTTATATGGAGAACATCATACCTTTGAATGGTTTACCCAGGACTGTGTTTCCCATTGTTGTTGCCAGGTTACGTTTTGCTCGAAATCACGAAAACTGGTCTGTGGATGATTGGAAACAAGTTTTCTTCACAGATGAAACTAGGGTTAGTCTAAAACATCCAGATGGTCGTGAGCGAGTATGGCGAAGATCAGGAGAGAGGTTTGCTCCTTGCAATATCTTTGCAAGGATTCCATTCGGCGGTGGCTCTGTTATGTTCTGGGTGGCATCTGCTTTAATGCTCGCACAGAGTTAGTTCCTGTCCGTACGAGATCCATGAATGCTGACTACTACCTTCAGAATATTGTAATAGAACATGTGATGACTTTCGGTCATTTTGTGGGGCCCAATTTCCTGTTTATGCAAGACAACGCTCGACCTCACGTGGCTAGGGAGGTACTCGATTATCTTAATCAAGTTGATGTACCGATTATGCAATTGCCACCAAAAAGCCCGGATCTGAATCCGATAGAACATGTATGGGATCACCTTAAGAAAAATGTGAAACGTCATATACCTGCACCCAGAAACCTGAGGGAACTTGAGAATGCAGTTATCACAGAATGGGAGCAAATTCCTCAAGATTTTATCCAAAATTTAATTAGAAGCATGCCTAGGCACATAAACGCTGTCATCCGAAGTAAAGGAGGCAACACACGCTACTAGTGTCCCAGTTACACCATTATTTTTGCTACTAGTGTCCCAGTTTATTTTTTTCATTATTACATAATTTCAACGATTTTGTTATTAGGTCTTAAGAATAATTTTAATTCGAATCTTATAGAGAAATTTGGTAGCTAATTCACTTTTAAAGTATCCGAATAAGTTTTTTCTAACTTTTAGTGTAACCAATGTTCATAAAAAATTATTAAAATTAATTCATTATAGAGATTTGTATGATTCCATATATTGTTGCGTTAATTTTGTCCAGAGGTGTATATATATATATATATATATATATATATATATATATATATATATATATATATATATATATATATATATTATTGCTCACAGCTGCCATTAAACACGATAAAGCTATAAATCAAGAAAATATATAATACCGATGGCAATAAATGAAATGTTAAATGTAAACCTGTTAAATTAAACGTTCGGGATAAAATTTAATAGACCATAACCTTACCAAGCTTATTTCTCAGACAAAAGTAATAGAGAAAGATTGCCAGCAACCAAACTTAAATCTTTGATCTTGTACAATAGAACACTTCATAAAACTTGCACGAATTTACAATAAAGGCAATAGATCTTGTTTCATATCCTTATTTACTTTAAAAAGAATAATGATACCAACATATAGTCTGCAGGTTTAACAGCAGATAAACTATACTTTAATGGAATAGCGATTTCCTGTTTTTTATTCGATAGGAAGTATTTATTTCATTGATCATATTATGATCTAAATTCTTTTAGAAAATAATGGCATTTTAGTTTGTTTATCTGCTTGCTTACAGTTTTCTTTCACCAAGTTAAAATTTTCTAACTAAAGCACATTAACCAATGTTTTTTATAAGTCACATTTGAAGTTATCTGTGAAATAGGGCTGATAATATGTTATTTTAACAAAATTTCTAAAATTTTCTAAAATTTTTGTGTTCATAAATTTATTTACTTCCAACTACTAACATCTGTTAAACTTTTCAAAAACTTAAAAAGGTCAATAATAGTATTAAAAGCTTCAGTTGAGTATTGGCCAGTCCTGTTCGTAAACAAACACATTAACAAAATATTTATATGTTTGCACTAATTTCCAATACGCTAAATTATGTATTAGAGGTAAAATGTAATAGGTTATAACTTTAACAAGCTTATTTTTTAATCTGTCTTGAAAAAAATGAAATGAATATAATTCACATATAATATAGCTTGTCCCAAAATATAAGATTCTGATTTTTGCCGTTTTAAGTGGGCAATATAAAAATTCTGACCTTTTGTTTATGATAGGTTGCAGAGATGGACTTAAGAATTTTATTCATTAATGCAAATAAATAAAATTATAAGTATTTTTGGAGATGTTTATTCATAGATGCATGTAAAAAAAACAAATGGATAAGAAGTACAAAAAAAAAGGTCGAATGAGTGGGGTTTACAAGAGGGGACATATGGTATAAATTAAAATATATTTTAACTTAAGCTTAATTCGATTTTACTATCACTGTCATCAGCTGAGGTAATTATCAGTGTTTTTATATTATTTACATAAATATATGAACCTTCAACTGTAACAACGTGTTGAATGGAATTCTTCCAGCTTTCACAAGGTATATCATTTATAACTTTTTTTACTATTTCACCCATTGACACGCTTAAAGTAGGAGACAAATTTTATGCTATTATTTTTGATTTAACTTGATGCCAAATATGTTCAATTGGATTAAACACACAATAATACAGAGGAAGCCGCAAAACAGTGTGTCCCATTTTCTCAGCCATACTGTCACAAACATATTTCTTTTTCAATTTATAGATTTTCAAAACTTCCAAAAGATCACTTTTTTATAACTAAAGTCAAAATAAATGTTATTTTTTAACATATTTTCCTGTATTTCCGATTTGGTGTTGGCTGCTGTAGGTACCCTATTTAGTAGGCGACTATGGTAACTTGCATTGTCCATAACTATAACACTCTGTTCGGGAACATATGGCAAAAAGGAATTTTGAAACCAATTTTCAAAAATTTCTGCTATCGTGTCTTTGTGATAGTCCGAACTAGAATCTTTTATGTTTTTTACAGATAATAGTAGACAATTTGAAACCCAGCCCTTTTCAGAACTAGCATGCAAAATGGTTATTCATTTACCTTTATTTGAAGGTGCGTTAGTCTGACATTTTGTACTGCTGTCAACCCACCCTTTTTGCATAGTGTCATGAGTATCGAACCATGTTCCGTCAAGGTAAATTATTGGCCAATTCTCTGATTGATACTTTTTAATTTCTTGTAAATAAGTATGTCACCTTGCCTTTTGTTGATTTTTCGGAACGTGAATCCCATTCTTAAGAGACTTCTATGAAGGGTTGATCGGCCACAATGTATATTGTTCCCGTCCTGCACCAGTTTTAATTTTATTTTGTCTAGTGTCGGCGCCAACTGCTCTTCATACACAGAATATATTTTTCTTCTGATGACGTCTTTTTCACATACGTCTGCATGATGCATTTGAAAATATTTCCGTTTTTTCCTGTTCCTGAGTGATGGTTTTCCTATAATACCCTTAATCGTAGAAATTGGGGTTTTTGTTAGTTCACTGGTTTCTTGCAAAGCATTTTGTATATTCAAATTTTTTTTTACCAAACTGTCGTAAACATTTTTCACTATTTGTGATAGCCACTATTACAATTTTCCCACGGAGTCACATAATTAAAATTGAATCGTTACGTTGTAAGTTATAAGTAAAACTAAAAATAAAAATAGTAAAAAGTATCTTTCGAATCCTAATGGGGACCTGTGGTCATTAGGCCTATATTATCAAATACTTAAAGGGCTCCAAACCGGGTTGCCAGGTAGTAAATATATAGGTAAAAATAGTTCCAATATGATTGCAGGTGCAAGTGAGGGCGGTATACAGAAAAGCAAAATAAAAATACGTTTATCCTATTACCTGGCAACTATGCACAAAACCTTAATAGAGTCGTTTATTGCCCCATTAAAAAAGCAAAAAGGCAGGATCTTATATCTTGAGATTCACCATACTGTGTGTTAATAGAACAGTTATTTCCTGATTTTTGTCTGGAAACGATTTTGTTTTTTTTATTAATATTTTTACTGTCAAGTTCCAGGAACACCTCCACCAACTATTTCCAATGTGTATTCAAAAACGACTGCCTGATATTCTTTTTAGACTGCTTAATGGCGCCAAAAAAACTTCTAGAGCCATTCAGCGTACTCGAAAATTGGCACTAAAATAAACACCAAGTTCTTGAAGATTTCTTAACTTGTTTTACAGAAAAGTAATATGTTTCTCTTGCTGGAAATGGTTTAGGAAAAAGAACAAAATACCATGCCAAACAACTACCGATAAGTCAGGCTGTTTTTTTTATTTAAAATATCACGTTGTTAATATTATTGACGACCACCAATATAGTTTTCGTAACAAAGATCGACGGCAGTTCTACTAATCTAAGTCATACATCTTTGGAGTAATAGACAAGACCATTATATAGAATCTCGTGATATATATATATATATATATATATATATATATATATATATATATATATATATATATATATATAGATATTTGACTGCATGTGGCATACTAGAGGGTTGGCTAAACTCTTATGGTATATCTGAAAGGTTTTATTTATGGTATTCAGTTTAATCAGACGTCATTTTTGTAAGTGTATGAATTCATACTTTTCCCACTCATATCTTCTTCCGATTAAAGATTTGCTGGAAAAGATCAAAAACTTAATGGATAGTTTCAATTATTATATAATCTTCGCTTCTTTATTTACCTTGAATGCCCGATAATCAGCTCCCATATAAACATCTGCGCCAAGTTAGGAACAAACATGTTTCGGAATTTTATTTCTTATTAGAAAACTCCGCAATAGGTTTTGAACGTACGCAAAACTCAAATTCGACTATTAATGAAGTACTGCTTCCATATTGGCACTTTCCAAGACACTTTGCATTTGCTAGATTATAACCAAAGGTGCTCTATTGCCCTGACTGGGAATGCAGAACTCTACAAAAATCTTAATTTCTGGAAATATCGAAGAAAAGTTAGCCACTTGCAGGTGCAAGTGAGGGCGGTATATACAGCAAGTAAAATAAAAATATGTTTATCCAATTACCTGGCAACTATGCACAAAACCTTAATAGGGTCGTTCATTGCCCCATTGAAAAAGCAAAAAGGTAGGATCTTATATCTTGGGACTCACCATACGGTATGTTGATAGAATAGTTATTTCGTGATTTTTGTCTGGAAACGAATTTGTTTATTATTATTATTATTTTTACTGTCAATTTCCAGGAACACCTCCACCAACTATTTTCAATGTGTATTCAAAAATGTCTGCCTGATATTCTTTTTAGACTGCTTAATGGCGCCAAAGAAACTTCTAGAGCCATTCAGCGTACTCGAAAATTGGCACTAAAATAAACACCAAGTTCTTGAAGATTTCTTAACTTGTTTTACAGAAAAGTAATATGTTTCTCTTGCTGGAAATGGTTTAGGAAAAAGAACAAAATACCATGCCAAACAACTACCGATAAGTCAGGCTGTTTTTTTTTATTTAAAATATCTGGTTGTTAATATTATTGACGACCACCAATATAGCTTTCGTAACAAAGATCGACAGCAGTTCTACTAATCTAAGTCATACATCTTTGTAGTAATGAACAAGACCATTATACAGAATCTCGTGATATACATATATACACATATATATATATATATATATATATATATATATATATATATATATATATATATATATATATATCTATATATATATATATATATATATATATATATATATATATATATATATACATATATATATATATATATATATATATATATATATATATATATATATATATATATATATGTATATATATATATATATATATATATATATATATATATATATATATATATAGATATTTGACTGCATGTGGCATACTGGCTAAACTCTTATGGTATATCCGAAAGGTTTTATTTATGGTATTCAGTTTAATCAGACGTCATTTTTGTAAGTGTGTGGATTCATACTTTTCCCACTCCATATCTTCTTCCGATTAAAGATTTGCTGGAAAAGATCAAAAACTTAATGGATAGTTTCAATTATTATATAATATTCGCTTCTTTATTTACCTTGAATGCCCAATAATCAGCTCCCATATAAACATCTGCGCCAAGTTAGGAACAAACATGTTTCGAAATTTTATTTCTTATTAGAAAACTCCGCAATAGGTTTTGAACGTACGCAAAACTCAAATTCGACTACTAATGAAGTACTGCTTCCATATTGGCACTTTCCAAGACACTTTGCATTTGCTAGATTATAACCAAAGGTGCTCTATTGCCCTGACTGGGAATGCAGAACTCTAAAAAAATCTTAATTTCTGGAAATATCGAAGAAAAGTTAGCCACTTCAATTAGTTCTATAACTACTTACATGAAAACTGTTTAATGGATGTAGTACGCTTTATTCCTTTAAGAGCGCTGCAGGCTAGTAATACACGTGGTATTAATACATTACTTCCATATAAGATTCAGCTTGTCACTTTCACTTATTCAAGAATCTCAACTTTTTGAGATGAAATTTGCCTGCAAGTACAATTTGTAGTTATTTTAAGACCAGTGGGAATCGCTATTTCCGCGTTCGTCCTTTTCTTAGGCAATTTAGAAGTTTCCTTGCAGTGCATGTGCTGTGTATGTAAAAAATATGGGTATTATAATTTCTTTTTCCGTTCGTTTACTGCTACAAAGATTTCTTTACCTAACACGAATCAGAACACTTCAAGTACATCTATTACATACTAAGTTTCATAAAATAAACTTATATCTATGTATACATTTTAAGTAAAATCAACATTAAAAAATATTCAGTAATCCAGAATAAAATCCTGAAAATGATAGTAAATCATATTTACTCAAGAAAACCATACAATCTGTAAATACCATAGAAACTTTGGCTGACTTCTGTTATAAAATTAAAAGTAACTATCATTACTTATAATTCACACATACATAGTACTTCCATGTGACAAACTTTCACGTACGCCCTGTAAATATTAGTACTTTTTTGGTGACATTATTTACAGGCTATGTTATTCAGCTGTTATAAAGTCATTGGATGTAAACATATTTATAATTTGAATTCTTTAGACAATGCAGATGGGTGATCGAGAAAATAGAATTACTATTATAATTTTATTTAAGTGCGATGTGGAAAAAAAAAACATTTCTAAGACCTTAAAACAGTCTAAAATAAGTCGTATGTTTGTTTACCGGGCGATAAAATTGTTTACTGAGACGAGAGACATAAAACACAGGCAACATTCAAGAAAACCAAGGACAGTTCGAAGGCCACAAGCTGTTAAAGCTGTAAAAGCTGTAAAAGCGCGAATTGACCGAAATCCTCGCCGCAAACAAAAAAATTTATCTCATGTCATTCTGTGTTTCGTATTAAAAAAGAAGACCTAACACTTGGCGCTTCTAAGAGACACACTGATCATTTGCTAACGGAAGATTTAAAGCGAAAACTGTGGCAAAAATCTTAAAGTTTGTTGAAGGAATACGCTAATAACAAACACGGACACATTTTGTTTACCGACAAAAGAATTTTCACTGTTGAACAATGATTCAATAAGCAAAATGAGAGGATTTATGCTAGATCTTCTAAAAAAGCTTGTTTCAAAAGTTCAGAGGGGTCATCATCCAGCGTTAGTTATGGTTTGGTGGGGAGTCAGTTTTGATGTGGTTACCAGTATTCATCAAAGGGCAAAAACTTGGGCTAAAATATATCAAGACACTATTTTGAAGAACATTGTAAAACCCCTAAACTATACTCTTTTCAAAAATAAGCATTGGGTCTTCCAACAAAATTCTGCACCAGGACACAAAGCTAAAACAACACAAGCATGGCTTCAACAAAATGTGCCGGCATTTATTACTACAGAATATTGGCTTTCTGCAAGTCCTGATCTAAATCATTTAGCTTATATACTATGGTCTCTCTTGGAGGGTATATTTTGCTCTAAAAGAAATGCCAATCTTGACTCTTGAAAACGAGCTTTAACAAAAGCGGTGGACAATTTTCCGTTGGATAAAGTGCATGCTGCCACAGACGAATGGCCTAATCATTTGAGGGGTTGTGTATAAGCAAGAGGCGGACATTTTGAGTAAATGTTAAATTAATTTTCACACTATGAATATATGAATTAATTCCATAATAATTTATTTTAATTTTTATAGGCAATGTTTTCATTGTAACCGTATTTATGGGAGGTATAGGTATAATCTCTCCCTAACAGCAAATATAAATAAGGGAATAACTAATCATCTCAAAATTGTCTAACTTAAATTAGGTCAAATCTCATATTTCTTTTGATAAATGACTCACTTTTTAAAATTTTTCATTTATCAAAAACAATTTAGCAAATGCTAAAACCAAAACCTTACCTTTAACGGAAAACCACCTATATAAACAGATGTAAAAGGTATTCCACCTGACCTAAATAAATGTTAAGTAAGTAGTTCAAGTTAAGCATACATCTTCTGCAATGGCACCTTGGATAATATAAAAAATTTCTTAAAAATATTCCAAATTTTTACTGTGTCAGGCCTTACTTGTTACATGACATAAACAGTTTATCACAATATGCTAAAGCTAATACGAAATCCTATTGTTTAAAGAAAACAAACTAGATAAGGCAGAGATCAAATACACTACAATACAATATTTATTTCAATAAGTTTTTTACATTACATTACAATACATAAAGTTAATATAATTCAGGTGTTTACACATCATATCATTATTGTCTACTACGGAATAAAAAACTTCACTAGACCATTCATTGGCCTGTATTCGAAGTCTTTCATTCCTTGACCTGTATGGTAGTAAAGCTATGTTCTAGAAATAAATATTCGTTTTAATACATATTTTACAAGTGAAAAGAACACATTCGATTATAAGTATTCTATTATATAAGAAAGAGCACATGAGGGGAAACCAAAAGACGGAGCAACCACGAAAAACTATGGACCAGGATTGCAGCCTGGTGAAGCAAAAGAAATCGAAAATTAGAATATATATATATATATATATATATATATATATATATATATATATATATAAATATATATGGGACGATCCGCGTCAACCGGATCAGAGCTACGACCAAAATTAGAAGCAACCAAAAAACTTGACCAAGGTCTTATTTTAAAGCTTAGAGCATCTAATTTCAAATGCCGAGTGCGCCTTTGAAAAATCCAATATGGCGGCTCCAATATGGCTGCCGGTAGCTGGAGAAAAATCAAGTGTCCAGCAAAAAAAGCTTGTAAAAATAAAAATTCGCAACTGTTTGGGTCGTTTTTTGGCTCAAATTGTAGCTGATGGACGCCCCAAAAAATTGGGGTGGTAAGTTGACAAAATGCAACATGGTGGATCCAATATAACGGTCAAAAATCCAATGTGGTGGTCGAATTTTCGCAAATGAACCGGTTTGCACTAATTTTGGTAAACGGGGGTTTTTAGGGTCGCTGATCACGAATCCGAGGGCTAATTTGCCAAATTCAAGATGACGGATCCAAGATGGCGGATGAAATTTTCGAAAATCTATCGATTTGTACCAAATTTGTTATACGGGGGTTTTTGGGGTCGCCGATTACGAATCAGAAGTTCGATTTTCAAAATCCAAGATGGCGGACCCAATATAGTAGATTGCCTTATTCGGTTTCCACCATATTGGGTCTACCTTCTTGAATTTAAGAATTTTGGAAATTTGACCTCAGATTTTTCTCCGGCTACCGGCCGCCATATTGGAGCCGCCGTATTGGATTTTTCAAAGGCGCACTCGGCATTTGGAAGTAGACGCTCTAAGCTTTAAAATGAGCCCTTGGTCAAGTTTTTTGGTTGCTTCTAATTTTGGTCGTAGCTCTGATCCGGTTGACGCGGATCGTCCCATGTATATATATATATATATATATATATATATATATATATATATATATATATATATATATATATATATATATATATATATAAGAATAGAAAAGAAAATACAATATGACATATAAGAACAGAAAATAATTTGAGTTTTAGTAAATAATGTTAATTTGTCTACGCAATATGCACATGCATTTAATTTTTTCCTTTTCTACGGTTTCATTAACTTTTTAAAACTGTCATAGTTGTGAATGATAAAATTTTTTATTTCGAAATTTAACCGCCCATTGAAATTATTTTTTTCAATTCTTGCCCTAAGGTTTACAGGCAGCATTCCTAAAAACTTAGGAAGTAAAAATAGTATGTTTTTCTGCAAGTGTGATTTGTTTAAAAATTGTGACTGTAAATTATAATTTATTTTAGAGCGGGTGTTGTAGTGATGGTCTAGTCCTCCAAAGGTGTGTTTAATTTTTTTATAGAAAAAAGGGCTCGTACTTAGAAATAGTCCTCTAAAATTTAAGACATCAAGTTGAGAATAAAGGTCAACTGTAGGATATTGATTGTTTTTATTTAAAATGATTTTGAGAATTTTGTTTTGGCATACTGTTAAAACCTGTACTGCATTATCATTAAGACCTCCCCAAACTACTACACAATACCTTAAACTTGACTCGACTAGTGAGTTGTATACTATTTTTATTGTTTTTTCAGATAAGACATTCCGTAGTTGATAAAATTTATAATAGAGTTTTCTGAGTTTTTTTGAGATTTCGATAGCATGTTCATTCCAACGAAGATGTTGATCAATGTATAGACCTAAATATTTAATTTTATTAGTTTTCTGAATATATGGACAAGTGCAATTATTATTTAGTAAGATGAGTCGTGAATTTTAATGTCATTTTTTTTTGGTTGATCGGCAGCTGTCAAAAAAAATGTTAAAAATTTTGTTTTTAATATATTTATACTAATTTTATTATCACATATCCAGTTATATAACACATGGGCTGAAAAGTCCCGGGCCTAACAAAGAAAACACGGTTTTTTTTTTGGTTCAAAATTAGCTTTATTCATCAACGTAATCTCCATCAAGAACAACGCAATCATTCCAGCGCCGCTCTAAGATTTCAATACCACTTTTGTAGAACGATTTATCTTTTGCCTCAAAATAGGCCTCAGTTTCAGCGATAACCTCTTCATTCGTGCGAAATTTCTTACCGGCGAGCATTTTTTTCAGGTCTGCGAACAGCCAGTAGTCGCTGGGAGCCAAATCTGGCGAATACGGTGGATGTGGGAGCAATTCGAAGTTCAATTTATGTAGTTTTGCCATTGTTTTGATTGACTTGTGACACGGTGCGTTGTCTTGATGAAACAAAATTTTTTTCTTTGCCATATGCGGTCGTTTCTTTGCAATTTCGGCCTTCAAACGCTCCAATAACGCTATATAATATTCACTGTTGATGGTATTTCCTTTCTCAAGATAGTCGATGAATATTACACCACGCACATCCCAAAATACCGAGGCCATAACCTTTTCAGCCGATTGTTGTGCTTTCGGGCGCTTTGGACGAGGTTCACCAGTTGCTGTCCACTCAGATGACGATCGTTTTGATTCCGGAGTGAAGTGATGGATCCATGTTTCATCCATTGTCACATATCGATGCAAAAATTCCGGTTTGTTACCTTTAAACATGGCCAAACACTGCTCAGAATCATCAACACGTTCTTGTTTTTGATCAACAGTGAGTAAACGCGGCACCTACTTTGAACAGAGCTTTCTCATAGTCAAATGCTCATGCAATATAAAGCCAACACGTTCTTTTGATATCTTTACGATGTCAGCTAACTCACGCAACTTCACTTTTCGATCATTCAAAACGATTTTATGGATTTTTTTGATGTTTTCTGGTGTTACCGCCTCATTTGGACGTCCACTGCGTTCTGCATCATCGGTGTCTCTACGACCACGTTTGAAGTCAGCAAACCAACGTTTTATTGTTGTTTCTGATGGAGCGGAGTCCCCATAACACTTTTCAAGCCATTGCTTCGCTTGAACGGTATTTTTTTCCCATCAAGAAGCAGTGTAAAATTAAAACACGAAATTGTTTTTGATCCATTGTTTTGAAAATAACAAAAGTAGCGTCACTCTTAGCACAATAACTCACAAACTAATGAATAGAATATCATGAAATTTTAACAGCTGTCTTTTCAAGGTTAGTATTAACTGAAAAAAAGGTGACTGCAATAAAACTAGCGCCATCTATGTGTTAGGCCCGGGACTTTTCAGCCCATGTGTTATAACATTAAGAACCTGTTCTGCCTTCAAGTATGCGCCCTCCCAAGTATCGTCCGTAAATATCACTGCAGTATCATGGGCGTAGCAAATAACTGACCCATTCTTTATTATGGTTCCTAATTCATTTATATAAATCAAAAATAGAATAGGTCCCAAGACTGTCCCTTGAGGAACTCCAGAACTCACTCTCATTGCAGTACTTGAGGTCTCATTATATCGTACTTTTTGTGTTCGATTTGCTAAATAGAACTTAAAGAGTTCTAGCACATGGCCTCTTACTCCAACGCTTTCCAATTTTCTTAGCATCAGACAATGGAAAACTGTGTCAAATGGTTTTGCAAAGTCCATATAGACTATAAGACATTTTTTATTTTGCTGCATTTTTGATATAATCTCATGAAACCAAAAGAATATCGCATCCTCCATACTTCTGTTTCGTCTAAAACCAAATTGTTCATTAAAAAGGACATTCTGTGAATCGAGAAAATTAACCAGATGTGCCTTTAAACATATTTTAAAATTTTAAAAAGTTACTTGAAGGAGATATTGGTCTATAATTTGTTATTTGGTATGGGTCTCCACTTTTAAAAACAGGAACAACTATGGCGGTTTTTCATCCCACAGGTACAATAAAATATGCTTTTATTTTTAAATAACTAAAACCTTAAATTAATTCAGAAAATTTTTATATTCACTATAATGAACAGTAATGGCCGGAAACGGAAATATTAGTGAATTTTTTTAAGTACATATTAAAAAGTCTAAATTAACTTAATTAGTAAAATAACTTTTCTTGGATTTATTCTTGGATTTATTACAAAAGCTGTATGCCAGACCGTGAAAACTCTTGAAGTTGTTGGAACCGTTGAAAAGTGGAATGACGTAATTAAAGCACGAAATCCATTATCGCGTCCTTGAATCTTTTGATGTGGTCGACGCTGATTTTTTTTTAAAGTTCCTCCTCTTACGGCAGCAGTAATGAGGCACGTAGATCCTTTGTTTTTCAGTATTAAAAAATATTCTTTTAGTTTTGGTTTTATTCCTTTTATTTTCGCTTGAAATTTTAACATTGGATTGTCGTTTGTTTCATTTTTATAAAAAAATATTTAATCGGCCAGTCTTATAATACATGTATAGCAAAAAAAATATATAAAATGATTAAAGTGTAAATAAAAAAATATACAAAGATATATTAGCCACATTACACATCATGAAAAAGAAATAAAACCGATCAAGTGCAAGTTTGGCTTGCTCAGTATGTGTTATAATGATATAATAAAATAAAATTTATACCTAGGCTCAGTTAATTAGGTCCCTGACATGTATATAGCTTAAAATCCAATATGTATTTTCACGTGTTTTCTTAGATAATAATTTATAATAGTTATAGCCACCTAGCTACCTAATAGCCAATAAATCAATCCAGCTCAATCTAGAATCTATTAATATAAGTGTAAAACAAATATTTACTCCCTAAATATTTGTTTAATTATAAACAAATAAAATAAAAAATTTTTTCTTGATACAATAGCGCCGAGCTACCAATAATGTACTTAAAAGTATATTAACAAAACCTCCACCATTGTGTCTAGGAACAGAATTTTTTGTTTTTTATATACCAAAAAAAATTATCAAACGTAATGCACTCGTGATAATTTTCGCTCAATTCTTTAGACACAAAATTTTTTGATCAGTACTTTTCGAGATAGAGTGGGTGGAAAAGGATTCCTGGTCTTTTTTTCAGATAATACGAAGAAAAGTGTGAGCGAGTATTACAAAATATATTTATGAACTCGTATTTTCACAAGTTTTAATTTAAAACTCCACTTTATGACCTGGTAATTTTTTTTTTCACTTTTTCGCCCCCCAAAACTAACGGCTCAACTCAAAATTTAACTTTTTAAAATTAGACGGCCAAATTTCAACTTTCTGTATCAAATAGTTTCGCAGCAAATCGGGTGTGACAGACGGACGGACAGACAGACAGACACGGAAGTGATCCCATAAGTATTCACACACTAAAAAGTAAAAAGTGCATTGAAGGTCAAACCAGGTCGCCATACTCAGTCACTACCCCATATCAAACAATAATATGTAATCACTAACTAAATAAAAACATTGTTTTAATAGATAATTTTCAATTCTAATTTTGTGTGTATAAGATAAATCCTTGCGTCAAGTGGAACTGAGAAAAAATATTAATAAACGAGGCTAGTTTGTAATTAACGAAAAAATCGACCCTAAAGATTTATGGATTTTCAGCATAGACACCAAAGACTTTGGTAAACAAACCTTTTAAACACAACTGACATTGTCTTAGGCAGTTACAATGTTGTCATAAATTCAAGACTTGTATAATGTTATAACAAATATAATGAATTTTATCCCTTTTAGTTTATAAAATGCACCTTTTGCTGCAGAGAGACTCATAACACTCATAACTCACAGACTCAATAACATACAAAATAATTTTTTAACTTGAACTATATCCGAGAAAAATATATAAAAATTACAATTTTTTATCACCAATAGTAAAAAACTATATTAATAATTTTGGAAAATACTTGGTGGAAAAATTAACAATCCAAACTTATACCGTAAGAATACAACTTAACAGAGGAAAGGTGAATTAATTGTAGAAGTTTAGTCAACAATTTGTGGACAAAAGTTATACAAATATGATACACGATATTGTAGATATTTTCTGCAATAGATTTTTTCCCAACTGAACTAATCTGAACCAACTACTCTTGCTTAGTGCCATAAAAAAATCGGGTTGTTACAATACTAGCCCAGAGTAGAAGCCCTTATTTATATTGTTTTTGAACGTAAGCAGAGTAAGCTCCAAATAAAATATATTAATACTTTGATAGTTTGAATTCATCAAAATTTAATTTCGTTATTTTTATTCCGAAATTTTAAGGATATTTGACTATTTTACTCACAGATGTGTTTATAATAATTACGGTTTTCTATATAGAGGGTTATCGATTATAAATAAACTATATTTTTAACTAGCTGATTTGAAGAGTTAGGCAAAAAAAGTTGATTACAGTACCAGCATTTCATTATTTTTTTATGGAGTTATTACAAAAATAATAGTTTATTGAATTTCTGGAATTTAATACAAAATTTGTACTTTTTTAGATGAAACATTCTATACATTATTTTAAAATTTTATAAAACTCTTAATTCTAGAAAAGCTAATATATGCTTTTATAGGGTCATTGCATAACTGAACCACTACCAACCGAAGTTGGCTATACACGTGCGCCAATATTATAAACAGAAAATAGTTAAATAATAAGTTAAAAATAGGTTTTTTCGAAAAAATGCTGTCCATTTAAAAGTACACGTATGACGTACTAAAAAAAGAAGTTTATAGTGGTCGGTGCCTGTATACTATTGTTTCATATTAGCGAAATCAAGAGTTATCGTTATAGAATGTATTTAGCACAAATACTACCCTCAATCCTTAAAAATAATGCTAATAGCGATGCCCTCTCCAAGGGGGGCGAGTCGTTTACAAATAGATGACAAAAAGTGCAACACTTAAATATATGTAAATGCGTTCAAGCCACAACGTTAAAGCCTTTTGTTTTGCATCTTCGTCATTTTTTCTACTAGCATATTCATATCCTCAGGTATATTTTACATATTTCATGAAATAACATTTTTTTCCTTCATATTTTATGATATTTTGTTGCCCATGACATCCTATCAGAAGAGGGAGATTCAAATAAACTTTTATAAAACCTTTCTAGAATTTTTTTTGGATAATTGAAAACCTGCTTTTTTATTTACGGTTTTTCAGAATTTTGGATTGAATGAAAATTTATGTATATAAAAAACTTTCTTTGGCAAGAAATAAATATTACTTTTAAAATGATCTTCTTTTGTGTGTGCATGGACTCATCAAATCATATTGGACCTACAATTCATGCCTATCTCGTTACGTCATTTTTAGTAAATTATTTTACTATGTGTAACTTCACTGGGAACTAAATTCTGTAATAATGTGTTGAAAAATTCATAGAGGCTGAAAGAATAAATTCTGAAACGTAAGAAATGGCTATTGTACGTTAGACAAGATATACTAAATATAGCGACCAATTAGAAACCTACCTTTAAAAAAGTATTTAATAATTAAAACACTACAGTACTTTCAATTAAAATCATATCACATAAAGTATGTACTCTCTACCAACTAAATACGTGCGTACAATAAAGAATAAAATATACAGGTATGTTGAGAAAAGCCTCTAGATATGTAAGTAAAAATATTTTTTTTGTGATATGTGACTAGATTGTTACTTTCGCGATATTTAATATTATTTATTATAAAGTTGGGAGTTTAAAAAATATATTTTTAGGGCTCTAAAGACCCTAAGACCTGAAGAAAAGAAAAATTTCGGACGGTAATTTTTCACATGAATGTAATACTTCCCGTTGGCAAAGGAAGTATGGTAAGTCCAGTAATTTTCGCGCTGTGACATCGGTACGCTTCCGCCAACTTAACTGTATATATTTCTAAAACTTGTTCTATATTTAACTTAATATTTTTTTAGATTACTCTGTAACCAGTTTTCACGCTTTTATATATTATTTCTGTTAAAATTGGAAATAATGGAAAAAACAAGAAAACTAAAATAGAAGTATATTACGATATACCCACAATCACTTCTAGCACCCTACCTCATCCTTTTCGCCTAATATATATTTTACTATAAAATGTGTTTTATAATAATTATGTGTCCAGTGTCCGAATCAAGAACCAGGAAATATACTCATAATACTACCCTTCTCATCCGCTTCACGTTAACAGTGATAATAAGGAAAACAAAAAAATGTAATGTCTTGGTTTTTTAAACTGAAAAAAAACTCGCAAGAGACTTACAGCTTGATAAATAAGAAGTTATTCTCCTACCTCGCTTCTTCCACGTCCTTGCCCCTGATATGTTCTATCATCTAAAACACATAGAAAATTGTTTATAATTATATTGAAACTAGACAAGATTTTTCCATCTTCTTCACCGCCTTCCCCTATTGAAACAACCCCCTACCTTACTTCATTAATCTTTTTTCCAATTTTGATATAAATAATATGCTTAAAATCAGTCCGTTATGTCAATCAAAAAACCTAGAAAAACATTGAAAATACTACTGAAACTATAAACACACCCTTCTTGGATTAAAATTAAAAATAATGAAAAAAATAACCTGATTCTTGAATTCTTGAACTCTAAAGACCATAAAAGGGCATACAACGCTCTATATAGGAAACAACCCTCTAATCTCTATCACCTTTGGACCACTTTTATGTTTTATTATAAACTAGCCGGGCCCGCGGCTCCGCTCGCGTGGTCTTGATTCACCACTATCGTCACTGCTTTTTCCTTATGTTACCCAACGTAATAAAATATCTCCCATTATTCCCCTTATCTCTCAATTTCTCCTTATCTCCCATTATCTCTACATAATTTCCATTATCTAGGCTTATCTCTGCTCATCACCCATTATTTCTCCTTATCTCCCATTATTTCTCGTTATCTCCCATTATCTCATCTTATCTCTCATTATCTAGGCTTATCGCGACTTATCTCTCAATATTTTTCCTTATCTCCCATTATTTCTCCTTATCTCCCATTATCTCACCATAACTCCGATTATCTAGACTTATCTCTGCTTATCTCCCATTATTTCTCCTTATCTCCCATTATTTATATTTATCTCTCCATTATCTCACCTTATCTCCCATCATCGAGGCTTATCTCGACTTATCTCCATTATTTCTCCTTATCTCCCATTATCTCATCTTATCTCCCATTATCTAGGCTTATATCGAATTATATAGAACATATGTATAAATTTATAAAAACACGTAAATCGGATAAGGGGTTTTCAAGTGATAAGCGCACTAACGGACAGACAGACAAACAGAGAGACGTTGCATTTTACATATATTCTAGATAGAAGATTATAAATAACCTGGCCAGAGAACAAATGTATTAATTAAAAAAAAAACACGTAAATCGGATAAGCGGTTCTCGAGTGATAAGCGCACTAACGGACAGACACCTAGAGAGAGAGACGTTGCATTTTATATATATTATATTCTTTGCTACATGATTATCGTCACTTTTTATTCCTTAAGTTGCCTAACGTAATAAAATATATCCTATAACCTGGCCCGAGAACATATGTCTGTTTAACAAAAAAGCACGTAAATCGGATAAGTTGTTCTCCAGTGATAAGCGCACTAACGGACAGACAGACAGACAGAGAGACGTTGCATTTTATATATATTATAGATATTTATGCGTAATCTTTAATTATTATCTAAACAGGCTTTATCCACTTTGACTCCTTTTTCCTTAAGTGATATCGCATAAAAACTATAAGCTTCATCCCTTGATCCAGTATTATGTAAGTACCAAGTTTGAAATGGATGTTTCATTTCATTCAAGAGTTATGGTGCCCGCAGGCCAATGGACTGACGGAAATGACTGACTATGTTTTTCGTGACCTAAGAACAATAAAACGTGAAGAAAAGCAAAAATCTCGTAATGTGATCTTTTTACCAATACAATACTTTCCTTTAGAAAGGAAAGTCAAAAGAGTTTTCTTCCTTATTTGGCACAATAACATTATTGATATATATTACAATTTCTAGATTAAAAGTTCTGTAAAGCTGGAAAATAACATACATGGTGCTCCATTTTAAAAATATATAAAGTTTATATCATATATCAAAAACCAGATGCGCATAAAAAATTCTTTAAAAACGTATTTAATATTTTTGTATAAACTTTCAAATAGCTGCGGGTGGTACATTATTTACCCTGTATGTGTCTAAAAACTGTAAGATTAAATTTATTCAAAATATCTTGTTTGCTTGATTTGTATTCGTCAGATGCATTTACCATAACATCAATGCAAATAACTTAGACCTGCGGCAATGAAGAAATTTAGCAAAACGAGATAATTCACAGAAACATTAGTTTAGAGTAAATTGATTTACATAAACTGAACGTTGCACTTAATGCAAACTTTAATTCAGCATTCTAAGATACACCGTCACGACGTTATTATATTTCCCCGTACTTTATGAAATCCTAGTAGTAATTCAGGTTTTAATTAAGCATTTAACCTTTCTTAATTAAAAACATATTATTCTTGAAAAACAATAAAAAGTCAAAGAGACTACAGTTGTTTGACTCTAGATACTAATAAATTCATTATCATCTTGGACTAGTTGAAATCACTTGACATATTAAATCATGAAAAACTAAGGATGCGTCCTATTTGGATATCTTGTCGTATGACACGTGTGGCTCGACGCGACGGATAAAATCAAACCAATACTTTTATGTGGAGATATGAAACGTGCCTATGCATAAGTAATTTTTGAAGCGTGTACAGTAGGGTGATAGCAAAAAATCGATGTCGGAATTTTGTTCGTCTGGACCCCACAAAACGATTCCCCTTTCCAGATATTGAGATAGCCGAAATTTGAGCTCGATTAAACGACGTTAGCCCGTGCCGCTCGTCGCTCAAAGTTTGAAAAAATCCAAATTTTTGGCCAAAAAGCTGACATATGGAGCAATAACTCCAGAACGGTAAATAATAGAAACACGCTTAATATCTCAAAAGAAAGCTAATGTTGTTCTTCAAAATTTATATTCTATACATAATTGTTGTTATTTTAAGTCAAACCGAGTTACAACAGCCTTTAGCCCCAAAAACGTGACCTGGTACCAGTAGGAGCCAGTTTGGGAGTATTCTAAGAATTTTACGGGGTTTTTACGTAATGTGTTTCGGAATTAACATTTTTTTGTTAAAAAGTACTTTGGAACTCAATTTTCAAACATAAAGAGCCTTTTGTTCAAATTTAATCTTTTATTGTATGGGGATTACCTGACTAGTTTACCAAAGAAAGACCCGTTTGACAGGTAAAAAGGAGGGTGAATCTAATTTCTATTTTAGGGATGGTGATTTTACTTCAGCGTACAACCGACCTTTTATTTATTCAGTTTAATTTCTAAAGTGCCTTTGAGCTGGTTAGATCGAACAATTATCTAGTGAAGATATTTTAAGACACTGAAGAGGACAGCATCTACCAGTAACTTGAGAGCTTGGAGGAAATGGACATCCCTGAAGAAGCTGCAGAAGATCCAGAACCATCTGAGAGCAAGAGAATTAAAGTTTCATTTGCAAGGGGCGTTTAAGAGATTTTAAACATGAAATTGTCCATTTTATTAGATCGATGTAAGGTATCCTACAGAAATGCCACGAGAATTTTAATAGCTACTCTAGATAATAATAAATAATAATAAATAATAATAAACTTTATTAATCCAAGAGACCATACACAATAGCATAGGACAAGTCAGGCACTATTTTAATTGAGTGAGAAAAGGTATTACAAATGAATTCACATAAATGCAATAAAGCAAACAAAAGTTATTATCTTAACATTAGTAGCCTCTATCTGTTAAAAAATCGTTTATACTATAGTAACATTTTTCTAAAAAAAAGTCAATTAACGTTGTTTTATACAATTTTATATTATCAATATTTCGAAAACGGGGTGGCAATTTATTAAATAGGTGAATGCCAATATAACGGGGATTGTTTTCCGTTGTCGACAAACTGTGGACTGGAATAGCATAGTTATCACCATACCTTGTATTATAATCGTGATAATGATTGTTAGTAACAAAATTCTGTGGTTTCTGCTTCACAAATAACAAAATTTCAACCATGAAAATACAAGGTACTGTGAGGATCCTTAAGTCCTTAAAAATCTGCCCACAGGATGCACTTCTCTGAGCGTTAACTATCGCTCTTATAGCTCTCTTTTGTAGCCGAAAAACCCTGAGGGTATAAGAAGAACAACCCCAAAAAATTATGCCATACTTAATTCTTGAATAGAAATGTGCATAGTAATAAGACAACAAAACATTTCTATTGGTCAAATCTTTCAGTTTATATAAGGCAAAACACGACGATGATAAAGTCCTGCAAAGAGCATCAACATGGCTTTCCCAACTTAAGCTATTTTCCAAATATATTCCTAAAAATTTTTTACTTCATCCACTTGCTGGATACTTTTCCCTTGAATTTTTAATAGATAACTTTCAGATATTGCTTTAGTACGAGGAGTAAAATCAACGAATACAATCTTTTATGTATTTATACACAATTTATTTGCATTAAACCATTTTAAAAATTTATTCAAGATATCTTGTGCATACACTAGCACTTCTTCTTTACTTTTGTGAGAGCAAACGTACCTATTATCATCGGCAAACATGATGAGACTATGTTGCTCATCTATATTAGGCAGATCGTTCACAAAAAGCAAAAACAACAGAGGTCCTAAGACAGATCCCTGTGGCACACCTATATTTATCGGTAATATGTCCGACTTTGCTGTATTTACATGTACAAGTTGTGTTCTCCCAGTCAAGTAACTCCTAAGTAGTTCATTAATTTTTCCCCTCAATCCATACGCATTCAATTTATCCAGCAGAAGATCGTGATTTACAAGGTCAAACGCCTTACTTAAGTCCATAAATAGGCCTAATGTTTTCATTTTCAGATCTAGATTTGTGTAAACTATTAATAAATTCGTAAATTGCTGATATTGTGGATTTGCCCTTGAGAAATCCATTTTGTGCCCAATGCAAAATGCCGTACCTTATTACAAATGCCAATATCTTATTAACCATTATTCTTTCCACAATTTTTGATAATATAGAGAGCAGCGCGATAGGCCGGTAATTTTCAATATAATCTTTTTTACCCTTTTTATATACCGGAATAATTTTTGCAATTTTCAACGCCTCAGGAAACACACCCTCAGACAGTATCATATTTATCAAAAATGTTAATGGACCTGCTATAAAATGAACACAAGTTTTTAGCATTTTAGTATGAACTTCATCAACTCCAACGGAATTAGAATTTTTTAGGTTATTTATCACATCCACCACATCCTGCTGATTTATTGGTGTCAGGAACATGGTATGAAGCTCCTGACAGTAGGGCAGTGAACAGCTGGGTTTAACATTAGGTGATGTCTCGTTCAGTTTTTTAGCAATATTTATAAAATATGCATTAAAGCAATTTGCTATTTCAGAAGGATTCTCAGCAACTACATCATTACTAACAATTTTGGTAATTCTATTTATTTTTTTCTTTTTTGTTTCGTATATTGTCATTAATAATTTTCCACGTTATCTTAGGTTTATTATCTGATTCAAAATATGTTTCAACGTTTATACAGTCTTTTTGCTTTAGAAATAACTTTTCGATATATTTTCTTGTAGTTTTTATAATAGCTTAAGATAACTGTATTATGATTACTGTCTATTAATAATTTATGCCAACATTTCAGATTTTGTGATGATGTACAAATTCCTCTTGTAATCCAAGGTTTTTTTTTGTGACTGACTTTTACATGAACAATTTCTTTTTACTGGAAATGCCAAAGAAATATAATACTTTAAAGATTGTATAAAACAGGAAAATGCTTCATTTACCTCAGCAGATTCAAAAACCTCATACCACGTTTCCTGCCCGAGATACTTCCCAAACGTCTCATAAGTTCTTTCATTATACGACCTTTGATAAGTTATACTGTTAGCTTCTGGCACTGTAATGCCCAATGTCACAGTTTGGGCGGAATGATCTGATAAGCAATTAAACAATACCGTGCCAGTCAAGTTGTTATCAGCACTGTTTGTGCTTATGTAATCAATACCGGTTTTTGACGTTCTAGAAATTCTCGTGGGCGAATTGATTAAATTTCTAATATTATATGATGAGAACAGATCTATTAGATCTATCTTTGAGGCTGTATTAGACAAGTTATCAATGTTTAGATCTCCACATATTATAAATTCAGTTTTATTGTAGGAGCAAGCTATATTAAGTACCTCTTCGAGCTTTCTTAGAAAAATCTTATAATCTCCTTTTGGAGGTCTGTACACCGACACAACAATTAAACTAATTTCCTGTCCAGTTATTTTTACTCCACACAGTTCAATTACACCTTCAACTGACAAGTCAATAAATTTTGTCATATTTAGCACATAAGAAACTAAATCATTTTTACAAAATATTACACTACCTCCGCAAGACGTCTCTTTTCTACAAAAGATACTGCACAATGTATAACCATTTAAATTTATTATTGGATATTCATTATTAGTAAGGTAATGCTCAGTTAAACACAAAATATCAACGCGTTCATTTCTTAGTTCTACCTCGCAAATATCTGTTTTGTTACGAATGGAATCAATATTTTGATGCATAATTCTGAGATGCCCGTTGTGAGAGAAATAATTTACCTTTTTTAATTGCTATTTACTATCATCATCAGTATTTGTAGGTGTCATTTGGATATCTCTTTTTAGCCTCCACTTTTTTTTAAGTAAGCAGGACAGTTCACATCGAAAATATTATGGTCAACATTCAGATTCAATTTTAGTTTTTCATTTGCAAATAAACAGTTATAGCATTTATAGAAGGTATTATCACATTCATCAGTTTTATGACTTACTTGGGAACAACGCAGACATCTTTCCTCAGCTTGGCATTCACTGGCCCTATGATCAAAATTTCCGCACTTAAAACATCTGAACACTGATACATATTCATAGATCCTACATATTGACCATCCAATGCTCAATTTACCATTTTTTATGAGTAATTGAAAGCTTTCCGGGTTACACTCGATTATGGCCATATACCGGGTTTTCATCTTCTTTATTATCTTTATATCCAGATGACATTCCTTTAGATATGTATTCTGCTTTCTAATAACCTCTTCCAAAGTATCTTTGTCATAATTTTCTTCGATCCCTACAATTTTTACCTTTGGCCTTTTATGCTCAGGTGATTTGATATCATAATTCCTTTTTAGCTTCTTTTCAGCAACATTTCGAATTTTTCTATTTCATGTCTACTTTGACATTTAATCATTACTCCTCCTTGTTTCAATTCCTTTATCTCGGTAATACCTACTTCTAATTTTGTAGGATCAAGTGACTTTTTAATAACTTCTTTAGTTGTTTTGCTATCTTGTATCGTTTTAGGCTTGATTACTACTACTTGACCAGCTGCCGTACTTGCATAACTTTTTTCAGGTCCATTTGCTACCTTGTTACGAACGATATTCTCCAAGACACTTATTTTTTCTACCATCATCTGTTTTACTTGATGCAATTCGTGATTTGCTGCCAAATTGAATTGTACATATGGCAGGCACCATCACAGTACCATTTTATATTGGCTGATTTTTGAATTAGTCTGCAATCTTCTTCGGGAACTTTTGCACAATTTGGACGTAGTGTCTGTCCACACAATCCACTACATGTTAGGAATACAGTTTTTAGTTTAAATTTACATTTTACACAGAGTTCTCCCATTTTGAACAGCGATAGTATTCGAGTTTGGTTTTGTCGGTTATTTATTAATAGTTAACTTTCAGATAACTGCAGGTAACAAAGTCACACTTAAACTTCACGCTTATCATCAGCAGTCAATTCTATTGTTAATATAGAGTTTTTTTTTTATCTTTACTGAAATCTTTTATGAACAAAATAATTAGTTTTTTTTAGCTAATTGAGAGCACACCAGTGAAAATTCTGCACTGAACGCATATTGCACGAAAACTGCAAATTTTTACGAACAAAATGATTCACAACTCTATATTTTAATTTCACTTTCTCACTACAAAATAAGACTTTTTATTAGAGACGCGAAAACATAAACAGTCAGAAACAACAACATTGGAACACTAAACCTTGACCCTCTTGAGTACAAAGTCTCGAAAACTTTATTACATGATAGAAGGCAAATGTTCAGAGAACAATATAATAAAAAAAATGTTGATAAAGTAAACATTCCTGAAAAAGAGCCCGTGGTTGTCCATTGGGACGGTAAACTTTTACCGGGTGTTTTAAAAAATGAACAATGTGAGCGAATAGCTATAGCTATTTCATATGGCGAAAAAGAACAGCTGCTGGGAGTTCCTGTAACAGCAAACAGCTCTGGAGAGGAGCAAGCTGTAGCCGTATATGAATGCCTACATGAATGGGGTCTTCTCAACACCGTCAAGGCGATGTGCTTCGACACTACAGCATCCAACACGGGAAGACTCAAAGGAGCATGCGTCATATTGGAGCAAATGTTAGGAAGAGAATTGTTATACCTAGCTTGCCATCACCATATCTTGGAAATTCTGTTAAGAGGCGTATTCGACACAAAAATGGGATCAACCACTGGACCTCATCCAGACATTTTCAAGAGATTCCTCACTGCGTGGCCCAAGATAGACAAAGGAAAATACGACACAGGTATCAGTGACAATCTAATACAAAAGCAGCTAACTCCAGAAGTAATTACAAATGTTACTGCTGAATTCGAGACCAAATTAACTGAGAGCCACCCCAGAGGTGACTACAAGGAGCTATTGCAGTTGGTTCTCGTACTTGTTGGATCACTAGACGGCAATGTTCTGGGTTTTAGAACTCCAGGAGCCATTCATCACGCTAGGTGGATGGCAAAGGCTATTTACTGCTTAAAAATGTTCATTTTTCGTCGTCAATTTAAGATATCTAAAGAAGAAGAAAGTTCTGTGCGTGCCATTTCTGTTTTCCTAGTTAAAATTTATTGTAAAGCTTGGTTCAATGCTCCAAAAGCTCATCTTGCACCAAAGCAAAATTTAGGTATTTTGCATAGTCTGTTAGACTATAAAGAATGTGACAACGACATTGCAGAAATAGCCCTGACCAAATTTTCGAACCATTTGTGGTATTTGAATGTAAAGTTGGTGGGATTATCGTTTTTTTGATCCCACCATTACAGACGATGAAAAATTGTTAATGGCTAATAAATTGCTCAGTAGCACAGATGAACCATCACAGCACGCTAGGGTTATAAATCCAAAAGTTAGGAAAGAAAACTTAAAAGAGGTAGTTGATGGAGGATTGGTAAATTTACTTACCAAAGAAACTTTTACATTCTTTGACCAACTTAATTTAAAAACAGATTTCCTAAGACAACATCCAAACACCTGGCCTCAAAATAATGACCTCCAAGAGGGATTGAAAATTGTCAAAACATTAAAAGTAGTTAATGATATGGCTGACCGTGGTGTTAAATTAATAACCGACTTTAACGACCTTCTGACAAAAGATGAAGACCAAAAGCAATATGTCCTGCAAGTTGTAAGTAAATGCCGAGCATTATATCCTGACGTTTCAAAAACTACTTTAACAAAAGCTCTAGAATAGATTAGATAACTATGTAAAATTATCAACTCATGTAGGTACTACGTCTGTATCTTTTCTGTGTCTGTTTTGTATGTATTATATACCTAATTTTTATATTTTAAAATAAAAAATGTCATTCGACTTATCAGTATTACTTGTTTTTTTATTATATTTCTACTTTAAACTCAAAAATATACCAAAAAAAAAAAGCAAAATTTATCACTTAATAACAAAATATACGAAGTATGCTCCTAGTGGTACCAGGTCACGTTTTTGGGGCTAAAGGCTGTTGTATCTCGGTTTGACTTAAAATAACAACAATTATGTATAGAATATAAATTTTGAAGAACAACATTAGCTTTCTTTTGAGATATTAAGCGTGTTTCTATTATTTACCGTTCTAGAGTTATGGCTCCATTTGTCAGCTTTTTGGCCAAAAATTTGGATTTTTTCAAATTTTGAGCGACGAGCGGCACGGGTTAACGTCGTTTAATCGAGCTCAAATTTCGGCTATCTCAATATCTGGAAAGGGGAATCGTTTTGTGGGATCCAGACAAACAAGATTCCGACATTTTTTTTCCCCCTCTATGAGATCCGGTCACTCTAGTGTACAGCGACCAAATTTTTTGACGTTATCTCGTTCACACGGCGACACTGGTGTCGTGACAGTCGCTGTCACGGCATCAAATTTGAGCAAATGTCGCAGTCTGAACAGCTGATGTCATGACGCTGCAATGTCGTGACATCTAGTGTCAAGAGTCAAAATGTTTAATATTGATGTCGCGATGCCACGGCATTTCTGTGGATAACCATATGATCACCTTCAAGTTTTTTGTTTTGATTGGAAGTTTATTTTAATATATTTTTCTATAAAATTATATAAGTATAATTATTTATAAATTTATAATAAATTAAATTATAAATAAAAAAATATTATTTGAATAATAATTTTTATTATATTATAAATAAATAATAAAATAAATATAAAATAATGGCAAAAGTGTTTGACATTATGGACTTTTTTGGAAATATATCAACAATTTCCTTGTTTGTGGGACAAAGGAAATCCAAATTACAAATTAAGGGATCAAAGAGATCTTGCTGAACAAGCAATTCTTAGCAGAATTGAGGGTGTAAGTATAAACTTATATTATAAATTAATTTGCATTATTACAAACCTATATAATATCCATAATAACCTTCAATAAATTTCAGGTTGAAAATATAAAAGCCCTTAGGCTAAAGGTTAGGTTAATTAGAGGAACCTACAATAATGAACTGAGAAAAATAAAATCTTCTATGATAACGGGTTCAGGATCGGGCCAAGTATACAAACCTAAATTACATTGGTTTGAGTTTGCCGACTCATTCTTGTCCCCCACTCTAGAATGCGACGAAACGGACACAAATTTGGCAAGTAAAAATGAAAGTCAACTAAATATTACAAAGAATAATTTATTAAAACCATAAAAACAAAATTAGTAAAAATTAATTTAGAAAAATATAAGAAATTTATACAACTTGAAGATTAACCATCCTGTACTGCCATTCAACTTCTCCTTCGCCCATAAAGTAGTTAGCAAACTGCATTCGCTTTTGTCGAGCACTATCAGTATAGTTTTTATTTCTTGAAGAGGCTAAGTTGGTCATCGAACCCTGTTGAAGAGATGAACGCCATGAACCTGGATCCAACCTACTTTGTTCTACATTCTTTAAATCTGGAGATATACCGTGACTAGTTTTTTAGTGGTTTTTCTTATCCAGTTTGTGGAGGGCACAGCATGCCTTCACTATTTTCACAACTTTTAAAGGAACTAGGTCTATCGGCCTTGAAAGTAGACGAAATCCTGCTACTAATATGCCAAAAGCATTCTCGCTTTCGAGCTCTGCATAATCGATAATTGAAAACTCTTTCCTTAATAATAATAATAATAATAAGCATTTATTGTCTAACAGAACTACATCCATTTACAAGACAATTTGACAATAGGTGAAAAAAGTATCAGACCTACTTAAGTTATAATAGTAATTTTTACAAAAATTCAACAACTACACACCACAAATACTGCTCAGCCCGTTCATCGCACAACAAGAAAAGTATGCTAAATAAAAATTTTAGATCATCTCAATAACCTGTTCTTGAAGAGTCCAAGTAAATTGAGGAAGTGTTAAATGAAAAACATCAATGTTTTGGAATGTCTCATTATAAAACGCCATTGCTCGGTAAAGTGGTGATTTCAATAGAAAATTATTATGTGGGGTACACACATTAAAAGTCGAGGGGGATCTCATTGTACGAACAGGCACATGCAACATGATTTGGGACAGTAATTCAGGGCAATCAATAACAGACCTCACAAGTTTTGCCAGAAAACTCGTAAGTAGGTAGTTCCTGCGACGCAGCAGTGATGGTATCTGAAATCTATCCAGCAAGCCCTCGTGGTCACAGCCTCTCGAAGGGAAAGAACCATCAACTCTAAATGCTAAAAATTTAAGGAACTTCCTCTGTATGCCTTCTAATTTCTGGATATAACAATTGTATATTGGGTTCCAGACCACAGATCCATACTCAAGTTTTGAGCGGACATAACAGAAGTAAAGTAGTATAAGTGTCTGAATATTTGTAAAGCTTTTAGCATTGCGCAAAACAAATCCCAACGCCTTAAACGCCTCTGAGCAAACGCTGCTGATATGAGTGTCAAAAGCAAGCCTGGCATCATAAATAATCCCCAAATCTCTAATATCAGAACACCGTTGAAGTTGCGAACCGTTTAATTCGTAATTGTAATGAATACTTGACTTATTGGAAAAGGTCATGGCGTAACATTTTTTTGATATTCAGCGGTAAGTTGTTACGTTCACACCATAAATTGATTCTTTCTAGATCCGCCTGCAGGTCAAGGCAATCCGAGGTGGTGTTTATTATCCGGAAGAGTTTTAGATCATCCGCGAATAGGAGCACTTTACTGGAAATATCAGAGACTATGTCATTAATAAAGAGAGAGAAAATCAGAGGAGCCAAGTTGCTTCCCTGTGGCGCACCACTCATTGCTGAGAAGCTTGCAGACTTGTGACCGCGAATTTCGACATACTGAGATCTACCAGTGAGATAGGAAGCAAAAAAACTGACCAAGTTGTTATCAAATCCCATAGCATCAATTTTTGCCAGGAACAACCCATGATCCACCCTGTCAAAGGCCTTCGAAAGTCAGTATAGAGCGTATCAACCTGTTGGCGCCTATGCAAAGCCTCGCTTACGTATTGGGTGAAACACGTTAGGTTAGTAATAGTGCTCCGTTTAGAAATAAAGCCATGTTGATTGGATGTGATCAGTTGGGCCACCTGGGTCCCAACCCGCTCGTACACTGCCGTCTCAAAGACCTTCGCAAAGGCAGACAGGATTGATATTGGCCTGTAATTTGAAATTTCAGTGGAATTGTCCTTTTTAAAGACAGGTGTGATTCGTGCTTCCTTCCAAGTGTTTGGAAAAGTATTAGTTTTAAGAGAAAGATTAAAGATAAAAGCGAGCGGCTCCAAGAAGGCAGAAATGCAATCCCTCACCAAAAAGCATGGAATTTTGTCAGGACCCTGAGTAGATTTAATTTTTAGCCTTTTAGAAGCAATCAAGATCTCGTCAAACGAGATATTTTTGAGATTTATGAGCGTACTGGTATTTGGTAGAAAAGTGGCAGGTTCTTGAGTGGACGGACCAGTATAAACACTACTAAAAAAGTTAGCAAACGAGTTTACAATATCCTGTGGTCTGAATACTGGGTCGCCCCATCCCTGATTATCTCAGGGATGAAAAAAAGAGGATTTCCGTGATTTCACAAACGCCCAGAAGGTTTTAGGCTCATTAGTTATGGAGTTTTCAGCCCTTGCAATATAATCATCATACGCTATGTCAATCATAGTTTTTACTCGGGCACGCAATTCATTGAACTGGTTTTTTAGCTTAGGGGATTTGGAACTTTTGTACTTTTTAAAGACCCTGTGCTTCCTCTTAATCGCCCTAATTATGTCCGATGTATACCATACTGGGAAATCTCTCTTGTGAATCATAGATTTTGGTACATAGGAATCAAGCACATTATATAGTGAGTGGTATAACATTCCACATGCCTGATTCACATCATCTAAACTATATAAGTTAGACCAATCAATGTGTAGAAAAGCCTCATAGAGAAGGGGAAAATTAGCCTTTCGAAAATTGTAGCTAGAACCCTCTGTATTACCAGAGATCCCACGCCGCTCCGTATCCCTAAAGAAAATCTCAACATCAAGAGTAGGGTGGTGTAGATCCTCTGCAACAAGAGGAACGAGATCCCTAGAAACCGAGCAGTGAAGATTGGAAAGCACAAGATCTAGTATTCGGTTGTTAAAATCGGGAACGCCATTGTATTGATTTAAAGAGAACATGTTACAGACGTTTCGTAGGCATTCAACCTTGGGGTCGTTTAGAGAGGAGGATAATGCGGGTAGATTGAAATCACCCACGATGAGAACATTAGCACCACAGAGGAAACAAAGAGACTCAAGATGTTCTGCAAGAGCGACAAATTCTGCGAGTGAGACATTAGGTGGTATGTAGATAACAAAAACATAAATCGCTACATAATAAAAGTAGAGCTTACAACCAACTATATCTATCCTAGAAATATTGTGATTAATATTATTTAAGTCCAATGGAACAGCCTTGATCTCTCTCCTCACAGCCAGAAGTACTCCCCCCACCACGAGAAACACCCATTCCCGCAAAGTCACGATCTCGGCGGAATACTGAGTATCTGCCATCAAAGATCTCACTAGATGACACATTGTCACTTAGCCATGTCTCAGTCATCGCGATTATGTCTCTGTCTGAGTTGCATACAGATTTATAGAGTTCGACGGTCTTGGTATTCAAGCCTCTGACGTTTTGGTAGAGGCAGGACAGCTGTAGTTCTTTGGAGGATGATAAGTTACTGCTAGACAATGTTAATGGTTTAAATCACTGGATTTAGTCTTAATGATTTTTGGTACACCATTAAAATATTTTATCCTCAAGTCTGTCTCTCCATTTTCAAGTCTAGTCGCCAATAAGGATTTCACTGCCCGATATTCCATCATTTGCTTGGGCGTGTTGTCATGTCTGATAGTAATGTTTCTATATGCATCCCTATGCTTTAGTTCCTTGGCATGCTGTATGATAGTTTTAACGTCTCCAGTCGATTTCAGGATAACTTTAATGGGCCTGCTCTTCGCAGGATCTTCACGACCCACTCTAAACACCTTAATATCTTCCAGCGACGCGCCCGGACATGCTTGAAGGATCACGTCCGTGGCAGCATTGATGTCTAGCTCCTTTTTTGTCTGGGCATCGGCAGCAACTGCTTCCTTAACGCCAAAGATCATAATGTTTTTCTGCCGTTGTTGTCTGTCGTTCAGTTCTCGTACTGAATCGTTTATAAACTCTTGCCTAAGCGCTTCGATGTTATCGTGTGAGCTGCGTTCATCGGTTGAAGCAGTATTACTCCTTATGGAAACCAGCTCATCGCGGAGAATTTGAATGTCTGTCTCTATTGATTTCATCTTTTCATTGTCAATTCTTAGCGCTTTAATTTCATCAACAAGATTTGTGATGGTATTTCCCTGTTCTACTAATAGTTTATGTAGCTGACATATAGCCGATATTGCATCCTTAATTGTTAAATGACCCTTATTTGGTAATGTCGAAAGATCAATTTCTAGTCCACGATCAATACTATCGCGTGTATCGCGATTGGCTTGCTTGTCAGATTGATTCCGTTTATTGCTGGCACTACTTAAGTTGGTGACATCACTACCGGCATCCACTACCACCGTGCTGAAGTTCCCAGACCGCGTGGGGCACTGATTGGGCCGCCTTGGGAAAGGTTTCATTAGGTATTCTTTTAGTGGAAATGCTTCATCTCCAATTATAACACTATCCTTAGGAAGGTCCAATTGATTCCGAACAATTGCAGAATAGAGTGCCGATTTGACAAAAATGCATCCATCTGATGAACTTCCGTAACTTCCAACGTCTATACAAGTGAAATTATAATCATCATCTACTAAAGCTAGTAAAACTATACTAAATTGATTTTTATAATTATAGTACAATGAGTGAGAGTTTTTTACGGTTATATGTTTCCCATCGATTGCACCAATGCATTGCGGAAAGTTCCATTTTGAGTTGAATCCATCTATTATTTTTTTCCCATTCATTTTTCTTTCTTGGTACCTGTAAAATAATTATTTATTATTATTTTTCAGACTTTAAATTCACAACCAAATGCAAGTGAGGACGACCCGGAGGATCATTCTGTGGTGCAAACCATAAATGAAGTATCTGCTAGTGATGGGCAAATAGAAGGGGCAGATACTTCTAGCCGAAAAAAGAAAAGAAAGAAGGCTTCGTCTTGGCTAGAAGAAGCCGTAGAAACCCTTCAAAAAGTTAGGAGGGAAGTCATTGAAAAAAATGAAAATGAATTTTCAATTTTCGGCAAACAGGTTGGGGGTTCAATTAAATAAAATTTCCATCAAAACAGCAACTATTACCCAACAAAAAATCCAAAATTTGTTAACGGAAGCTCGCCTTCAAGATCTTGGCTCATCCCACGTGTTCCCTTCGTACCATCTTTCATCCGCATCTACCTCCAGTAGTGATAACACAGCCCACAAAAAAAAAAGTGGGGTATACTTTTGATGCGATATATCAGACCCGTAGTATTTTTACCCGCTGATCACGAATCTGACGTCAGAATATCGCCATCACATCTAAATTTTTTTTTTTTAACCTCAAAAAATAGGTAAAAATTAGTAAAAATTAAGAAAAATATACTCCTAAAAAATTGATTCAATCTTTTTCATGAATCCAAAGATGTATTAATATGTATTCGGACACGCTAAGCTAATATTCATCGGTTGGATTAAGCCATACAGTTCTGTTTTCTTTCTAACCTCAATAAATCAGACAGATATAGTGCATTCTCGAATGCAAAAACGAATTCAAATTAAAATTCAACCGATTCTTACCAAATTTGGTACACGGGGGTTTTTTGGGTTGCTAATCATGAATCTGAGGTCGGATTTGCAAAATTCAAAATGGCGGATCCAAGATGGCGGACAAAATTTTTGTAAACCAACCGATTCCTACCAAATTTGGGATACAGTTGGGGAATCCTCAAACCTGATACTCTTAAACCCTAAACCCTGAAACCTTAGACTCCCACACCCTGTAACCTCAAAAAATAGACCTCAATAACCCTGTAACTTTAAAAATGAGACCCAATAAACTCAAAACCAGGACTTTTAAACCATATACTCTCAAATAGTAAACCCTTAAGCCCTAGAATTGCGAAGGTTAGACCCGCGCCTAACTTTCCTTTTTTTGGCCGTATCTTGTTCTTTTTTCCGCGAATGACCTATTCAAAGGTTTTCTGCAGCAATATTGTTACAATTTTCAGATCTCCACAAATTTTCCAGTTATGATCAGCATATTTTATTTTTTATCAAAAGCTGCTTCATTTTTTCATATTGCTCTTCCATAACTGTGGAATGAGCAATCGGAATGGGAGCGTAAACGTTGGTATTATGCAGCAAAACTGCCTTAATGCTCCGTTTAGAAGAATCAATGAACAGTCTCCATTCTTCAGGATTGTATGAGTTATTTTGAAATTCATCCATTAGACCTTTTACATCGGTACAATATGAAAGTGACAATTCCTCGTCCATTGTGAAATATTTTCGAAATTCTTCATCTCTGTTTCTATAATAAGAAATCGTAGCTTCTGGCTTAAGTAAATGTCTTTTCTTTAAAAAGGAAGCAAGATGCTCTGAACCATCTTTGGATAAGCCTAAATCTCTGACTAGATCACTAAGTTCTGACTGTGATACGAGTATTGGTTCTGGTTTACGGTTGTATGGTAGAAATTCTTTATCTGTGTCACTAGTATATGATAGGTTGTCACTAGAACATTCATTAGTAACAGTGTTTGAATCTTTTTCGACAGTCTCAATGTTTTCGGCATGAACTGATAAGGTGAAATCATTTGTTTCCATAACATCAGCATCAAGTGGTTCAGGAGGCGGAATTAGTTTAGTTGGTCTTGTTACTGTCGAAACATCGTTATAAGTAATAGTGCTTTTATTTTTTCGGTTATGCTTAGATACAACATTCATACAAAAATAGCAATCATTTTCACTGTATGGTCTATTCCATATTGCTGGTCTGGAATATTTAATCGCCTTCTTATTGATGTACAACATTATTTTGCAAGAACTGCAAATGATGTGGGGAACCCAATCTGTATCCTGGTGCTGTATTTCAATGTTAAAACAATCCTTATATAAGGTTTTAATCTTATCCGTTATCGGTGACCCCATTTTTACTCAATACGTGTTGACAGCAAATATAACAAAATGAATCACTGTTTTTATCGCATTTATGAAAAGTCCTTGTACCGTGACACCGTTTTCTTGTAGCATTATACTCTACATGAGCCAAGTCACCCACACATGAAGAGCTACGATCGCTGGATGACGACGGCTGCGGGCCCGCTTTCCCACCCTGACCAACCGCCGATACTGGGTTTCCGAGTCCCTGCATCGTAATTCTCTTTTTCTACCTGCCATGACGGCATCTAAGCCGTTATCCAGGGACTCTGCCGGCTAGTGGAGTAACACCGTTGCCCACCGTCACCACGTGGAGGTGCCCTGGATGCAGGTAGAAGAATAAAAATCGACCGATGAATTTTCTCGACGTTCAAAATGGCGCGAAAACATCTGCCATCTTGAATTTTGCAAATCCAACATCAGATTCGTGATCAGCGACCCAAAAAATCCCCGTGTACCAAATTTGGTAAGGATCGGTTGAATTTTAATTTGAATTCGTTTTTGCATTCGAGAAGCACTATATCTGTCTGATTTATTGAGGTTAGAAAGAAAACAGAACTGTATGGCTCAATCCAACCGATGAATATTAGCTTAGCGGGTCCGAATAGATATTAATACATCTTTGGATTCATGAAAAAGCTTGAATCAATTTTTTAGGAGTATATTTTTCTTAATTTTTACTAATTTTTACCTATTTTTTGAGGTTAGAAAAAAATTGAGATGTGATGGCGATATTCTGACGTCAGATTCGTGATCAGCGGGCAAAAATACTACGGATCTGATATATCGCATCAAAAGTATACCCCACTTTTTTTTTTTTGTGGGGCTGTGTAATAGTACCCCGTTTATCGTAAATGACCCTCCATCAACAATTTCACATCAAGTATCCACATTTTCAACTCCACTCCAAATAGACATACCCAGAACAACTAGCACTCCATTTTCGACGCAAAGCAGTTTGGATAGTCAAGGAAAAAGCATGGCTACCTTTTTTTCAAATTTTTATTAATAAGTTTCGTAATTTAAATTTAATTTAAGTTTTATGCTCAATTTTTCAATATACGTTTTTATAATATATTTGTTTTGTTATTTGAAATATTACCTGTATGAAATCTCCAAGTACTTTATATATTGCCTCTAAAACTTCTTCCATAAAGCAACTTATAGTATTTTTTGGAACACGATATAAGTACTGCAATGACGTTATTGAGTCACCAGAAGCAAGGTACCTCAGAACTATCTGGAGCTTAATAGCTGAAGGAATAGCATTTCTCATTGTCGTGTTCTGCTTTTGTATTAAAGGTTCAACCTGTAAATATAAGGAACATCATTACAAACAAGTGTAATTATAGGTTTGGTTAAATATATTTCACATTAACATGGAGTCACACAATTATTTAAAACTTCTTTTCTCAAAATTATACATATATAGCATTATTGAATGCAGTAATAAATTATAAGGTAAACAACTACCTACCTTTTTTAAAAGCACATCAAACATGCCCTCGTCAATGCGAAGAAAATTGCAGAAGGATTTCGAATCCTCTTTCCTTAATTCCTGCAATAAAGAATTTGAAACTCCCAATAAGTTCCTTCGCATTATCGACTCTCTGACCCACTTTCGTTTTCGTTTACTTCTTTTCTTATTTCTACTTCAATAATTTCTTCTACAACATCTGCGACACTGCTTAAAAGATCTTCCATTTTATTAAATCAAATATACAAAGGTAATTTATACTATACTCGAATTTAAAAATAAAATGTAGATTTCAAATAAAAAAGAAGAACTAGATTAGATAAAAAAAACCTACTGCCATGACACTATTGGTGAGCATGTGAACAGGAACATGACTTTAGTGTCATGACGGCAAGTGTCACGTAATGTCACGGCATTAAATGTCACGACACCAGTGTCGCCATGTGAACGAGACTTTATATCAACTTCTATTTAGATTGAGCAAATAATTTGACATTAAACCGGCCAAGTGCAAGTTTACGTAATTAGTGTTCAGTGATTTTTTTTAACATAAAATCCTTACCTAGGCTAGTTAATTGGGGGGGGGGGGGGGGGGGGGGGGGGGGGGAGGGGGGGGGGGGGGGGGGGGGGAGATCCCTGCCCCCGACATGTATATATCTTATGAATCCAATATGTATTTTCACGTTTTTTCTTAGTTAATAATGTATAATATCTTAGCTACTTAATAGCCTTTGAATTGTCGTAGCTCTTACTTGATCGAAATTCATAAAGAATATAATGAACGGCTTATTTCGTCAATTTCTACTTTATTTTGTTTTACAAAAACTGGATGATGCGTTTCGCTATCACTGTAACTTCGTCTGATACTAAATTGAATGTTGTTATATTTTAATAAATATCCTAAGGTAACTAGGTAATAAAAATTATTATTACGTACTAATAATTGTTGATGGGAAATCCATTCTAAACTTTAATTGTTGTATAAATTAAGCAAAGGTGAGTTACCCTGGGTTAGGTAGGTATCTTTCTGTTCATTTAAGATGATATCTGAGTTTTCAATTCTATTTATTTCTAAATTTCTAACAGGTATAATTTGACTCCTTTATTTTGTATGTGTAAAATTTTAAATTTGTCGTCAAAAAGGTGATTCGATTCTGTTAAATGATTAATGTAAGCTGAATCGGTTTTGTTTTTTAAATAACTTCTTTTATGCTCTGAAATCCGAACTTCGAAAGAACGACCGGTCTGACCTAACACGTAGGCTGAAAACACATTTTTTGTAAAATTCTATTTTATTCGCAATTTTATTCGTCAATATAGTCTCCTTCAAGGGCGATATAATCAGTCCAATGTTTTTCTAACATTTCTATACCTTTCTTGTAGAAGGATTTGTCTTTGCCTTCAAAACAGGCCTCAGTTTCGGCGATAACTTCTTCCCAAATCTGAAGAATACGGTGGTTGAGGAACCAATTCGAACCTCAATTCATGAAATTTTGCCATCGTAACCATTGACTTGTGACACGGTGCCTTGTTTTGATGAAAGAGCACTTTTTTCTTGTTCATTTCGGGCCGTTTCTTTGCGATTTCTGCCTTCAAACGCACCAATAACTTTATATAATATTCGCTATTGATGGCTTTTCCCTTCTCAGCATAGTTGATGAAAATTGTTCCATGCTCATCCCAAAATACAGAGGCCAAAACCTTCCCAGCCAACCATTGTGTTTTTGGATGCTTTGGGCAGCTTTCACCGGCTGCTGTCGACTTAGCTGACTGCCCATTTGATTCCGGTGTGTAGTGGTGGATCCAAGTTTCATTCATTGCCACATATCATATGAAAAAATCCATTTTTTTGTGCTTAAATAGGTCCAAACAGTGCTCAGAATTATCAACACGTTGTTGTTTTTGGTCCACTGTGAGCAAACGCGTTACCCATTTCGAACAGAGTTTTCTCATACCCAAATGCTCATGCAAAATATGACTAATATGTTCTTTTGATACCTTTAGGGTGTCAGCTATCTCACGCAATTTCACTTTACGGTCATCCAAAATAATTTTGTGGATTTTTTTATGTTTTCCGGTGTATCCACCTCATTTGGGTGTCCAGAGCGTTTAGCATCATTTGTATCTGTACGACTACGTTTAAATTCAGCGTACCGTAAATGATGAGTGATTTTCCAGAGATAGAGTCCCCGTAACACTTATCAAGCCATTGTTTTGCTTGAACGGTGGTTTTTCTCATCAAAAACAGAGTTTAATCAACACGAGAAATTCGATTCTTTCCATTATTTTGAAAATATCAAACATAGCGTCACTAAAACGAGTGCAGCTTATAAACTAATCGTCAAAATGTCATGAAATTTTGACACGTATCATGTGAAGGTTGGTACTCAATAAAAATCATGTCGATTCTTTGAAAAGAGCGACATCTATGTGTCAGCCCAAAAACTTTTCAGCCTACGTGTTATGAAACTTTTAGGACAAGAACCACAATTTAACTGATATACTCCAGATTTTTTGTTCTATTATGTTGATATTATATTTATTTAAGTGGTTCTTAATTTTTTTGATGTGTTACCAAAGTAGGTTAAGACTTGCTATTTTTTATCCGCATCTTCTTCCTTTGGGTATAGCAGAGAAATAGCTTTATTTTTTAATTTTTTGTTCGGTATTAAATCTATGGTATTGTTTTATTAAATTTAATTCTTTATTAAAATCATCTACAGATAAGGGGACACTTACAAGTTTATGCAATATACTGTGGTAAGCTGCCAATTTTTGTTGTAACTATTTATTTTAGTATCTGTATTGTGAAGGTTTGTGAAAAATCGAAAATGTGTGTTAATTGAATCGTTAAGTCAAGAAAATTAATTTTTTGGTCGACTTATAGTTGCGCGTTTAATCATTAAAAAAATTGTTAAGTAGATGCTCTATACCAATGATACCAGCAAAAATATCGTCTACATATCGGTACCACTACAAAATTGATTTACTATACTCTTGTCAATGTATTTGTTTTTCTAGATTGCCCATGAATATTTTTCCTAAAAGTGGGCTAAGTAGACTACCCATTATGAGACCCTCCGAACTATTATAAAACGTATTAAAGTAAAAATAATTTTGATTGAGGATCGTGTTTAATAATTTTAGTATGTCTTGTTGTATAACGATATTAACTTTATTTTTGATTAGAGGTGTTTTTATGATTTTTACTGTATGGTCTGGATGTATGCTAAGGAAAAGGTTTGATCGTCAAATGGTACAAGTTTTGAATTATCTGGTAGAAAGACAATAGAAATTTTTTCATTGGTTCTAACGAATTTTTATTGTGTAAATTGGTTTAAAGTTAATGTTAGTTTTTATGATATCTACGAAAAATTTTGGGAGTTAGTAAGTTGGGGCCGATATGTAGGAAACTACAGGTGTAATGGGATATTTTTCTTTATGTAATTTGACTAAAAAATAAAATTAAGCCGGCTGATGACTTATGATTGTTAATTTTGAGATTTGGTTGTCTAACATGATGCTAGAAGCGTTCCCTAACACTGTTCTAATATATTTCTTGAATTTTTCTCTTGGATCTTTTTTTGAAAATAATGTTTTATTATACAGTGATAATGAAACGCGTCATACAGTTTTTGTAAATCTGAATCTAGCTCAATCTGAAATCTAGTAATATAAGTTTAAAATAAATATTTGCTGCTAAACTTATTTTGTCTCGGTACATATCCATTAATCACCAGTCGTCATGGAAATTTATTTTATCAGTGATTGGCCAAATGCAGAAATTTACTGAAAAGTATATGATTATATTACTGATTGCAACGAGTACGAATTGATATTTTGTAGCTTTTAGTCCCGCTTAAATTCACGACTTTCTACGAATAAACCTCCACTATATTGTCAAGACACATAGTTTTTTTTTATCCGAGATAAATTATCAAACGTAATGCATTCGTAATCATTTTCGCTCAGTTCATACTTTATCAAAAATATGTCAGAGTTTCTTTTCGAAAAGTTTGGATCAGTATTTTTCGGGATAGGTGGGGTAGAACAAACGATTCTGGGTCGTTTTCTTAAAAGTAATATGAAAAAAAGTTTGCGTCAGTATTACATTATATATCTATAATATATATAAAATGCAACGTCTCTCTGTCTGTCTGTCTGTCCATTAGTGCGCTTATCACTGGAGAACCACTTATCTGATTTACGTACTATTTTTTTTAAAACATACATATGTTCTCTGGCCAGGTTATAGGCTATATTTTATTACGATAGGTAGCATAAGGAATGCGCAGTGACGATAATAGTGAATGAAGTCGAAAAAAGTTTGCCGCTAGCGCGTTCCCTTGCAATACTCAGCCTAAACCATTAAATATGGAACAATATTATGTAGCAGAGAATATCTATAATCTATAATCTATAATATATATAATGCAATGTCTCTCTGTCTGTCTGTCTGTCCATTAGTGCGTTTATGACGCGAGAACCACTTATCCAATTTACGTGTTTTTTTTTTTAAATTGATACATATATATAATAATAATAATCTATATCTATAATATATATAAAATGCAGCGTGTCTCCGTCTGTCTGTCTGTCTGTCTGTCTGTATGTCCGTTAGTGCGCTTATCACTGGAGAACCACTTTTCCGATTTACGTGTTTTTTTTTAAAACATACCTATGTTCTCTGGCCAGGTTATCAATCTATAATATATATAAAATGCAACGTCTCTCTGTCTGTCCGTTTGTGCGTTACGTACCTTTTTTTAAACATACATATGTTCTTTGGCCAGGTTATAGGATATATTTTATTGCGTTAGGTAACATAAAGAATAAGCAATGACGATAATAGTGAATCAAGTCGGAAAAAAAGGCCACCGTTAGGGCGTTCACTTGCAATATACTGCCTGAACCATTAAATATGGAACAGTATCATGTTGCAAAGAATATAATATATACAAAATGCAACGTCTCTCTGTCTGTCTGTCCGTTAATGTGCTTATCACTTGAGAACCACTTATCCGATTTACGTGTTTTTTTATAAATTTATACATATGATATGTTGTATATAATTCGATATAAGCCTACATAATGGGAGATAAGGTGAGATAATGGGAGATAGGTATAAATAATGGGAGATAAGGAGAAATAATTGGAGATAAGGAGAAATAATGGGAGATGAGCAGAGATAAGCCTAGATAATGGAAATTATGTAGAGATAATGGGAGATAAGGAGAAATAATGGGAGATAAGCAGAGATAAGTCTAGGTAATGAGAGTTATGGTGAGATAATGGGAGATAAGGAGAAATAATGGGAGATAAGGAGAAATATTGCGAGATAAGTCGAGATAAGCCTAGATAATAGGAGATAAGGTGAGATAATGGGAGATAAGGAGAAATAATGAGAGATATTTTATTACGTTAAGTAACATAAGGAATAAGCAGTGACGACAGTAGTGAATCAAGTCTACGCGAGCGGAGCCGTATAGTATATATATATATATATATATATTATATATATATATATATATATATATATATATATATATATATATATAATATATATATATATATATATATATATATATATATATATATATATATATATATATATATATATATATATAGAGAGAGAGAGAGAGAGAGAGAGAGAGAGCTGCAATTTGTCCATGCAAATCTTTGGTTATAATTGACTTTCAGACTTATCTAGAATATCTTATTCACGACCAGCAAATTAAAAAATTTTCGTCTCTTTTCATTTAGGCATATTAAAATTCTAATACACCATCTCAGATTAAAGAGCAATAATAATTTATGAATGTGTTCTGTTTTATCTGTAAATCATTTTGAAGAACATAGTCAAAAATTTTCTAAGGTGTTTACAAAAAAATTTTGCTAAAACTCAATAAATCTAGATGATCTTATTATTTTTACAGTTCAGGATCCTTGTTCATGTGTAGCTGAAAATATTTTATACGTGTATACATAATATTATATTTTTTGGATCGTACGTACAATTTCGATTCCGAGTTTATGGGCAAATGAGGAAAAGAGTAAATTGAGTGAAACACTTAAAATTTAAAATTCCATTCAATAACTTGAATGTCCTGTATATCAGTGAAGGCTAAAAACAAATATCAAGTGTTATATGTTTTTGTCAACAGACTCAAAAATGCTACTTAATGATGTCCTTATATGTAAAGGGTACCATTTCAGAAAATTCTATTTGAGTTTGTAAACTGTCAAATTTGACAAGTGACAAATTTTGCCGTTATCATATTTGGCTTTCTCACACAAAACCAAGTTTACTAGTAGATTTTTTATTTTTTAATACCCCGTATAGGAAAAGAGGAAATTGAGTGAGCCACTTAAAAGTTAAAATTCAGTTCAATAACACAGGTTTACAAAAAAGAATAATTCTCTGTTTTTTAAATGGGACACTTGTTTTCTTAAGTATTTTTTTATGCTGAATCCAAAAAAATCTTTAAAAACTACTAAATTGAAAAAAATAAATTTCAATAAATGATGTAAACTTATTAAAATTAGTTAATGAAACTATTATTTTGGACATCTTTAAATGTCTTGAATCTACATTTATCATAAAATCTTTAAAATATTAGGTTTAAGTGTTCATATTTAACAGAAAACACGTATACACCACCTTTAACTGAGCTACGTAGCAAAATGCTGTTTAAAATAAATATGTGCTAAATTAAAAAATTGTTTTAATTTTTATAAATATTGAACAAAACTATTATTTCCAGTGTTTTTTGAGGTTTTTAATTCTGATTTGACATAAAAAAATAGAGGTTTATGTTCAGTTTCAACAAAAAACTCGCTTTTGAAACTGACAAGGTGCTATGTGGTTGGTAAAATGCTTTTTTAAGTAAATAAATGCCATGAAATAATAGTTTTGTTCAATACTAAAATTATACGATTATACAGTTTTACAAAATTTATTTTTTTCTCACTTAAAACGCAGGGAATTATTTTTTTTGTATACGACTGAAAATAAATATCAAGTGTAATATATGTTCATAAACAGGCTGAAAAATACTATGTACTCATATGCAACTGCATATGGAACTGAAAAGATTCCAGTTGGGCTTGACAAGTGTCATATTTTACATTATCGTATTTAGGTTTCTCACAAAAAAACTAAGTTTCTTATCAAAATATTTTTTTTGCTACCCCAAATAGAAAAAGTGAGTCACGTTAAAGTTAAAATTATTTTCAATAACTTGAATGCTCTGTATATCGGTAACAACTTCAAATAAATATCAAGTGGACTGAGAAATGTTATTTAATGGTTTGGTCATATGTTGATGATGCCATTTAAAAAAAATCTAGTCGGCTTTGTGATCTATCAAATATCACAAGTGATACATACATTTTTTGTTGGCAGATTTGGTTTTTTTCATAAAAAAACTTAAGTTTAGTACTGAAAAAAATTTTTCGGTATGTGGAATAGGAAAATAGTGAATTAGGTAAGATATTTAAAAAAAGGTCCCTTTACACACTGCGCGCGTCGCTAGCTGCAATAGACATACGTAGGTTATACGAAAATATTCATTTTACATTATGGTAGTTTTTTAAATGATAAAACAATACTTATGAAATCTCTTGTAGCGAATATGTTACAGTTTGTTGATATGAAAGACAGTAAATTTGTTGAATGAAATATCACCTTTACTGTACCGAAGCAACTTTTTGGATGAAATTTTGTTATTAATTCTTTAATCTATTTATATTAAAATTTAAAGTACAACTGCTATTTATTTGCAGACGACGAATACCTTCTTTTTTCAGATTGATTATCGAATTTAAAACACGTAGATACAAATATACAACTAAACTTAATCCTTACGAATAAGATCTCTTCTATTTAGTGATAATTTTAGAATAAATATCATCAATCGTCTTCATTTCGTATTTAACCTTTATAGGACTCTTTGAATTCGAACGTACAAGTAATGTCATGCGATGCTCTAATATTTTCTAGGTTCAATGGCTTTAATAATTGTTGGACTAAAATATCGAAATATTATATAATAAGTTATAGATAGGCCCTAAAAACTTGAGCGTCAACCAATTTAAGATCAAAATAAAATACTTTTCGGTAGGAAATGCATACTATTCCATTAATGAATTCATGCAATAACTGAAAATATTGACATTAAGACATTAATAAATAAGGAAAAATATGAGGCAGAAATCTGAAGTAAACGTGGCTCTCCCTTTGTACAGTTTTTAGGGATGTTTAATCACCTCAGTTTATTTACAATTCTTTGTTTTTGTTTATCCTTTCGTGCTTCTATTGTTTTGTTATATTTATTTTTAATTATAAGCTTAAGCTTTAGGATAATTAATTGACAAAAGCTCTTTGTATAACTCGTTTTTATTTTTATTGTATTTATTTATTATTTATTTTTATTCATCTTTTATAATTTTACTTTAATATTATTTTTTATTCTTTTTAGTGTTCCATACAGAACACTTATAAGATCACTTCGGTGTCTGTCCGTCCGTCCGTCTGTCACACCCGATTTTCTCCGAAACTATTTGAGGTAAAAAGTTGAAATTTGGTACTAATATAGGAATTGATGGCCTCACCAGAGCCGTGTAGTTTTGAAAGTTACATTTTGACTCTGATAGTTTTAAGGGGTGAAATCGGAAGTGAAAAAAAAAATTACTAGGTCATCAAATGGGGTGTCAAATCAAAGCTTGTAAATACACGAGCTCAAAAATATATTTAATGTAATACTTGCGCACACTTTTCTTTGTATTATTTTTAAAAAATCGCGAAATATCGCGGTCTCCGTCCCTTATCTCGAAAAGTACTGATCAGAAAATTTTGAAAAAATTTTGGAATATTCTCCATAGGGTATAGATTGATCAAAAATGATCACGAGTGCATTACCCTTAATAATTTATCCGGTATATAAAAAAAAAACAAAAATTTCAAGATCATAAGTTTTCAATAAACATCGGAAACAAACTTTGTTAAAAACTCATTTGGGGTATGTTTTGTGAAGTCACTGATTATTATATACCTCCGTAACAAACATTTTTAATTACGCAAGTTCAACTTACACCTCACCGGTTGTATCGTTTTTTAATAGTACATTGGACGTGCCAATCGCATAATTTTATATTACAAAAATTTATGCTGGCATGTTATTATTTGTAACTATCGTAGATGAAAACACTTCTATTTAACCCAGGGAGCTGATTTGGTATAGTATATTGAGAAGAAGGCTGCCTAGATCATGTCTTTTTAATAAAGTGGTTAACTTTAAAACTCTGCCCTATTTGATTCGTTCCTTAACTTTTTTCTGAAGATAAAAATAATTTAATTATTAAGTGGTATTAAGTGTTGCCATCTTGAAATTAATATTCAAAACACAGTTGTGGGTAAAATATTAAACGCTAAAAGGATATTAAAAAGAGAAAATGAAGTAAAAATAAGCATCTAAAAATGTTTTTGTCAAGATTTTTCTCTAAAACAATGGGCCTACGTGTCTCATTACTGATATCATGTGAAGAGTTTTTAAAAACCAGCACCGGGCATGTTAAAAGATTGAAGAGCGCGATAATGGCATCCCGTGTGGTAATAGCTCCATTTCGCTCAGCAGTCTTAGCAATTTCAAGGGTTTTAACCCGTCCAGTAGTTTTTATATTAATTTGAAAAGAAAAAGGTGGCAATTTAGAAAATTTTTAAGAAGGTTTGTATTGCAAAATCTAGCAGTATTATGCTTTGTTTCATGTAATATATAATTCACAATAATTATAGGAGATAACTCATGAGATGTGAATTGTAAATTTTTAAAATTATAAATTAATGTTTTATAAACCATAATATTCAATTTTAGATTTGCAGTATTCTAAGATTTTCTTGAAACTTAGACTCATATATTGTAATTTTTTTGTGTAATGTGTGTGTATGATGCACGAGAAATTAATAAAAATTCTAGAAAAACAACAAATATAGACAAAAGAGATCTAAATATTATTAAAAATCTGTACTGGAATTAATCAGTTGGGCAGGAAAAGTCCGAAATCATAAAA
>CM032449.1:138991086-139046086 GCA_019049505.1 Pachyrhynchus sulphureomaculatus
AAACAAAAGAAAAATTGTTAGTTGTAGTTACAGTGTATGGATTATTTATTTAATTTATAACAAATAATATTTCTGTATGTGTTTTCGTATTCCCTACTACATGGAGTTTAAAGTCCCAAGATTTTTGAAGAACAAACTATGTTTTGTCAAAAATCAATTTTATTCTGCTTCATTGTGTCCTTCAAGAGCAATATACTTATTCCAACGATCTTCCAACATTTGGATACCTTTCATAGTACGATTTATTGAGCTCTCTAAAATAAGCATCTCATTATCTTTATTGGTTTTAAAAAACAAGGCTAGGCCTCTTACTTCCATTAATTAAATGGATACAAAAGAAACTTATTAGATATGTTTGCTTATACTAACTTAACCTAAGCTCTTATACTAGTGGTCCTATACTAACTTAACCTAGGAAATATTCTTAATACTAAGACTTAAACTACCTTAGCCTCAGGCTTACGCTAACTTAACATAGGGCTTAGTATTAGTTTAAACTAGGACTTATTCTAACTTAATCTAGATTTACAAGTTTCTTTCATGGAGGGCGAGGGGATCATCATCTTCATCCGAGGGAGGGTCAGAAGGTCGAGAAAACTGGCGGCGGGCATGTTGTGGGAGTCGGAAGGCGTCCCTGGTGCATGGGTTTGGATGCTGGGACGCCTTCTCCAGGAACTTCAGCTGGATTTTCCTCATGTGTGCCTTTATGGTAGGCACACCGAGGTCCCTGTGAATTTGACGATTCCTCATGAACCATGCGGCTGCACTGTCTGGAGTTGAGCTCTCCTTGTTTTGGAGAGCTGGCACCAAGTAGGACAGGCGTAGATGAGGCCTGCCTTTACAGCGGTGTTGTAAATTTGTAGCTTGGTCCTTGGTAGCAACTTACTGGAGCGGTTTAATATGAGGTACAGCTTGCCCAGCAGTTGCTTCGCCTTCCTGGTGACAGCGCAGACCTGGTCCTTCCAGATAAGTTGTTTGTCATACTGGACGCCCAGGTACTTGATGGAGTTGGCCCATTGGATGTGAGATCCTTGAAGCTGAAGATGTCCATGAGGAGTGTCCCTGCCCTTGGAGAAGACGATGGCTTGGGTTTTAAGAAGGTTGAGTTTGATACTCCAGCGGTCAAACCAGGAGTCCAAGATGTCAAGATGACGCTGGAATCTGCTGGTGATGAGGCGGCTGCTTCTTGAATGTGTGATAATGGTGCTATCATCAGCATAAAGGGGGAGGTTGATCTGATCCGATTTGGGTATGACGGCTGTGAAGATGTTAAAGAGGTGGGAGGAGAGGACGGAGTCTTGTGGGACTCCGGCTCTGATGGCCTTGACTTTGGAGATGGCCGTGCCAGACTCGGTCGAAGGCCTTGGATACATCGAGAAACACAGCTCCAACTTTGTGATGTCTGTTGAAACTGTTATAAATGGTTTGGGTGAGCATAGTGGTGTGGTGAGTGGTGCCATGAAGAGATTGGAAACCGAATTGTTCGTCAGGCAAAACACGGAGAGCTGTAGACTTTGCTTTGATGATTTCGAGGATGTTTTTTTCAGCTATCTTGCCTAGTCCGGGAAGTAGGCTGATTGGGCGGTAGCTGTTTGCCTCGTGAGAGGGAAGGCTTGGTTTTTTCGATCATAATGACCTCAGCTTTCTTCCAGTAGGATGGAAAGTAGCTGAGTATCAGTATGCTGTTAATGATGTTGGTGGTTTCGGAGTTCTGTTTCTTGGGGAGTTTTTTGAGGGCTTTGTTTGTGATGATTTGGGGCTTTATAATCATCAGTTTTCCATGTGACTTTTTCATTTGAGCCGAATTTTTTTTCCCTGGAACCACCTTTTCAAATTTGGCAAGAGGTAATAATCGCTACGGGCCATATCTGTTAAATATGATGAATAAGAGAGAAATTCATTGGTCCAATTTTACCATCGATTTTATGGAGATATGAGCTGGTGCATTATCTTGGTGAAACAATTTTTGTTTTTCGCTAAATGCGGCCTTTTTCTAATTTCACTATTCAAATGGTCCAATAAACCAGTGTAATAGTATCCGGTGATAGTTTACACCTTCTTATATCATCATTATTATCATCAGCTTATACTAAGTTGGGAATGTGGAATCTTTGGCACAATGATACTACTCAGTATATATCACCACTACACCAAACACTTTGTTTTTGCACTCGACGCGCGTTTCGCTAACCATGTTAGCTTCATCAGGAGCGATGATTGACAATCATCGCTCCTGATGAAGCTAACATGGTTAGCGAAACGCGCGTCGAGTGCAAAAATAAAGCGTTTGGTGTAGTGGTGATATATACTGAGTAGTATCAGCTTATACTGTCCACTACTGGATGAAAGCCTCCCTCAAGTCTTACCACCGTTTTCTTTTCTGGGCCGCCTGTACCCAATTTTTTGTCACTCTTTTCAAATCATCAGTCAACCGACTTGGTAATCTACCTCTACTCCGATAGGCTTCGGATCTTGGTCGCCACTCTTTAATTCTGTTTGTCGATCGTCCATCCTTAAACCGAGCAACATGCCCAGCCAAGTTCCATTTAAGATGTAGAATGAATTTGACTTCGTCTTGTACCCCCGTTCTCTGATAATGTGATTTGAGATGTGATCTTTAAAAGTAACGCCTAACATTGACCTCTCCATCATTCGTTTATTGATGTTTTTCTTCGTGTATCGGCTCCGTACGTAAGAACGGGGAGTATGAATCTGTCAAATACTTTTTTTTTTAAACACATGAAAATTAGATTCGAATATATAGGTCAGTTTGCCACTTGGTTATCTCTTCCTATGCTGATTTTATGTCCCAGGTTTATATTGGTGCACTTGCTTTATCTCTATGTAAGTTTATAGTGTCGCTTAATATAAGTTTTGTCATAAACTGGGCCCTGGATAGATTGATTTTTAGACCAACCTTTCCTAAAGCTTCCTGAAGCATGTACAGCACAGTATGTGCTTCTTGTCTTTTGTCTGGTATTAAGACAATGTCGTGCGCGAAACAGAAGTGATTTAACTTTTCACCGTCAATGTTAAGTCCCAGTCTTTACCAGTTTATTGATTGTAGAATACTTTCTAGAAGTATTACGAAAAGCTCCCTCACTCCTCTTTCGATTCGAAATTTTCTGGTAGATTGGTTAGTTCAGGAATTTTCATATATGTATTTAATTACATTGGATATTAATCCGTTCGTCTAACAATGAATTTGCACGACGTTTCGCCAAAATCTTATTTGGCATATTCAAGTGCTCTTGCTGCTGCTCGATACTGTGATCTTGCTGCTGCTGCCGCTCGAAGCTAACTCGCTGTAGCTGTTAGACGAACGGATTGAAACCCGGAATTTTAATGTGTTATATATTTGTACACGTGACCATGTCAAGCGAATGAACCCTGACGGAATAGTAAGACTAGCTATGGAAGGAAAACCACCGAGAGGACGCCCACCGGGAAGACCTCCTAAGGGACCTCATAAGGCCCTGGAAGATAAACAAACCAATGGTCTATATCAAGGGTGAAGAAAAAGATTTACTAGTTTGAATATATTAAAAAATTTTCATAATACTCTGTATATAGAATTCCCTTGGTAACGAAAGTAAAAACACAATCAAATATTGATCTTGTTTTTAGTACGAAGTTTTTTAAATTAAATGTTTAAAATTACCGCTAGTTACATTATGTCAGGAAGAAGAAATGAAGTAATAGAAATTTCACATTTCAACAAAGAGACAGCTTAAACAATATAAATGATAAAATAGACGTCAAGAGTCGTAACAAAGTAGGGTAGAAAGGGTTTTTACGGGTTTTGTTCTAAATTTTTACACTTTTGTTGAATTATATTAAAAAACTTTATTGTAACCCAGCCCGTGAACTTTTCGACGTTAATTTTAATGCATGAAATAAAACTTTATTCTGACGTACCGAAACAGGTTATTGCAAATTGAGGATGGACAAAATTTATGGTATCCATAAGCGGTAAGAACAGACACTTAAACACTCACTGCCACAGCCCTTTGTGCAAGGTAAATCCCATTTTTTGCAAAAATTAAATTCTATTTCTCAACATAATCCCCAGTGAGCTCAATACACTTGAGCCAGCCACATTTCAATGTTTCGAACTGTGCATAATACTTAGAGTACAGGTAACCTTTTCATTCGACCAGAATTTCTTCTCCCTAAGCCAATTTTTGAAGCTAGGCAACAAAAAAGTCACTTGGGGCCACATCTGGGGAATAGGGTGGTTTAGGAACTATTTCGAAGCCCAGTCAGTGCACTTTTGTATTGCAACGCTCGATGTGAAGGAGCACTTTTTTGCACGCTAATTTGGTGGCTTTTGTTTCAACTCACTACACAAATCGTCCAATAACGTTGAAAAGTAACAACCGGTCACTGTTTTATCCTTTTCCAAATAGTCAATTATATGCCAATGAGTCAAAACAAATAGCTGTTATCACTTTTTCTGTTGAGAAAACTGTTTTCGTTTTTTTTTTGGTGCACTTTCACCACTGTTTGGAGTGCCATTCTCCATGATGTCAGAGATCCTGCGAATTACGGTATAATTTTTCCAAACCCGTTTTTGAAATGTGCTTCCTCGCGTGTTTTTAGTCTGGAGTCAATAAATGCGACACTAAACGCACAGTCAGCTTTTTCATTTGTAGAACTTCATGCAGGATATACCTACCATCTCGGAAATCTTACGGAGTTTAAAGCGACAATCTTCCATCACGATACCATTAATTTCGTTGACCATTTCTTCAGAAGAGACCTCAATCCGACGTCTTGAACGTGCAGGATCTGCAGTGCTCATACAGCCACGGTTAAATTCAATCAAATTTAACTTTCTTCAGGTTAGTTTCAATCTGGGACGCAGTCTACTTTTTTCATTAAAATTTTTTACCACTGCGCGCTAGACTCGGCTTTATCCATTTCTACAAAACATACGTAATATCGATCAATTATGATAGATCATCTTAAAACACAACTATTATCAGAATCACGCTTACCAACAGTCATGCAGCTTAACAGAAATTTGTAGAGATTTGCCAGATTTATTAATCCTTTCTCGTATGTAACACAATTTGTATATGTGAGGTTAATTGCCGCTTGTTCGGCAGAAAAATATATAGATTTATTGGAAGCATTTGAAGGGATGTACAAATATGTATTTTTATTTATTATTACTCCAATTGCAGCTTTGTTGCAAATAAGCAGTTTTGTCCATCCGTATATTTAAATATTATAGTTTTGTATGCATTTCTAATATCTGTTAACTCTATAAAAACATTCGAATAAGAACAATAGTACCGCGAATTTATGAAAAAAATACAATTTTTTATATTTCTAGCAATATTGTCTTGTAATCACTACCTGAAGCTACACTCATATACCAACGATTAACTAAGTCGTCCATGCGCTTTCAACAGGCGGAGCTGAAGGTATAGCGGTTAGGTCTAACGAATTTTGTTTTATCAATTCGATGGTCTTAAAACGCTTATCCCGGAGTGGTAATTTAAGTCAAGAAAAAAGAAAGAAGTCGCATGGATCTATATTCGGAGAACACGGTGCTGGGTTGATTGTGTTCTTTGAGTTTTCAGCGAAAGATTGACTAACAAAACGTGATATGTGACATTGGACAGAACGAGGCAAATCTTCGACTATTCTACGACCGTCTTTAAATACATTATACCAGTAATATGCACTTGTTTTTAAAATAATATAGCCATCATACAGTTTTTCTAAAGTTTTAAATGTATGGTATAAGAAATTCCATTGGAAGCCTAAAATTTCTTGCCAACTTAACAAAAAAAAATTATTGTGCAATTTAAATTTTTCTTAGATATATGTACATATATATATATATATATATATATATATATATATATATATATATATATATATATATATATATATACAGTGGCGAACAAAAATATGAAAACTTTAAATTCCCTAGTCTTAACATTTAAACGGTTTACAATTACAATATTTATTTATTAATCCTGTACATGCTAACAACCATTTTGAAGACTAAAACAGTTATTGTTTATTAGAAATGTGCTTAGTTTTTAACGTAACAAAATTATGCACAAACAAAAGTATGGAAACATTTTTGTTGTGTTGTAAAATAAAAATTCCACTAAGACGACTAAGATGTCGAAAATATTTAATATTTAGTGGAATATCCTTTTGCGTCAATCACTGCTGGACATCTTCTGCCTATAGAGTCAATAAGCCTAGCACAACAATCGGGTGGTATTTTTTCCCATTCTTGTTTTAATGCGATCCAAAGTTCGTCCCGGTTTTTATATTTCTTTTCCTAATTTGTTTATATGTGTGATATGTGATACGTGATATTGGGCAGAACGAGGCTAATCTTCGACTACTCTACGACCGTCTTTAAATACATTATATCACTAATATGCTCTTGTTTTTAAAATAATATAGCAACCATACGGTTTTAAATGTATGGTCTCAGAAATTTCGTTGGAAACCTAAAATTTCAAGCCAATTCTTTGTTTAACACGTCTATCCATTGTAAAAATCTTAAAGCGTACTTGCGGTCGACTAAGATAATAGCTGCTAGTTGACAGACCATGCTCAAACTTTCAACAAGTGAGAAGAAAGGTTTTGCCAACTTACCAAAAAAAAATTATTGAGCAATTTAAATCTTTCCCATATATATATATATATATATATATATATATATATATATATATATATATATATATATATATATATATATATATATATGAACATTTAAATTCCCATCTCTAGTCTTAACATTTAAACGCTTTACAATAATTATAATATTTATTTATTAATCGTGTACATGCTAACAAACATATTAAAGACTAAACCAGTTATTATTTATGAGAAATGTGCTTAGTTTTTTAACGTAACAAAATTATGCACAAATAAAAGTATGGAAACATTTTTATTGTAAAATAAAAATTCGAGTAAGACGACTAAGATGTCGAAAATATTTAATATTTAGTGGAATATCCTTTTGCGTCAATCATTGCTTGACATCTTCTACCCATAGAGTCAATAAGCCTAGCACAAAAATCGGGTGGCATTTTTTCCCATTCTTGTTTTAATGCAATCCAAAGTTCGGTTTTTTATATTTCTCTTTCTAATTTGGTGATTGTGAAGGCCAACGCATCACCCGAATCCTTCGTTCAGAAAACCAATTCTTGGCCAAGCGAGATGTGTGTTTTGGGTTATTTTCTTGTTGAAATTCCATGACAGCGGCAAATTCTCTTCATAAGGAATCAAATTACTTTAAAATTGAGAATCCATTCTGCAATTTATCTTTGCCAATGGCCCCGTACCAAACCGTCGCAAATAACCCCATACCATGATATTTCCACCGCCATGTTTGACAGTAGGTACAAGGTACTTTGAGTCATATCTTAGACCAACTGGTCTTCTCACATAACCAGTAGAATCATTTCCAAAGAGATTGAACCCACTTTCGTCCCTAAAGGTTACTAGAGACCACTGATTTTGAGTCCAGTCTTTATGTTCCTTAACAAATTTTAATCTCTCTTTTCTGTGAAGCTTTGTAAGGAGTGGCTTTTTAACAGCAGGCCTACCATGAAGATTTTCTGATAAAAGATGACGCGTAATATTCATGTCTGACACCATATACAACCTGATATTCCTGCTTTATTAATTCTTCTTTATTAATATCAACAGCAGTTTTCTTGGGATCATTCTTCGCTTTTCGAATTATAATCTTGTCTGCTCTCTTACTTGTTCGAGGTCTACCACTTTTAAATGCCGAATCAACAGTACCCCTTCTCGAGAACTCCTTAACAATTTTGCTGACAGAGCCCACTATGTATGTTTAAAGATTTTGCTATTTTAATTTGCTTCTTTCCATTTCGATATAGAGAAATAATTTTATGTTTCAGATCTGAAATGTAATATTTGCACTTTGGCATTTTGGCAAACACCGCACTCTTAAACAATGCTACTAAATTACTTCGTATCAACAATAACGTACTTTTAAAGTAGAATGATCAAATTATTTCAATGCTTTCGATAAGGACAAAACGCGTTTCTTAAAAACGTTATCTACCAGAAAATGTAGAAGTTTTTATACTAAGTTGGGAATGGGGAATCTTTGGCACAATGACACTACTCAGTATATATCACCACTACACCAAACACTTTATTTTTGCACTCGACGCGCGTTTCGCTAACGACGTTAGCTTCATCAGGAGCGATGATTGACCGAAGACAGTCAAGAATTTGAGTATTTCTCAAGGGTATGGTATAGGTATGTGGATGATATTTTCGCTATTTTTAACACAAAGAAAGCACATATTGATGACTTTGTTTCCAAATTAAATAGCCGGTTTGATTCCATTAAATTTTAGTTACGAAGTTGAGAGGACAATTGTCTTTTCTAGATATTTTAATTATTAAAAATAATAATAGTTTAAATTTGATATCTATAAGAAAGACACAGTAACAGACAGATATATTCCTAATGATTCATTTCATTACAAACAACAGAAATTAGCCTCATTTCATTTTTTAGTTCATCGTTTGGTCACTTTTCCTCTAAATAGAGTAAACTTTAATAACGAAAGGAATCGTATTAGAAATATAACTAGAGTTAATGGTTATGACGGTGACTCAATAAGGTATTCAATAAGATAGACCTCACCTTAGTCTATAAGTCATCGGATAATTTGAGGAATATCTTAGGAAATCCCAAAGATAAGATTCGTAATTGTGAGAAAAGTGGAATTTATGAAATTAGTTCTAATGATTGTGATAAAAAGTATGTTGGGCAAACTAAAAGGTCAATTAAAACACGATTTAAAGAACATTTAGCACACTTAAAATACAATAGAATAGAAAAGTCTAGCATTGCCGAACATGCCCTTGAAGCTGATCATAATGTAACATTAGATAATCTAAGATTAATAAAAAGTGTATCCGATAGGAGATTGTTGAACGCATACGAAAGTATGGAAATTATAAAATGTAAAAGTAGTTTAAATAAAGACAGAGGGCCTATTCTTTATAGTCCCTTCTACTGGTTACTTGATTGGAACTGATATCCTTACCTATGCCATTAGTTCCGCCTGAGTAATTCAAGGGTTAGGCTAAGTATAAATAGGGTAGATTTGTAGTTTCGCTTAAGTCAATCATCGCTCCTGATGAAGCTAACATGGTTAGCGAAACGCGCGTCGAATGCAAAAATAAAGTTTTTGGCGTAGTGGTGATATATACTGAGTAAGGGTATAAATATAGGAGGAGAGCAACTAAATCATTTGCGATTCGCGGATGATATTGTGCTTATATCTAACAACAAAGAAGAATTGGAAGAAATGCTGAACGAACTTAAAGTCAATCATCGCTCCCGATGAAGCTAACATGGTTAGCGAAACGTGCGTCGAGTGCAAAAATAAAGTGTTTGGTGTAGTGATGATATATACTAAGCAAGGGTATAAATATAGGAGGAGAGCAACTCAATCATTTGCGATTCGCGGATGATATTGTGCTTATATCTAACAACAAAGAAGAATTGGAAGAAATGCTGAACGAACTTAAAGTCAATCATCGCTTCTGATGAAGCTAACATGGTTAGCGAAACGCGCGTCGAGTGCAAAAATAAAGTGTTTGGTGTAGTGATGATATATACTAAGCAAGGGTATAAATATAGGAGGAGAGCAACTCAATCATTTGCGATTCGCGGATGATATTGTGCTTATATCTAACAACAAAGAAGAATTGGAAGAAATGCTGAACGAACTTGAAGTCAATCATCGCTCTTGATGAAGCTAACATGGTTAGCGAAACACGCGTCGAGTGAAAAAATAAAGTGTTTGGTGTAGTGGTGATATATACTAAGTAAGGGTATAAATATAGGAAGAGAGCAACTCAATCATTTGCGATTTGCGGATGATATTGTGCTTATATCTAACACCAAAGAAGAATTGGAAGAAATGCTGAACGAACTTAAAGTCAATCATCGCTCCTGATGAAGCTAACATGGTTAGCGAAACGCGCGTCGAGTGTAAAAATAAAGTGTTTGGTGTAGTGGTGATATATACTGAGTAAAGTTTTTATAGTCAAAAATAAAATTCTGTAACGAAATTTTCAACAAACCGAGACTAGTTTTTTTATTCCTAAAGGATGGTATTTTATATTTTTGATTAAGAAAATGTTTCCATATTTTTGTTCGCCTCTGTATATATATAGCTTAACATTTCTATATAGCACAATCGATTATTCACTGCCCCGGTGCAGTCGGTGGACTAAATCATCGTGGGGATAACGTGTGGTAATAATGCAACTAATACTTAAAATCACGTGTCTCCACAATAGTTCAATGAGCAGAACGTGTACTATTTAAAACATATGTTATTAACCTTGAATTGAAGCGGCACAGTGGGAAACTTTCGGACGGTTATTCACTGGTTAAATCTCAGGCACCAACCTTTGGTCTGGAGTAATGCTCCAAATAAAAGAAAAAATGTATATTTTCGTTAGTTTGGCAAGTGGAAAATATTGATTATCTAGCGATAGGCAGACTTTCGGTTATACAACGGTCAAATCTCGAGCACCACTCTTTGAAAGCACACACCAGAGCCTCGAGTAACTTAGTAATGTGGAGAGACAGGGACCCAGGCTTCAATGCGCATGTCAGCTATTAGCTGATTGTAGCCTATCTTGGATACCGACAGGGAAAATAAATAAACCAAACAGTTTGATAAAACTACCACTATGATGATGAGGGGTGCAGAGTAGGGAAGGATCCGTGTATGCGCGAGAATATTGCACGAAATCGAGCTGAACTCATATGAAGGATTGTACCAGATATTCCCAGCAATAATCACCGTCACACCAGAATATCAGGTTTCGGTCGGTCTCCCGGCGCAAGATATTCTCTCCTGGGTAACACTACGTATACTGATAAAAAGGAAGGTGGATTATGACGGATCTGTTTATTCCGGCAAGTAGCGGTTTATTGCGAAGCGGTGAGTAGCGAGCTGTGACCAGCTTTACGGTCTATGCAGTAGTTGGCGATGATCGCAGTTCACACTCTCCAAGGCTCTGTGGACAGCGTCTCCGGTCTATCAGTAAATTGGTTTTGGTTCCTTTCTGATCCAACGCCAATATTGTGGTTATGAATCAGGTTCTTGGTACGCTTGCGCGGTTAATTATGTTTGGTACTCGATACCTCTAATCGAAAAGGAGATCAAAAAAATTATAAAATGGTCGGCAGCGTTGGACCAGGTTAACTGCTTGGCTTCTCGCCTCTCTGGTGATTGGTCAGCTTCGGCTTAATGGTCTGTCGGTGCTCGACTACTATTGCTTGTTTAGGCTTACGTATTGCTTTTTTTACAGCCGCAGCGCAGCCCGCTAGATGCACGCTCGCATAACCAGTGTATCATAAACAGCGGCTCGACGCGATGTTACGGTATAGGAACGATAGTGCCTGGTTATGAAATTTTTAAAAACTCATTTTCCGCTATTCTGGCGAAATATTGATTTGATGGATTAAATCTCGAAAGTTGATAGTTGCTAGTTAAACCAAGAATGAACTTTTTCTGCTGTCTATTCGACAAGCATGTTGGGCCAGAAGTGAGAGAAAAATTATGTAACTTCGTTACAACCTTAGGAGTTATTCCAAGTGACAGCTTAATCACCCGTCTTAATGACTTAGTCTTTATTGCTCATAATTAAGAATAATTTGTAAAAAATTTAAGAGTTCGTTAGAGTTTTCGATTAAAATTTGTTAGATATAACTTGCAATCTAACATGTATCTCTCTCTGTTATTAGAGAATTTTAAAAAAATAGTGGTACACTGGTTTATTATAAACCCTGTATATTGAACGAATGAACAAATTCAAGAGAAACAAAAGTTGAAAAAGTAACTTTATTATATAGCAGTAGCTACTTAGTCAGGCCACATATCACGTCATGATGACACGCAGCAGACATCGGTAGTGCTGTAAAGATATATTGTTGTTGAGAGACCCCTGAGATCAGAAAAGATGGACGATCTGCTCTCCAGTATATCTCTAAAGTTACACTTAAACTGATCGAGGACTAACCGAGGAGTACTGCCGATGATGAAGAACAACTTAGACTAGAATATACTGACCCTGGCGACAATATCCTTGGATGGGTTGAGGATCGTCACCAACAAAAATATTTTGATAGTAAAATAACACTGTCTACTCCACACAATATAATGAAAACCTTGGTAACATACAATCTTTAAATTGTGGATATGTTTCGTAGACATAAATCTACATCGTCAGTACAAAATTGTGGTGAGGGAGTGAAAAACCCTTTAAAGTTTTTAGACTCACATGGTCATCTAAATTAAAGGTTATGAAATGACACTGAATATAAAATTCTTCGGTTGACAAAAGTCAGAAGAACCAAATTTGAAAACGAGGGGGGAATGAAAGTAACCTGAGTTATAGGTTAAAAAATAAATAAATAAATAAATAAATAAAATATTTTGTTATAACGTCACAAAAACGTTCAGAGGTACCAGGTTAGCCTCCGTCAAAGTTTATGATAAACATAAAGTGTATACAAACTGTAAAATAGCAGGCTGTTAAGTATGGAATTCGTAATGCACGTTCAACTAGGTTCCGGCTGGCTAACATTGCCTAGATGTTTTTTGAGCTATAAGTCTCTCCAAATCGTATCATTCTACGTGGTATAAAATACAACAAAATTTTAATTACCTAAGATATTTTAAATTTGCTAGGTATAAGTGGTAGGATTCTGAAATTTATTTACAACATGAAGTAGTATGCTAATTTTGCAGATTAAAGTTTCTAAATCACTTGCAGTAATTGACCATTGTGCTCTGTTCCCTTACTATTCAGTATGCTCAGCTTCGGTTTAATTTTCTATTTATAAAATATAATTATTTTCAAAATAGGTAATAGCTAGGTACCAGAAGGGTATGGGCAGAAATAGCACATTTCAAATTAAGTGTAAATGAATTAGCAAAACTGCATAGAAATATTTTTTCCTGCTATAAATTTTACCAATTTTCTTAATCCTTGCTAATAAATAATGTATTCTTACAAGTTTTTTTGTGTTACAGGTTCAACAACAAAGCACAAACTTGAATAGCGTAGCAATCTTCTCAATGTAGATTTTACATTCATTTTTTGGTGAGTATTTTTTAAAATTGCTTTAAGAAGTATATAACAAAATTATCAAGAAATTATAAAAAAATTGTGATATATGTCTCCATTTTGCACAATAATACCACCAGATTTAATCCTACTCGCTAATATTGGATTCGGGTTACTTGCTTAATACTCTCATTAAGATCACAATTTTTTTTAATCGTTGTTTATAAATTGCTTCAAGAACACTGAAAAATTCTAGTGAATAAAAAAAATTATTGGAACATTAGCTGAATATAAAGTATATTAAACTTTTTTTTGAGAAGTTAGGAGACATATTACTCTAGTTTTTTTGCTCAACGCATTGCGTTCAATTATAAGTCACTAAGAAAGTTATTCATGCGATATTTTAACATGTTTTCTTTGTAAGAATAATTTAGACCGAATTAAGTTTATGCGAATTAAAAGTGGTCAGCGCTAAACTTGTTCAATACTACGATGTGCAGAAATCGTTTCGAAAAACATGCGCAAAAACCCAGATGTGCAAGGAAATTCCTGGTATGGAAAGAAATTAGTTCTGCTTCCATGAACTTACCTGCCTTTGTTTCTGCTGGTACTATGAATGGCCAAATCTATTTGAATTTCTGACCTAAAAAGTCCTAATCTCTTGAAACAATAAACATATTAAAAAAGACGATACAATTTTTTGGCTTGTTAAAACTTGTTGTAACTACAAGAAAGAATCATCATTTTTATGTGGGCTAGACAAGACTGAAATGCCAGAGAGAGAAAAATGGATCACGTACACCAACGTTCAATACTTTTTTTCTCAGTTTGAATATACTTAGAACTTGGTAAAATTATCATTGATTACCCCAGTCCCTTTACCCTATGATTAGTGTTACCACATACGCATTTTTTGGTCAGAAATATTTTTATAAATTAACGCAATTTTCAAGTTGAAAAAATTAAAAAACTGTTGTTAATATAATAGTTAATATCTACCCAAAGCAGATTTCAACCAAATATGCTTAATAAATATTTAAAATGATAGTTACTTCATTTTTGTTCAATTTAAAAAGTAATTTATTATCATTAAAAAAAATTACCATCATCTTTGTACCCAAAACATTTTTTTATATTGTATTTTGATTAACTGTAGAACAAATTTAGGATGTTTACTATCTCTAAAAAAAAATTAACCTTATGAAGCCGTTGTGAAATACTGTGTTAACATAAAATACAAGTGAATTCTCACACTAGCACTCAAAGCCTCAAAAAAACGGTTGTCCTTGATACACATTAACACAAAAAATAACTAAATCATCGGCCTTGTTACCCCTAAATTAGGTATGGTATTACAAATTTACGAAACTAAAATGCAAGATAAGAACCTACCCCGTGCATATACTATTCACAATAAATAAATCAGTTGGCTAGTAATAGCACGACCTAGGCAGGGAATGGTTAAAGGATCGGTAGGGTAAAAATGAAATTTGCATTTAAATGTTCATCTAAAAAAAATGTCGTTGTATTAATCAAAATAAAAGATCATAAACTATGAAAATGAAACTTATGAAGTTCTAGGTGAAACATCTTAATATTTACACTTTTTAAAAAATAAAATACAGTATAACTGTTTCACTGAATTTATTTAGATCACTCCGATACGAGTTTCGATCTCGCGACCATTTTCGAAGGGGTTTACAATGAGACTAAACTTGAGTTCTAGAAGACATTACATTTGGATGGTTAATTGATACTAAATTTAAATTAAGAGGTAATAAAATTGGGTTCATTAGAGGTAGTTTATCTTAATATGGCGTCTAATATGGTGGTATTTCCAAATTCTGTTTAGTTGTTTGTTATTTTAATATTATTGCTAATGGCTTTTTTATGCTAAAAATTTCTAAATAATCCGTATGCTTTCCTTTTTGAGCACTGTATAGCAACTTCACCCACTCGTTATTCAAAAGGTTATTATTGTCTATGCAGTGTTCAGCAAAGCCTGTTAATTTTTGTTTATTTAAAATAGAGTGCCTGTGTTCTTTTAATCTTTGTTGTCGGCTCCGTTCCGTTTGTCCCACATAGACAGCGTCACAGTCATCACAATTAAGTTCATATATACTTGACTTTCCTTATTTGTTTCTTCTTTCTTTGTTATTAACTAGATATCGGGCTACACTGTTCTTATTAACACTTATGCAATTTATTTCTAACTTATTAAGGCTATTGTGAATTTTGTTACTAATACTACTGACATAGTTGATAGCATGTAGACATAAAACACGAAAATAAAAAATAGTTTGCTCGAGTTATTTTCCTTAACTTGTAATTTTCGACACGAGCTAGCGCTCGAAATTTAGTAATTTTTGATCAGTAGTTTAAAACATGCACATGTTTTGTCTCCAGGAAGCGGAAATAAACTTCCGTAGTGGGACAATTTAATAATAACGTTAGTAGTTTCTCTCTCTGCTATTAGACGGTGAAGTGTTCAGTATTTCCGACAAAGTTTTTAAAAGGGCAAAGTGTCGATTGATGGAAGACTGAAGCTTCGGTTACGGTATCAATGGTAAATTTTGGACAAGATACCGCGAATTTCTTCCCGAAGTTGCAAGATAACAATGTAAATATCACTGTAAATACTCAAGTTTCTTTTCCTAGTTCACGTTTTGTCTATTTTGGTTTTTTCTTTTGGTTACCTTATGATCTGAAGGTAATTCTGGACTTACCACCAGAAAACTTTGATTTCGTGCAATCCACGTACCAACCGAGTATTCCGGTCTCTACAGGGAAACTCACCACGTGCTCGGTTCAGGTTAGAGTCATCAGTCCTTGCACCATCTATTCAGCAGGACATAGCTTTGTCTTAGCTAACATCTTTGATGTTTTCAACAGTACTTCTACCTATACCATCCACTTAGGGGCAGACGGAATTTATCTCAGATAAGTCATATAGTAAAATTTATTGTTTTAGTATTCGTAAAGCTATGAAACACAAGGGAAATTTTATATCCTTAAATTGTGTTATTAATACCAGATTACCTGTGGTTCTCAGTCTTTACCAAATTAATTTCCACCATTTTGATCATTTATGTTTTACCCGTATATTTAGTTTTAAGAACATTACCTTTGTTAACATTATAACTTTAAGTTTTAGAATTTAATATCGTTAGGAAAATTTGCGGTTGAGTCACTAACAATTCAATTCAACTATACCATTCAATAATTTAATCAATTTTCATTTCGTAAGGGAGACATTGTTTTGTACTCCATTAGAATGTTTTCCTTTTAAACTAGTTACTTTGTATTAATTGGTTCCTTTAGGTTTAAAATAGATAGTTTGTCTGCTAAATTTTCCATTTTCTTTCTTATAAAATAATCTATCAAGTAATAAACGTTGTCATTTTTTTTTCCAAGTTTTTGATCTCTGGCCACAAACACACTTATAGGGCCGATTATATTTTGGACAATTTTCTAAATTTTGGTTTTGGACTAGTTATTACCTCTGCAAAGGGTTACTGACAGGAAGACCAAGCACAGTGAGGGGTTGTTTCCTATCCTGACAGAAATTGGTTATACCCGATACCTGTAGCAGTCTTCTGACGGGCCGCTTCGAGGAATTTTAAGTGAATTAGCCAAAAATTGTTAGTAAGGGATAATTGTACTGAGTGTTTAGACTTTCAGTTTATTGGAAGTTTTTCGGCAAGAACAATACAGAATAATAAAGTAACATTATTTAATTTGGTGGTTAGATAATAAAATTGACCTACCAACAAAAAATATTATTACAATGGTCCTGTCCTTACGGTAATTTTATTTAATTGGGTGGTAAAATATTATTAAATCTCTTGGAAACGTTTGTGTCAGTTGTAAACGTTAGATTAAGTCATAGAAGACTCGCTAATAGGTATGGTTAATATTTCCCATACCATGATGCACGTTATTCTATTCTTAAAGCAAAATTTATGGCAAAGTAAAAAAATCGCCAAACATACAAAAAGAAAACCCTTTCGACAGTCAGCAATAAACTAAGCATCCAATATGGACGCCAATGTCAAGATAGAACAAGAATAAGTGTACTAACACAACCAAAACAAAATTTTTACAATTGGACTTCTACTGCCCGGGAAATAAAAAAATTAATATATATATATATATATATATATATATATATATATATATATATATATATATATATATATATATATATATATATACACAGTTTAAAACATTTTATTGTCAACGTCAGCATATGCACCTTATAACACCCTATAACTTTTATTTAAACACTTCTTTGATACACTGGTTAATAAATGCTGTGGAATTATTTTTCCATACATATGGGGCAACCTATATTTATATATATATATATATATATATATATATATATATATATATATATATATATATATATATGTAGGTTGCCCCATACATATGTATGGAAAAATAATTCATTTATTAACCAGTGTATCAAAGAAATGTTTAAATAAAAGTTATAGGGTTATAAGGCGCATATGCTGAAGTTCACAATAAAATGTTTTGAACTGTCAGTTCGAAGAAATTACGCCATCTTGATATTTTTAAAAACCCTATATATTATTTTATTTTTGAGTCCTACTAAAAATTCTAGATATTATTTATCTAACATACCGTATATCTAAATTGCTGTTTTGGAACTATTGTCATTTGAAATTTAAAATAAAAAAAGGACAAAAAAACTATTAATAAATACTCTTTCTAAGGTAACAATTGCTCAAAAGAACTACCGTTAACAGAGAGGCATTGACCCAATCTGTCATAAACAGTCTGAATGGAGTTTTGCAGAAAATCCAGGGTGATCCGGACTGCTTCATATTGCATTCTTTGTTATAAATCTTCTACAGTTTCAGGTCGACTTCGGTAAACTTTGGTTTTCAAATGACCCCATAAAAAAAATCGAGCGGCGTAAGGTCGGGACTCCTTGCAGGCCATTCTGCCTATCCATCGATTAGGAAAAATCGCATCCAAATATCTACTAACATTGATCTCATAGTGATCCATCCAAGTTAATTTAATCGGGAGAAAGACCTGCACAAGTTGAAATAACTTGCTCTTGGAGTAACTGTAAATACCGCTGTCATATAAGATTTCCATAGATAAAAAATGATATGACGTCCATAAATCCCTGCCCACACGTTTATCTTTTGTGGTCTTTGAGCATGACTGTCGATTATCTAGTGGGTATTCTCAGTAGACCAGTACCGGCAGTTATGCCTGTTAACTCTTCCGTTAAGACAAAATGTGTCCTCGTCACAAAAAACAATCATCATCACACACATCATGACCTCGCAAAATTCAACGCGTCTATCGTAGTCATGTTCAGATAATACTTGCAATAGAATGGGTTTGTATGGATGCAATGTTTCTGCTTATATATACATATATATATATATATATATATATATATATATATATATATATATATATATATATATATATATATATATATATATATATATATATATATATATATATATATATATATATATATATATATATATAATCTTCTTCTTCTTCTTCAAGTATCTTAACCACTGGACGTTGGCTATGATAATGGCAGATCCTCTTGACCGGCGTTTCGAAACAACTGAAAAGACGTAAGTCCCAACAAGCGGCGGTATTTATTATCTCTCTTGACAGGACACCTCATATATATATATATATATATATATATATATATATATATATACACATGCATATATATATATATATATATATATATATATATATATATATATATACATGCATATATATATATATATATATATATATATATATATATATATATATATATATATATATATATATATATATATATGTATATATGTATATATGTATATATATCACTACCTCGGCTTAGACATTTTAAGCAGCATACAGTTCCCATCAAACCAATTAGCAAGACCATCTAAGTCAGACTGATGTTTTAAACAGAAGAGAGAGTGTTAATATTTGTAACTCCCGTAAAATAAAAACTAAGATATCCAAGAGGTTTAAATTATAATTTCTAATTGTATTAGAGAGAAGTAGACCTAAATAACTCCCACCATTCTAAGGGCCTTAATTGACAGAGATTATTTGGGACGAAGTACATAAAATACTAAGAGCACACCTATAGAAGTTCTGCAAATAGAAATGTTTTGCTAATTTTCAGCAATTATTTTAAATTTCTATAATTCCACAATTTAATATAGTCACTAGTTTCCATTTTTGAATTCAAAAGAGAACTTTACTCTTATAATGAAGGGTAGACGTTCTAAATTCTAAATTATGCTAAGTAAATTTAAGTTGATAATACAGACGGAGAATAATGTAATTGTCTGCTGTTTGTTCTAAAATTTTTTGGTAAATAAGAGCTGAATTAAGTAAAAATTGTAGTTTGTTTTTGAAATTTTCCAATGTTTAAGTTAGGAAGATAGTCATGCAGTTTACGATAATTTGGAAAAATTATATAAAAAGCTACTGAAAATTCAGTTTAGATCAGAAAAGAACCGTGTCAAACATTTTAGATCTATCGAAATCAATTCTCTTACTCACATGGCTAAGGGAATTATTATATTTCTGAGACAATCAAACATCGATATGTACCTATAACTTTGAAGAGTTATCAGTTGAGGGGAGAGGCTGAAAGTCGTTGAATTTTGTACAGTTTCATTCGCATTATTAAATTTTTTCTGATTTTTGATTGCTCTAGTGAAGAATTCTTAAGAATAATTCTTCCTCCTTCTCAATCCGAATCTCTTAGCAGAGGTGTGGTGACTGCCAATGACACTAACTCCTTCCACTGGTTCCTATCATCAGCAAGATGAACTGTATCATGCACTTCAACTTCGGTTAGCTCCCGAACCTGAACCGATCAGGTATACGCAGTAAACAGCACGTCTCAAGCGCCTTGAGTCTTGAGCGGTCCCTTTCTTTAAGCATCCACGTCTTTGTGGCATACAGTAAAACAGAAAAAACCTGGGAATGCAGTTTTGTTGTCTTGGATATATTACGATGGTGCCAAATTTTTGTCACGACAGCATGATGAGCAAGCTTTATTCTTGGGCGTATTTCTGACTCACAACAGTACAGTAAAATTTATTGTTTTAGTATTCGTAAAGCTACGAAACACAAGGGAAATTTTATATCCTTAACTTGTGTTAGTAATACCAGATTACTGGTTCTCAGTCTTTACAAATTTAATTTCCAACATTTTGATCATTTATGTTTTACCCGTATATTTAGTTTTAAGAACATTACCTTTGTTAACATTATAACTTTAAGTTTTAGAATTTAGTATCGTTAGGAAATTTTCGGTTGGGTCACCATCAGTTCAATTCAACTATACCATTCAATAATTTAGTCATTTTTCGTTTTGTAAGGGAGACATTGTTTTGTGCTCCATTAGAATGGAATAGAATTTTAAACTAGCTACTTTGTATTGGATCATATTAAGTTTCTTTAGGTTTTAATAGATACTTTGTCTTGTGCTAAATTTTCCATTTTCTTCCTTATAAAATAATCTGTCAAATAATAAATGTTGTCATTTTTTTCTTCAAGTTTTTGATCTCTGGCCACAAACACACTTATAGGGCCGATTATTTTTGGACAATTTTCTAAATTAGGGTTTTGAACTAGTTGTTAGCTCTGCAAAGGGTTACTGACAGGGAGACTAAGCGCAGTGAGGGGTTGATTCCTATTCTGACAGAAATTGGTTATACCTGATACCCGTAGCCGTCTTCTGACAGGCCGCTTCGTGGAACTTTAAGTGAATTAGCCAAAAATTGTTAGAAAGGGATAATTGTACTTGAGTGTTTAGACTTTCAGTTTATTAGAAGTTTTTCGGCACAGAACAATACAGAATAATAAAATAACATTATTTAATTTGGTGGTTAGATAGCAAAATTGACCTACCATCAAAAAATATTATTACAATTGTCCTGTCCTTACGGTAATTTTATTTAATTGGGTGGTAAAATATTATTAAATCTCTTGAAAACTTTTGTGTCAGTTGTAAACGTTGGATTAAGTCGTAGAAGACTCACTAATAGGAATGGTTAATATTTCCAATACGATGATGCACTTTATTCTATTCTTAAAGCAAATTTATTGCAAGTTCGTGGTTCCATTTTTTCCACAAGTAAAAAAATCGCCAAACATACGAAAGGAATACCCTTTCGACAGTAAGCAATAAACTAAGCATCCAATATGGACGCCAGTGTCAAGACAGAACAAGAATAAGTGTACTAACAGAACCAAAACAAAATTTTTACAATTGGACTTTTAAGGCCCGGGAAATAAAAAAATTCCGCAGCTTATATATATATATATATATATATATATATATATATATATATATATATATATTATATATATATATATATATATATATATATATAGGTTCACCGATATGTAGGGAAAAATAATTCCACAGCATTTATTAACCAGTGTATCAAAAAAATGTTTAAATAAAATTTATAGGGTGTTATAATGCACATATGCTGACGTTGACAATAAAATGTTTTGAACTGTCAGTTCAAAGAAATGACGCCATCTTGATTTTTTTAAAAACCCTATATACTATTTTATTTTTGAGTCCTACTAAAAATTCTAGATATTATTTATCTAACATACCGTATATCTAAATTGAACTGTTTTGGAATTATTGTCATTTGAAATTTAAAATAAAAAAAAGACGAAAAGAAAACTATTAATAAATACTCTAGGTTTATTTCTAAGGTAACAATTGCTCAAAATGGCTACCGTTAACAGCGAGGAAATGACCCAATTTGTCATAAACAGCTTGCAGAAAATCTGGGGTGATCAGTGCTACTTCATCTTGAATTCTTTGTTGTAAATCTTCTACAGTTTCAGGTGGACTTCGGTAAATTTTGTTTTCCAAATGATCTATAAAAAAATACAGTGGCGTAAGGTCGGGACTCCTTGCTGACGATTCTCCAGCACCTCTTCTGCCTATCCATCGATTAGGAAAAATCGCATCCAAATATCTACGAACATTAATTTCATAATGAGGAGATGCTCCGTCCTGTTGATACGTCAGATTCCTGTTAGGGTATCTAAATTATTTTCATCGGGAAAAACACCTGCATAAGTTGGAATAACTTACTCTTGAAGTAACTATATATTCCCCTCAAAAAAAAAATATTATGAATTAGGTAGAATCATTATTGATTCGTTTTGTCATGACCTCGCAAAATTCAATGCGTCTATCGTGGTCATCTTGTATGGATGCAATTTTTCTTCATTCGGCAAACGACTTAAAGTACCTTTACTTATATTGTGGTCTAGCAAAACTGAAGAGTGGCTGTATGGAGATTTTCTGTAATTTCTAATAAAACATCTAACATTATATCATCGCTTGTTTTAGCTTTTGGTGGTCCAGATTTAGAACGGTCCTTAACATGACCTGATTGTCTAAATCGTTTTAACGTTTTGCCAATTACGAACTGCATAATAGGTTCTCGATTCGGCTATTCTGCGTTAAAAAGATCACACACTCCTGTTGTGTTCTCCTATGGTCTCCGTAACCAACCATCACTAACAACGTGATTCTTTTAGTTTGTAGTTTCACAAAATGCAGCAATAAACGCTTTCGTCAACAAATCATCTTTTGGCGCATTAAGTCGTTACCTGATAGTAAATGTTTGGCACAAACTTGCTTAATTTTTTTTTTTCTAATTTTATCTCCTTAATTTCAAAGATCAATAATTCCAAAGCAGTTCAGTTTAGACATTTGGTTTGTTAGACAAATAATATCTAAAATTCTTAGTAAAACTCAAAAATAAAATAATATGTAGAGTTTTCATTTAAAAAAAATTAATATTTTTTCGATACACTGATTAATAAATGCTGTTAAATGATTATTCCATACATATGGGGCACCATATATAGATATATATATATATATATATATATATATATATATATATATATATATATATATATATATATATATATATATATATATATATATATATATATATATATATATATATATATATATCACTGTAAAAATATTAAGTTACTAAACATGTAATTATTTCTTTTGTAATAGAAAATGAAAAACTATCTGTACCACATGTTAGTTGGTGTTTGACAGGTGAAGTAAGAATTTTGCGGGAAAATTATAGTCATTTACGCATGTGTCGTGGAAAGTCGATAGACAATCGAAAAAGTAAATCGAAAAAAGAGGAATAATATGCATTATCTGTTAATAATTTTTAGGGGATATAAATTGTGTTTGTAACAATTTACCACCTCAAACTATACAAATATCGAATAGAGTGAATCAACAACGAATAAATAATTCACAAACTAAATATAAAGGACTTACATATATAAATGAACTCACACCCAAACTTATTTCTGTCTTCAAAGATTGCACCATTAAATTTGCTTTAAGATGCGACAACAATCTCAGATTCCTTTACACACCATTAAAATATCCAATTGCATTACAACATAATTATAACATTGTTTATAACATAACTTGTAGAGAATGTAATCTGAGCTATATAGGACAAACGTCTTTTAAAAAACCGCATTACTTCACATAAAAGTGATGCCAGATTGCACAAAGGCTCGTGTGCATTGGCTCAACATGTCAAAGAATTTGATCATCAAATAGGTTACAATAACGCTACCATTTTATATAAAGAACCATAATATTATAAAAGAATGTTTTTAGAAATGGTGGCAATCAATGACAATACACATACAATAAACAAAAGTAGTAGTTAAGTATGTTTGTATATACTGAAACTCAATAAAGATATTACAACAATAAATAATCTAGTGCAAGAATTCGCCCTTTCCACTATATTTATTACTTTTTACAACATGTTTTATAACCTTTACACCCTATTTTACAATTTCATATATTATTTTTTTTAGTACTTTTTTTTCTTTTTGGTCACATAATTTTTTAACCAATAATGTTCCTAAAAAAAAAATTTTAAAAACTCCTCTCCATTACTCAAACACGCTGTATATACCTAATGCCACTTTAGGCAACACATAATGCATATTATTCCTCTTTTTCTATTTACTTTTACTTTCGAATGTCTATCGACTTTCCACGACACATGCGTAGATAACTATAATTTTCCCGCAAACTTCTTACTTCACCTGTGAAATACCAACTAACATGTGGTACAGGTAGTTTTTCATTTTCTATTACAAAAGAAATAATTATATGTTTCGTAACTTAATATTTTTACAGTGATGTGTAATTTAAATAGGGAATTTCTACTCCAGTTTGCATGTTCACTTTTGAATTTTTTATGAGATCTACAATTAATTCGTATGATCAATTTTTAGATGCCTTGACAAAGAAATAAAAGTATCTCGAAAGCTTGGTAAGCTTGGTAAGCAAAAGAGTTTTAATTTAGTCCAAAACCTGACTCCAACCCTACTAGTTTTGAAATTTGTTTCCTCACTAGCGAGTCGCTACTCCTCGTACTACTATATATATATATATATATATATATATATATATATATATATATATATATATATATATATATATATATATATATATATGTGTGTGTGTGTATATATTATATATATATATATATATATATATATATATATGTGTGTGTGTGTGTATATATTATATATATATATATATATATATATATATATATATATATATATATATATATTTATATAGCTAAAATTAAAACAAAAAATTAAGACTCTCAAGCACTAAAAACAAACAAAACTTTAGTAGCAAAATTTTTCCGGTAAAATCATTGTTCGCTTATATCGTAGCAAATTTATTTTAGGTTAGATTAGATTTGAATCAAAGTAGTTACTAAAAAACGGCAATTTTCAAATCACTATACCAATTACTAAATACGGAAATATGAGGGCAAAATTAGCCAAGGTTTTGCCACATAGGCAGATCTACCGCAGAGTTAACTGCTGCGTCCGAACTATTTACATATAGCGGCTATTTCAGTGTTAAATGAAATTCGTAACGGAATGTACAGTCGATTAATAATAATTATTGCATCCGATGTTGGGTTTGTAACATGGAAGCTGAATCACTTTTAGCACTTTCGACTTAATAATTTATTAATTAATTGGACCTAACACTACATATACCTAAATTCGTTGGGTCCAACATCAATTATTACTTAATAATTAATTCATCAATTCTTCACAACAGACAATAATGTGATTAAATTAAAAATTTTGGATAGAGTTTCGAACAAAATGTTATGTTTATACCTCACTGATTATATTTATAGCTTGTTAACAAGATATTCTAGAATAACCTATTTCCTAATAAAAATAAAGCGACATTGGGAACGGAAAAAAATCAAACCATATAAAATGTTGCGCCATGTTGTACAGTATTATTATGGCTGTACTATACTTGTGCAACTAATGATGCGTACTACGTAAACATTGTGAGCGACGCAAGAGTGCAATATTCCGCAAAGGAGACCAAAGCAGCACGAGGAAGGAGTCTTTTACAAGCTTGACTATTCTTGGTCAAAAATTGTTTTTCTTGTGTTTATTTTTAAATTCATCCGGAATAGGTTTTTTTAATGTATTTATTGTGCGTATGACAATTAAAATCTACCAGTATATGAAAAAAAAATACAATACAATACAAAAATCATTAATAACAGTATTTCTACTATATATATATATATATATATATATATATATATATATATATATATATATATATATATATATATATATATATATATATATTCACCCTATACTTCCAGTTTAACATGAAGTTATGAAATGTTAACACTACTTTCATTAGAAAGAATATTAGAAGAAAATAAGCTGATAAAGTTCTATCTTGATACAAGAAGGTATATTTAGTATTTAACTGGTATGTAAACGTGCCTTCTCTAACACTAATTTACATAAAAAGTGAAAACAATGTTAGTAGACCCTCTTATTTATGTAATTTAATTTCAGTGACACAAGAACATGAAGTTCGTAGAAGAGCACTTTTATATCTTCGAGCAGCAGCAACAGAACTTGAAAATGCCAAATGAGATTTTGGCGAAACGTGGTGCAAATTCGTTTTTAGACGAACGAGTTGAAACCCGGAATTTTAATGTATAATATATATATATATATATATATATATATATATATATATATATATATATATATATATATATATATATATATATATATATATATACATATATACATATATATTAATCTTGGGTGCAGGGTTGTTTACTTAACACTCTTGAGGTTTGTGTTTTAAAATTTTATTTTATTTGACGTTTCGCCCCTGGATTTGGGCATTTTTAAAAATTTTTTTTTTGTTGTAATTTTCATTTCTCGAAAATAAACGCAGTAGATCAATATATTCAGTCTATGGCCAACGACGAAACTCTTTTTTTTTGCCTGGGAAAACATCCCGATGTTTATATCTTAATAGGAACATACATCGGTTTTTTTCAGTTGCGTGTGTTCGACACTTCTTTCATTAGGCTTGTGACTGCTGGGCCGTAAGCATTATTAATATTCTTAAAGAAGGCAATGTGAAGTATTCGAATTTTTAGTAATTTTCATCCTTATTATAATCTAGAATTTGGTTTCTTGAACCTTTATGCACATAAATTTTTATTACAGAAATTTTTTAATTTTAATCTTGAGTGTAGGTTCGTTTAATTATCACACTTCAGTTTTCCTGTTTTAAAATTTTTTTATTTCACGTTTCGCCCCTGGATTCGGCCATAGAACGAAATGTATTGGTCTGGTTCGCTTATTGTCGAGAAATGAAAACATTTTTCGAAATGCTCAAATCCAGGGAGGAACCGTCAAATTAAAAATTTTTTTTTAAAACGAAAAAACTCAAGTGTGTTAATTAAAAAAACCTACACTATATATATATATATATATATATATATATATATATACACATACATACATATATATATATATATATATATATATATATATATATATATATATATATATATATATCAATAAAAGCTACTAAATTTGAAAATGTCCTTTCTTCAGCGGATTTCAATGTTCTCTCATCCGTCAGTCCATCTCGCCACGCATTTCACTGCTCTTCAGCCGAGTTAGGATCATCGGAGAAAGAGGACAAAATATAGAGTTCTTATCGCTGAATAATTTTTCTATCGGTCTGTGGCCTCAAACAGCCACCGACAGAGGACAGGTGTTTCTTCAAAACTAGGCTTATATCAGCCAGGGGTGCAAATTATTTGTATCTTACGTATATTCTTTACGCCAGTACTGTCTGGCTGGATAAGAGAACAGTCAAAACTGTTAAAAAATTGACTCTATCCAATTTTAGTAGTTTGTATTGATTTTTATATACTTCAGATAGCGTAAAACAAAGCTTTGGGGTTATTGTTAGCAACTTACTGAAGAGTTTCTTGGTCTGTGACCTTGAACAGAGGGCATGTACGCCTTCGAAACTAGGCTTACATCAGCAAGAGATATAAGTTATTTATAGCTTACTTTTTCTGTATGCTAGTACAGCGATGAGTCTATGTAGTATCAAAATAATTTTGTATATTTAGACCTGTAAATCCTTGTATGGAAAAATAGCGATAACTGACTCTGTGCCATAACGCATGAAAAAATTGACCGTTAAAATATGCATGTGTGCCAATAGTTTCAGCAAATAGACATATCCAAAACAGTTGACAGATAAAAACCTGGATGGGTGCAATAATGTTATGTCTCAAATCAGTATATTGATAGGAAACTTCCAGAGGCTACAGAGTTTATAGGTTCAATTCCTCTGTATTTCTTCTGGGCCGATTTGGGACGTTGTCTCTACTGGCCAATCATCAACTTAATTTTTTTAAATACTCACCTAGATTTTTTATTTAATTTTTGAAACATTTTTCGCTCTAAATACAATGATAAATAGCAATCATATACAATTTTCTTATTGCGGCAATAACTTTTTAAATATGGAACACTATACAACGTTTGCCACACCATTCTTTTTAGAAAATTGTAATTAAATCTGTGTAAAGTTTTAAATTAGATTTACAGGAATATGTTCACCTTTACTCAACAACTATATACATGATTCAAACAGAGATTAGAAAGTGTAACATGCTTAGTAGCTTTTTGATTTTTGTAATCTTAACCATACTTTTTTTCTTAAAAAATTTATGAAACGTGTAGTGGTAATTACAAACTACAAATAAAACCTTTCTCTACCTTTTTTTCATGTAAGGCTTTCAATTATAACATTTTATTATAAGAAAGTATTACATAATTTTAACAAAAAAGGTTGTAACTTATTTAAATAAAACCTTTGATCCCTTAGTGAAACATATTTAACATTGTTATGCCGCAAATGGTTTATGATTTCTCATTTAAAAAATCAGGATCGCATTTAGAAAATTATATCTATGATGGATATTTTACACAGAAACGTTCACACATAGTGTCAAGCGATATACTCAGATACGTTCGTATTTAAAAAAATTACGTTGGGCCCCAGAAGATAAAACGTTTGATGGAAAAAGCCAATGTCCTTTGCAAGAGTGGAATAAATAACATTTTTGTAAATTAAAGAAGTTAACATTGATAATACCAAATGAGAATCCGGCAAAACTTCTGCTACTTATCAGTAATATATATGTATATATTTAAGTGTATATATGTATTAAGTATAAGTAGACCAAATCCGAATCCTCCAATTTTCTTACTTTCACTTCCAATATGGAAAAATTTATGGCCACTTCTTAGGGTGATACAAGACTCTTCTGTTCTTCTTACTTCTGCTAAGCGAACACTTAGAATGATTTGCCCAGGACTGTGTTTTCCATCGAGTAAAATTTACAGCGATTCAAAAACAACGTGAATGGCTTTTTCCGCACACGTGTCGCTCCTGTAGCGCTTTAGGAACTTCCCTGCAGCACGTGGGCTAGACCCATAAAAAAACTGTCCGTTTTATATTTTTTAGTTCTTCTTCCAATTTGATCATTTCTTCTTTGGTTCCTAAAGTTCTTGTGTGGTAAGTTGCTATATACCATTATGTTCTTTTGGGTTATCTCTGTGCTGTGGGTATACGATTGTCTTTTATTTTCGAAGTTTTGTCCCCCCTGAATCCATGGGACTGACTGCAAGAGCAGTGCGAGATTCTGAGTTTCCTGTAATCGCCTGGGGTACTGCGTTTTGGAAATTTGACGTATTCATTTTTAATTTTGGCATTTTTTGGTCATTTCCTTGTCGCTCCGACTAAACATGTTGACAAGGGGTGAGGAAGTTTGAATGATGGTATGTGGTGAAGGATTAATGTTTTTAGGACCTGAAGTTCTCCCATTTTATAGAATGTTGGCGTGGGCAGTGTCGCGTCCCTGAAGTATATCTGTCCTATATATATATATATATATATATATATATATATATATATATATATGTATATATATATATATATATATATATATATATATATATATATATATATATATATATATATACATATATATATATATATATATATATATATATATATATATATATATATATATATATATATATATATATGTGTATATATATATATATATATATATATATATATATATATATATATATATATATATATATATATATATATATATATATATATATATATATATATATATATATATATATATATATATATATATATATATATGTATATATATATATATATATATATACGAGTATATATATATATATACATATATATATATATATATATATATATATATATATATATATATATATATATGTATATATATATATATATATATATATATATATATATATCTTTAAATAAATCGTCTAAATACGGACCTTTCAATATAGTAGAATATGGTATTGTGGTCAATCTACAAATTACCATTACATGGCGACAGGTGTGTGTAATTTATTGATATTACTCGCAGCTCGTAAACATGCAAACTGTTTAACTAAAATTCCATTAATTAAACGTAAATCTTTAATTAAATACGAGTTTAAATCGACATCTCGTTTGACCAAATTTCGTTAAAATTTTATAAAACAATTCCAATAAATTTAATAGAATTTTAAATAGGACAATGTAGATCAATATGAAAAGTCTCCAAAAAGAAGCTTTTCTTGCAGTAAACTTTAAAAGTTTAGACCCTTCCCATCATAGTGATAATATTTTTAATCAAAAGTGCCCTTTTATACGGTAAAACTTCATTTGTTTAAACACAAATAAAAAGATATGTGACTGGAAGGCGAGTTTCGAAGGAGGATCCTCTTCGAAGAGTAAAACTTTACTAATTTAAACCCAATTTAAATAGCCAATGGTAGGAAGAGAAAAATTTTCATAAAGAATACTTATAGATTGTGGCATTTTTAAACCTTAATAAGTTTATTGACTTTAAAAATGTTTTCGTTATAAAAAATAATAAATTACTGGCCTGATTGCTTCTCTACTGATGGCTTTAACGGAACAAAATTTTAGAAATAAAATGATGCTTTCTTCACCAGTTTTTTTAGCATGCTTTAACTGTAATTATATATATATATATATATATATATATATATATATATATATATATATATATATATATATATATATATATATAATTACTGGAACGATTAAATCTGGCAAGAATAGAAAAAATAATTGATCTCTTTCAATAAATTTTTACTGTTTCCAAATAAATTTACCGTGTTGAGTTTTCTGTCACCGTTGTTTTCCAAATATCATGAAAGGATATTCATTTCTCATTCTAACAAAAGTAGGAACGTTTTTTTTTGTAGAATATTTGACAATAAAACATTTAAGAATTTATGAAATAAACTCCCCTATGTAAAAAAAGGAATTCCTTATCCAGAACTTCTGAACAAACATAATTGGAAGTTGAAGCGACAAAAACAGTTGAAAAAAAAATTTTCTTATAGGAAAGTGAATCAAAAATTTGTAAAATAAGTATTAACTATCGAATATTACAACTCCATTAGAAAATTACGGTTGTCAACGTTAACTAGATCTAAAAAAAGAAACAAGAAAAAATATCCACATTAAAAAAGATCGAACAACCTCACTGTTTCGAAACTATATATTTTTTTTTATGGGTCTAGTACACGTGCTGCAGGGAAGTCCCTAAAGCGCTCCAGGAGGGGCATGTATGCGGAGAAAGCGATTTACGTTGTTGCTAAATCGCTGTAAATTGTACTCGGTGGGAAACGCAGCCCTGGGCAAATTATTCCAATGATGATGTTCTCCATACAAAAAACTGCTTGAAAAGCGTTGTACGCGAAGTAACAAGCTGAACTTCATACGGATGTGAAGTATTAGCGCGACGTGTATTTTTAACATGCACCACTCTGGGAGGAATTAAGCGGGCTACATCCTTTGAACGCTTTCCATGAAAATACTTGTAGAACAGACTCAAGTCGCCAACCGTTCTTCGATGTTCCAGCGAATCAGAGCCGCCGATCAGTTCCGGGTCTCTAATGAGACGAACAGCTCTTCTTTGAAAAGAATCCAACAAACATGTTTAGTAGCGGAGCCCCAAACATGGGAGCAGTATTTATTTGGTCAAATTTGAGCTCTGTAAAAAATTAACAGTTGTTGTGGAGTGTAAAGCTTTCTGGTTCAAAATAATATTCCCAACTTTTGAGAAGCTCTTCTTGCTATGCCTGCAACATGTTCATGCCAGAACGTTCTCTGAGGAAATATGAAAGCCACCAACAGAACTTTTAGATATACAACAAGAGCGTAGCTTAGCCAACAGTCCATCGTGCCAAACACGGTCGAATGCTTTGGATATTTCAAGAGCAACCGCTCAAGATTCTCCAAAGTGTTCAATTGCGTTGTTCCAAACATGTGTTACATAAGTCAAAAGATCTCCTGTTGATCTATGCTTACGAAAGCTATATTGGTGATCGTTAATAATGTTGAATCGTTCAAGATATTTTAGAAGATGCTGATTGATAACCTTTTCCATGACTTTCGATATTATTGAAAGCAGTGCGACTGGTTGGTAGTTATTTGGCAAGGTCTTCTTGCCTTTTTTAGGTATCGGCTGGACTGTGGCACATTTCTAGCAGAAAGGAAATATTCCCTTTCTGTAGGATAGGTTGAAAAGCTTAAAGAAAACTGGTGTTAGTTCCCTCACACACTTTTTGAGAACTATGGCAGGTATTCCGTCAGCGCCAGAAGCCTTTTTGGTGTGTAACTTCATTAAAATACGCTTTATGATACGAAATTTATTATAAATTATTTTCTTAATTAAATTTTCTAAATTATAAATTATAGAACAAAGGAACCTACAAGAAAAATCCACATTGCTATTAACTTGTAAAATAGAAAACATAAACCAGTGGGTACTGAAAAGAAAGCAAGAATGGGATAATCACTCACACGAATGGAAAATTCAAGAGTAGTAAAGATAGCACGCGACAAATCACCTTTAGGTCGCAGAAGTACAGGAAGACCTAGAAAAAGATGGAGCGACAATCTGGAGGCGGAGAGGCGAGATGTCGAAGATGAAATAGGCGATTAGCCTAAAAAAGACGAAGAAGAAGAAGATGAGAAGAAGAAGCTATTTGCTAAATTTGAATGTAATCAGCCGTAGTTAAACACGCTTCAAGGTCAAGAAACGAAACAGTCAAAACTTAACCTAACCGAGCTTATGTGACATCTTTATTTTAAGCTGAAAATATAAAAAGAGAAAAAAGTCTTCTCAGTAGGTGTAAATTATTGGCATCTACCAAAAAAGGAATAAACGTATGGTAATATGACGAGGTGGTTTGATCTTAGAATGTTTGTTGGACATTTTACGGCATATTGCATATACTATATTTTACTTTAATTTATATAAAAATCAGTTAGCTTATATAAACTACACATATGGTATGAATGCAACATTTTATCAAAATTAATAAATAATTATTTAAGTGTATTTTTATAAGCATTAGAAAATAGGCAAAAATTAGTTCTAGCTACATACTGGGAGCTCACTCTTATACCCATACACAATTCAACAATTCCAGGGGCCTAATATTAAATAAAATTATCATGTAACAGATGACATTTCATTTTTAATTGATGACGTTTTACTACTTTTGAATCTTAAGGGATTTCCACGTTACCTTTATGAGGTGGACTTTAAAACAAATGTCCAATAACAGCAATTCACTCTAAAAAGCAATATAATTTAAAATGTATTTACATAGAACGACCGAGCTAAATAATTGCAGATTCATTAAATAAGTGCACCAATTTAATGCTTTTAAAATGTATATGTTCCACTGGCTTTAGTAATAAATGCATTAACGTATTTTAATGCAACGACAATGCAGCGTGCCAAATATTCAAATTTTTGTGAATTGTTTCGATAAAATCGAAATTTAATAAATTAATTTACATATCGGCCATTCAAGGGAAACTAAAAATAAAAATTTAGTAACTTTACAGGAGAGCTATTTGAACAAAAATATTTTCTGTAAAAACTCGTTCTTTCTTTGAAAATAAATATTTATAAAATAGAGAAATTTTTCAAGAAAAATTATTTCTTGTAAAATAAAAACGTTTATACCCAGATTCACTAAGGCTCTAAAAGACAGCTTATGTGTATTTGTCATTAAATTTAAAACTTCTAATTGTCCATTTGGCTTATCTTATTTTGAAATATTTAGAAACCATTTTAGTTCGTAATTGTCACCAAATAAACGTTTTTATGAGAAGATTTTATATATTTATATTTAATATACGATTGATAAAGCCATGAAGCAGGTAGGAAATCTAAGAGTTTTTAACTTCCAACACATGTTTTCATTCCTGCCGCTTTAATAATAAATTAAAATAAATCTTCCGTTAGTTTACTACCCCACATCTTAATTTTAGTTGAGGTAATGGTGCTTTTGACAATTTAAACCCCTAATTTTGTCAAAATGGGCTAGTTTTGAAAATTAAACATTTTTACTGAATAAGGCAACTTTATTTATAGTGCAGTAATAAAAGGTCAAAATAATGATGAGATGGGCATAGTTCGGATGCAGAAATATTATGATTTTAGCCTCTCTGGGGCATCACCAGAGTATTGTCCTGAGTTTCGAACTTATGCTCTTTTATTTATAAACAATTTAAGTTTTCAAAACGCATTTTTTGAGCTTATAATGTAAATAACTCCGGTTATATACGTCGGATCGAGACAAAAAAACCAAACTCTTTGTAATAAAATCTTCGTTAGTTTTAAGTCGCTCAAGTGCGTACATAACCAACAAAATTGAAAAAATAGGGAAAAAACTGTTTTTTTTTTTTCAGTTTATTGTACAGGTTGACTAACTGAACCAATCGGCTTGAAACTCTCAGAAAATATGTCTTTTGTTATGGCAAAAATACTCTGAAATTTTAGTACAAAAATATTGAACCCAGTGGGCACAATTGAATTTGTTACTTAAAATTTGAATGTCCCCCCATTTCTTGCCATTTGGTCCAAAACGGATCTTTTTTTTTTTTAAATTTAAGTCTTGACGCCAGCTTCCGATGCCATTAAAACAAAAAATTTTTGTTGTTATTGTCACGTTTTTTTTACATTTGTTTATTAATCAAATAACAACAAATGCGTTTTTTCCGTCATTAAAAAAAAATTATCACATCTGGTAGAGAATCACGTTAATAATTTTTTTTTGAAAATGGCAGAAAAAACGCATTTGTTGTGATTTGATTATTACACAAATGATTAAAAAAACGGTTAAAATGTTTAAGAAACTTAAAACTAACGAAGATTTGTTGGAATCATTAGGAAGAGTTTGGTTTTTACTTGTCTCGATTCGACTTATATAACCGAAGTTATTTACATTTTAAGCTAAAAGAATGTGTTTTGAATAATTAAGTTGTTTATAAACAAAAGAGCACAAGTTTTTCGAGATCCAAACCTCACGGCAATACTCCTGGTGATACCCTAGGGAGGATAAAATCATAATATTGCTGTATCTATACTGTGCAATTTCAAAAACTTTTTTTTCTGCACTATTATTAAAAAAATTATCTTTTAAACTGATCCGGTTTAACAATTTTATACAGTACGAGAACAGCAAATTAATTTATGTGACTAAACCAATAAAAAATGCAAAACTAGGTTAAACTTTAACTTTTCTAATTAATCCAAGGTCGTAATTCTGGATTTTTATTTTAAAGTTTTCTATAGAAACGCTTTTTTGGTGACATTTACCATATAAAATTCAACAGGGTCAAACTAAAAGTCACTGAGTAATTTGAAGTTTTAAATTGCACGGCAGCTATATTGTTTTTTTTTAGATTCTTATAGCGCATTGGGCTGTAAGATTTTAAAATTCCCCTCAAAGTGGGCGTTCAGCAAAAAATGACTTAAAATTTTAGTTTCTTAAATGTCTTAGGAATATTATACGTAGTTGAAAAGCAGCCTTTTCCTTTTCAATGCTGAACGCAACACTTTATTTGCCTTAAAAAAAAAGATATTTTCACCTATGTATTCGTTTATTCCTCTTATCCATTCAAGCATCGCTCAAAGGAAATAATTAGTTAATAATCTTTAATATATCCCTGGAGGCTCTCATGGAGCTCCACAATAGGCAAGATACACAAGAAAATAGAGAGTAAAGAGACAACCACTACAAAATAAAAACTGTTTCTATGAATTTCAAAAACACGCTGGATTTACGCTGTTACGCTTTTGCCAAGTCAAAGATTCGTTTTGTAACAGTTTTACGGTAGTTGTGGTTTTATTAAATTATTGAATCTATCTCTGTCGTGTCTCTATTATTATACTACTCTTGTATAGGCATAATTTCATTTCCAATTTTCGGGAATATTTTTTTACAAAATCCGGTGTCATTTACAAAATAAAAATAAACAGGAAAATTCCGTTAAGTTTTTGTGATTGTAAATTTTTTCAACTGGAATAAAATATTACTTAAATCTGTAATAAAAAGTCCTCGTGAACGCAATAAAATAAAATAATGGGACATTCAAACGATTTATTTGCAAAAAAGTAGATTTGACCCTCTTTCTAGATATTTTGTAAGCCAAATATAGGGCAGTACGCTCTTCTTTTTTTTATTATCAGATATAAAATTTAGTTAAGCCCTAGAGTGCCGTCTAATACAAGTTAGAAAAATATATTTTAAGCGAAGATGAGGAAAAAGGTGACATAAATCTTATAGGAAACGTAAATGATAATGACAGATATACTTATTGTTTAGGAAAAAAAACTATGCACTAAACTTCTATATGTATTTTATAATTAATAACTAAACATGAATAGTGGACAAAAGTATTGTTCATACATGTAATAAAGTGGATGAAGAATGTAGCAAGAGACGGATTTTTTTCTATATATATATATATGTATATATATATATATATATATATATATATATATATATATATATATATATATATATAACACGTAGGCTGAAAAGTTTTTAGTCTGATACATAGATATCGCCTTTTTCAAAAAATTCCTATAATTTTTAGGAAGTACCAACCTTCAAACGATACGTGTCAAAATTTCATGACATTTCAACGATTAGCTTACAAGTTGCAGTGGTTTTAGTGACGCTATTTTTGATATTTTCAAAACAATGGAAAAAATCGAATTTCCTGTGTTGATTAAACACCGTTTTTTGATGGGAAAATATACCATTCAAGCAAAGCAATGGCAATAAGTGTTATGGATTCTCTGCTCCTGGACAATCACTCATTATTTACTGGTATGCCGAATTTAAACGCAGTCGTACAAATGATGCTTAACGCTTTGGACACCCAAATGAGATGGTTCCACCGGAAAACATCAAAGAAATCCACAAAATCGTTTTGGATGACCGTACAATGAAATTGCGTGATATAGCTGACACCCTAAAGATATCAAAAGAACGTGTTGGTCATATTTTGCATAAATATTTGAGCATGAGAAAGCTCTGTTCAAAATGGGGACCGCGTTTGCTCACAGTGAACCAAAAACAACAACGTGTTCATGATTTTGCGCGCTATTTGGGCCTGTTTCAGCCCAATAAAAAGGATTTTTTCATGCGATATGTGACAACGGAAGAAACATGGATCCACCACTACACACCGGAATCAAATCGGCAGTTATCCGAGTGGACAGCAGCCGGTGAAAACTGCCCGAAGCGGCCAAAGACACAACAGGAGGCTGGGAAGGTTTTGGTCTCTGTATTTTGGGATGCGCATGGAATAATTTTTAACGACTATGCTGAGAAGGGAGAAACCATCAATAGCGAATATTATATAAAGTTATTGGTGCGTTTGAAGGCAGAAATCACAAAGAAACGGTCCCAAATAAATAAGAAAAAATTGCTCTTTCATCAAGACAATGCACCTTGTCACAAGTCGATGGTTACGAGGACAAAATTGCATGAACTGAAGTTCGAATTACTTCCTCATCCACTGTATTCTCCAAATTTGGCCTCCAGCGACCATTATCTATTCGCAAACCTCCAAAAAATGCTCGTGGGGAAGAGATTTGGCTCCAATGAAGAAGTTACCGCCGAAATTGAGACCTATTTTGAAGGCATAGATAAATCCTTCCACAAGAAAGGTATAGAAATGTTAGAAAAGCGTTGGACTGATTGAATTTTGCAAAAAAAAATGTGCTTTAAGTAGCAGCCTACGTGTGAAAATATTGTCATGTACAGAGAATGGGTATCAGATGAATACCTGAGCAGATAATTAGCTGGACTCCGACAAAGGGAGAAAGCCAGGTCGATCAAAAGCAACATTGTTTGGAAGAATCCAAAAAGCTATCTCCGAAACGAACTTGAAACTGGATAGCTTGGCATTAATGAAGCCTTGGAAATGAAAAGTCCATAATATTTTAAACCTACAAGTAGCTGTTTCAAAGCTCAATGGTAATGGAATAACTGGATAGCTGCCATAGGACACAATTAATATTTCTTCGGAAGATGTTGGTACATTATCAACTACTGAGCTAGTTTGGTAACAAAAGTCTTGGCTGGTCAAAAACAAAAATTATTTAAAATTGATCAACTAATTCCGAATTAGATTGCAATTAATTTATTATTATCTAAATTAACCAAGTACCATGTTTTGTATGCGAGTAAAAGTCAACTTTGCAGTCACCATCTATCTAACAATACTGGAAAGTTAAAATGAAACTTCGTCTTTTTAAAATACTAATTTGATTCAAAATATTTGTTTTCTAAAGTTTTGTTTTAAAAATTTTATTCTGAAAGATTATGTTTTCCAGAGTTTTGCTTTTTCAGTAACAAAAAAATTAGTACGATAACTGTGTTATTAAATCAAACCGCAAATATACTGGATTAAAGGTTTTTATGAAATTCAGATAACTAGCTAGCTTTGTTTATATGACGTAAGAAGACGAAACAACGAGAAATAATTGGATCTCGAGCGGGTGGGTGAAGGGGAGTAATACTTTTCACACTAGTGCGAAAAAGAATTACTTTTCTGTCTTGGTGAGCAAAAAAAAAAAAAACAATTTTAAGATGGGTGTGAAAAAACTGAACAATATTTTGAACCGGTCAATTAACATTTAATTTTAGGCATTTAAAAAAATTTCACTTTTCAATCGTTATCAACGATAAAAAATAGTATAAAATATATTAAATTTTATTATTGTTATTTCAGTATTAGAAAAATCTGTAACAAAACTCTTTGATACATTATATATACATACAGCTTAAACTTCATTAAAATAGATTATATCCGATACCAATATTTGCAAAATGTGAAACGAAACTCTTTAATAATATATAACATATACATAATTATTAGTTTAAACTCCATTAAATTGTATTATTTACTTAACGTCTAATAATCTGAAACAAAACTCGACAAATAACAACAAAATAGTATATCATCAATACCTGCCTCGTTAACTCGAATCACATCTAGACCTATTAATTTAATGCAATGTGATGTTTATCTGTTAAATATTTATAACAAATAGTCATGTATGCTTACAATATTAATTCCTTTATTTGGTTTTATAACCATGGTTTAATTAAAATGACACGTTTCCTAGGCAAATGGATTGTATTCTATGTATTATGATGTAAGACTTCAGTCATGTCTGTAGTAAACTAAAATTATCTATATATTATAAGAGCGCAACTTAGTTGATAAGCCATCAAGCTAAACTAAATTCTCCATAATGTTGACGTGCAGTAACCTAAGGATCAGTAATACAGATTAGGAGATTAATTGTTAATATTTGTTTATACAAGGCTTATTGCTAATAAATTTAATCCTTTCAAATATTATAAAGAAATATGATTAATAGTATTTTACATAACTTTCGATATTACGATTCTTTCTGGGTATCGGTAAATCTCCAACTGGAAAAATATTCCCTTTTTCTATCATAAGTTAAAAAACTTACAAAAAAGTTAGTCCGCCTAAACATTTTCTGACTAAGACAGATAATTCATCTGCTAGAGGCTGCTTTGTTGTCTGGTTTCATTAGAATTTAAGTTAAGGTATCTAAACTACACAAGCCTTATCACTACTACACTAAACACTCTATTTTTTGACTCACCACGTGTTTTGCTAACCATGTTGGCGTCATCAGAAGCGATGATTGACGATTATACCTCCTGATGATAACAACATGGTTAGCGAAATGCGCGCCGGGTGCAAAAATTAAATATTTGGTGTAGTGGTGATAACTTTTATGTAACGTTATTATGCCAAAGATTCCCAAATCCCAATGTAGTGGAGAAGGTACGTAAAAATACTATCAGATATTATTGACTGCATATTAGGGATAATAGATGATAATAATTAGTATGTATTTGGTATCTATTTCGAATACTAGCAAAGATGTACGAAATTAGGATTTTTATCCGATCGTCTTCTTCTTGTTTTTTATATTATGCATTCTTGCCTGTTTTTCTTTAATGCATTGTCGCTACAGGTCGTCGTTCCATCTTTTTCGTGAGCGTCCTATACATCTTCGGCCCACTGGTGATTTATCTCGAGCTATTTTCACTAATCGTCGCTCGGACGTTCTATTTATATTCCATCCTTACAAGCTGATCTTTAGTTTTTTAATTATTTGGGAGCTTCGTCCACCTATTTATCATCTATTTCTGATGTTTCGTTGATTATTATTTCTGGTGTTTCGGGTGCCAAATTTTCTCTTGTATTATACAATTGCTTTATATAATTTATCCATGTAATCTTTTTCGATGTACCTTCCTTCTACTAATTCTTTCATTTCCTTTCGTTGTCCATGTATCGTTCTCCAAATCTCGTTTTGCATACCATAAAAGTCATGTTCCATTTCTTTAGAGAATCTTTCCCAGTATTCCATTTTCTTTTTTCTTACTAGTGCATTTGTTATGTTGCAGACTTTCTTATATTCTTCATATGTTTCTCTGGTTTCTCTTGATCTATATTTAAGATAGGCTTTTGTTTTTCATTGGCATTTTAATTTCACTTCCTCGCAGAATCGAGATGTATTATTCGGTCTCCTTGATGTTTTGTTTATTTTACGTTCCCCTTTGCTGCGTTTATAATGTTATCCTTGATCTTTCTCCAACCGTCTTCTATGTCTTTTTCCTCTACCACTGGGTTTTTATTTATTTTGTTTTCCAATCTTGCCTGATAGAGATTTTTTATTGAATCGTCTTGTAGGCTTTCTACCTTTTTCTTTGTTTCGTAAACTGTTAGGCTTGTTTTTTAAGGTCTCTTTATTGTCATTCTGATTTTTCCCAATACAAAACTGTGATTACTTCCTACATCTACAGAACATAAACATCTTATATCTAATATTTGTATATAATATATTTCTCTATTTGTTAAACTGTAATCTATGATTGATTTATCTTTTCTTCTTCGATCATCGAGATGTTTAAAAGCAACAGCTTCTTAGTGTCTTCTATAGAACCAGACCTTGTGACTAGTATGGCATTTCATCCAAACAGAAGTGCAAGCTTAGATTTCAGGATAGTGTAGTGAAAAATTTGCCTTGCGATAAACGCAAAATTATTGTGAAGTACGCTCTGCCCTGGTAAAATGCTCTAGAGCAACTATATTTCTAAGAAACATAAGCTGATAAGAACACCACAGAGAGTGAAAAACGAAAGAGTAGATAAGATAGACAATTTGATAGAAATGATCAGAGAGATAATGTCAGATATAAAGGATATAAAATAAGATCAGAAGAGATACCAACAAGAGTTGAAGGAACTAAGAAAGGAGAATGAAGGATTGAAAGAGGAAAATAAGATAATTAGAGAAAACATGAGAAGTATGGATTTGAAGATGAGTAGACTGGAAAAAGGCAACGTAAGGAATAACATTGTAATATCGGGAATGAGTTTTGAAACGAATGGCAAACCAGATCTGAAAATGGGTGTAGAACTTTTTATGGAGAGCAGTATGGACACAAAAGTAGAGATTAAAGATGTGATAAAAATGGGAGGGACTATATACAAGACAGAACTTGAAAACATGGGGATAAGGAAGCTGTAATGAAAAATAAAAACAAACTGAGAAACCTAAGAGATTGAGTTTATATAAACAACCATTTAACAAAAGATGAACGCGAAATTCAAAAGAAATTGAAGCATATAGCAAAGAACGAGAGAGAGAATGAGAAAAGGGTGAAAATAGGATATCAAACAATCGTAATCGAAGGAAGAGAATATAAATGGGACAGTGAGGATGAGAAACTGAAAGAACAAACAAAGAATACTACGACCATCAAGTAAAAAAACTGAGAAAAAGCAGACAGATAGGTAGATTGATGACGACCCTGACAAAGATAAAGGATACGGAAGAGAGGACTAGTAGAATGAATACAAATAAGAAGATAATCAAAGAAATAGATTGGAAGAAAGAAATGGGAAATAATTATCAAGTTTTTAGATTGAGGACATGGAATGATAGGGATATAAAGGGAAAAGAGGATGAACTGATAGAAGAACAACAAATGCACTATGTAGGAATCACTGAAACAGAGAGGAAAGGAAATGGATGCAAAAAATTAGAAGGAAAAGTATATAAAAATCAACATAGAGACATAATACCGGAACAAGATACAGAACTCATACAAACAGAAGAAACTAATACAGAAGAAACAAAAGAGGCAATCGGCAATTTAAACAGGATGGAAGGATATAGAAGGTATTATGGAAAAGACAGATATAGAATAACTCAACTACACGGGCCTTACACTCCTAACAAGGGGTAGAAAGGCATAAGGATTAAATAGGTAAGTTTAAAATCTTAATAATTACTTTTTCTACAGAATGTCGAGAGGTTGTTTTAATTTTTCTTATAGACACTTTTTTATAAATAATTAAACATAAATTTTTTGATCGAAAATTACATACTAAAGTTTGAAACACCAGTTATAATCGTGGGAGCGACTATAACGTTTTTAAAAAAACAACTTTTGATTGAATTTTAAAAACTTTTATTTTTGTTGGTTCTTTGGAAAACATTTTAAGACACTTGATACATCACACTCACTCTGCTTTTATTTGTTACCTATATTTATAAACTTTATATGCTGATATGCAGAATGGTGCGAATAGATAAAGGAAATCTTAATTGACACATTTTATATGTTTTAAGCATTTTATCAGGGTATAATTCCTCCCGACCGAGTTGAAAACTTAACCTGTAGGTTGCTTTTTCATAAAGTTTATCTCGATTTCGCCATCGGAATTTGTATGATTCATATTATTATTTTTAATTATTTCTTTAGATTTCCTTAATCTTTTTACAATAAATTTACGAATTATTACCATCAGAATCAACATTATCAATATATATGTAATAATCGTCCATATACTATTATATCTTATGGTGATATCGGAGTTCATGTCTTCAAGGTGTCTTCTTTGGGTTTTCAATTCTTCCTTAATTTCATTATTTATTTTCAAGTTTACATTGTCCAGGTTTAGAGTATGGGGGTTGAAGTAGGGTTGTTGTCCATCTTCAGGGTTCCATTGAAGTTTAGGTAGAGATATTTCTTCGTACTTCAATCTTGATTCATCGTAAGTTTTTAAAATGATGTTATTTATTAAAATTTGACATGTTACTGGTATTTCGATTAAATAAGAGCCATTGATTAAATTACTTTTTTCTAATTTTTGACAAGTCATTTTAATTAGTTCTTCTTTAAATGTTGTTACTAACCATTTATTACTGGAAATTTGTGTTATTTGATTTTGTATAATTTTGACTTTAAAAGGGTGGCATTGAGTTATATTATTTTTATATCTCAGAAGTTGTACCGTACAGGGTGGTTCTTTATTAATTGCTTGGCTTCTTTCTTCTTTACAGATATATTCATTTTCTTGGACTTCTTTACAGTTTGAGTCTTGATATTGGTATCTTTGGGCATTTATGGCAAGGTAGGGTTTTAAAGATATGATGTAAGTATTGTTGATTGGTATAGGTAAGGGACAAAGATGAAAATATTGATATATTCCATCATCCACTAGCGGTATTTCAAGCAAAAATATTATTTTGTTTTTCTTAGTGTAGCTTTTAATTTTAATTATTTTTTCTAAAAGCAAGACATTTTCGATATTATTATCGAAGGGTAGTTTATCCTTTACCAATTGAGTCTTCAACTTATTTATTTCTATTATTAATTCATTTGGATCAATTATAGAATTATGTAGGATATTTAATTTTGAAAATGTGATAGCGACTTCTATTTTATTCAGAATGTCATATATTACTTGAAATAATATAAATATTTGATTTAGACAATTATTTATTTTGTTATATTGCCGTTCGTTTGTTTTTTCAAGTAATATTTCCCTTAACGTTTGTTCTACCTGCATTATGCGAGATTTTAAAATTGATTGGTTATGGGTCAAATTTGAAATCATTTTTTGAAAATTATCAGTCGTTCTATCCAATATAGAGATTCGATTTATCGAGTCTGTTTTAAGTTCGTTACCCTGTATTTGTAAGGCTTCGATTTTCTTATCTATTATTTCCTCGTCATACTGGTCCATATTACCAGTTATACTTTTTATGAACGTACCGAGGGGATTGAAAATTCCTCGTTTAACTTTTTGAGTTTTACTGTAGGGTAGTATTTGGGTTAGTAAATTTTTTATACGTTTTTCTATAACATTTACCGTTATTAGAGAGTTATGGTATTCATTTTGATATTCGCTCCTATTTTTTTAGGGTAATTAACATATAGTTAGATTGTTCTAGGAGGGATTCGAATTCTTGCATTAATGGCTGTATATCATATTCTTGTACAAAGGTCCAATGGTTTACTTCAATTCTGGCTATGCCTTTCTTAAAGGGTAGGATCCCTGGATAATTATTTAATTCATATATTTTTACGTCATCAGCTCTGATGTAGAGGGTTGTAATGATATTGAGGGTTGTACAGATGTTCCAACATCTGAAACAATAGGTTTCATTTTAGTCTCGTTAACGTGAACGGTTTCCTTTGCTTTGGTTCTTGGGTTCTCTATTTCTATTTTTATAAATGGTCCTAAAAATTTATTTTTTATTTTACTAGATCGTTGATCTAGTTTTCTATAAACTTGCATTCCGATTTTAGGCTCCGTTTCTGTTAATTTGTAATTATATTTGGTAATTATTTTTTCTTTCTTCAGTTGGGTTTTTTCTTTTATTTTATCGAACAATATCTGGGTGTTATTTTCATGATTTTGTAGATATTCTGTATAAACGTGCGAATGTATTAAATTCATAGGGTCTCTAGAATTTGTATGCCCTAGTACTAGTTCTTGGAGTGCAAAATCTGTATCTGAATGTATGGTATTATTATATGCTACTACGGCATATGGCATTAGATTAGTTACGTCTGTTTGGGCGTCTTTTTCTTTTAATATTCTTATATGCTCTATTAGAGTACTGTGTAAACGTTCTACAGGTGAGTTCGATTCATGATGGTAAGGGGTAGTAAAATGTATTTCTATGTCGTGAGTTTTCAGTAGATTTTCCACAACTTCATTTTTAAATTCTTTTCCATTATCAGAAATTATCTTTTTTGGTATACCCATAAATGAAAAGAATCGAATTAATTGATCACTGCAAGAGATTGCGTCTCCTAAGTAAGGTAAGGCTTGTCCGAATTTTGAAAATTTGTCCATGATGGTTAAAAATTTATCTGTTCCTATTTTTAGAGTATCAATATGAATGATCTCGAAAGGTTTAGTCGGTGTTTCAGTTATTACTAAGGATTGTTTTTATCGGTTTTCGGTTATACTTCGTTTTTTGGCGTGTCTCGTATTTGTTAATATATTCTGTAACATCTGCTTTTAATGACTTCCAATAATAGTTGCTCTTTAAAAATTTGACTGTTTCTTCTATTCCTCTGTGATTAGTTTTTCCTTCATGCTTATATTGAATGAGTAAGTTTCTTTCTTGCTCTTTATTAATGAGTTTTGTACACTCTATTAGTTTGTAGTTTCTGAAATTATCTATCATGGCTTTATTTATTAAAGGTCTTATCTCTTTAGATTGAAAATATATGTATGTTGCCTTTTCGTTTAAATATTCTCTTAAGAATTTGATTATCTTTTCCAAGGACATTATTAGTATTGCCTTTATGATCTTGTTTCCGTCAAATATTTCTCGGTCTATTTTACTGTACTCTATATAAGGAGATTTCTTTACAATTATTTGGTTCTTTTTGTTGTTAATGATTTCATCTAAAAGTATTAAACCATTTTCATTATTTTCATTATTGGTGGTATGAATTCAATCAATAGGGTTTCGATCCTTATAAGGGGTTAAGATTTGGATGTCTGAAATTATGTTTATTTTTCCTTTTTTTCTTTCTGTGTCAGTCATTTTTGGTTTTACGTTAGTTGTAATCGTCTCTTTTGATTTTGTGCCAGTTAAAATTTTGATTTCTTGTGGATTTTCGAGTTCTGCAATTATCTTTTGTATTTCCTCTTCGGATATTTTATTCGGGTCGTAACTGTCGGATAAAAATTCAGAAATTTCTTGATCTATATTTCCGGGGTAATTTATTAAAGATTCGTTTTCAATTGCGTTTAGTTGAATTCTTGATAAAGCGTCGGCATTAGTCTTCTGCTTGCCTTTTTTATAAATGATTTCGTAGTCATATTCTTCTAGTTTAAGTCTCCATCTCATCAATTTACTATTTGGTTCCTTCAGGTTAAACAACCATACTAAAGGTCGGCGTATATCTTAAATTTTTGTCCGTATAGTTATGGTCGAAAATATTTGCATGACCAAACTATGCTAAGTAATTCCTTCTCTATGGTGGAGTATTTTTGCTTTGTGTCGTTTAATGTTCTGGATGCATAAGCAATGGGGTTGTCGTTTGGAGGGTTGCCTTGAGATAAAACTGCTCCAAGGGCTATATTTGATGCGTCGGTGGTTAATATGAATGGTTTTTCAAAATCCGGATACTTTAAAATTGGTGCATTTATCAATAATTTCTTTAGATGTTCAAACGCTTTAATGAACTCTGGGGAGTGATTTACTTTCGATCCCTTTTTAAACATTTTGTCAAAGGTTTAGATATTTTTGCAAAATCTCTAATGAATTTTCGATAGTAACCTGCCAGTCCTAAGAATGATTTTATTTCTTTTTGAGTCCTGGGAATTGGGAATTTTCTCACTGCTTCAATTTTTTCAGGGTTTGGTTTAATAACTTTATTCGTGACTTGATGTCCTAAGTATGCTATTTCTCGATGTAAAAACTCGCTTTTATTTAGTTGTACCTTCAGATTTGCTTCTCTGAGTCTCTCAAACACTTTTTTCAATCTGTCAGTATGTTCTTGTAAAGATGTTGAAAAGATTATTATATCATCTAGATAAACAAAACATATTTCATTTTGTAGTCCTCTTAACACACTATTCATTATTTTTTGGAACGTTGCGAGTGCGTTCTTAAGTCCAAAGGGCATTCGTTTAAATTCGTAATGTCCCATATCAGTTGAAAAGGCTGTTTTTGGTGTATCAGTAGGATCCATTTCTACTTGATTAGCTAAATCAAGTGTACTAAAGTACTGCGCTTTTCCAAGTTTGTATAGAATATCAGTTATTTGAGGAATGGGGAATTTTTGGTCTATGGTCTTATCGTTCAATTTACTGTTATCTATTACAATTCTCCATTTCTGCTGTCCTGATGCGTCCATTTTCTTTGGTACAATCCATATCGGGCTACTCCAAGGTGAATTTGATTCCTGGATGATTCCGTTTCTTAACATTTCTGAAATTTGCTTTTTCACTTCAGCTTTATGAATATGAGGGTATCTATATGTCTTCGTAAATAAGGGTGTTTCATCCTTCAACTTAATCTGGTGTTTTATTTTATTTGTAAAGGTCAAAGGTGTGCCTTTGCAGTAAAAAATGTCTCGATAATCGTAACATAGCTTTCTCATCGTATTGTATTCTTCTTGGTTACAATGATCTAATCTCAAATTTTTTAAATTTTGTTTCCTTAAAATGTCAACTTTTTGATCTTCCTAGTATTTTCCGTCAATAAAATTTAGTTCTGTTTCTTCGAATTTTTCTATTTTAAATGGTTCAAATATTGTGATTTTTACTGGATATTCACAAGGGTTGATGATTGTCGTCACTGCGTGATGGTTTTCTATTTTTACAATTGCTTCGGGCATTTCAGCTTTTCCTAATTGTTGGTAATTTAAAATTCCTATTCCGTTCTTTTTATTCACTGGGATTTTCACAATTTGTTGCGTTTTTGGTGAAATAATTATTTCACAAGGTTTTTCTTTTTTTGGATCTCTATTATAATATAAGGGTAAATTTGCATTCAAAGATTCTAAACGTGATTCTTTTAAGTTTATCTGAGCGTTTATATGCGTTAAGAAATCTATACCTAAAAGTCCGTCGTAATTTTGGGAAAAATAAAATAAATAAAATTTATGGTACTCTTGGCAATTAAAAGATGGGAAAATTGGAATGTGCATTATCTCGTTATGCCTTGAGATTGCATGGGCTGTTTTGACTGTGAAAAATTCTTCTTCGATGAAATCTGGAAATATTTCGTATGCCAATTCAGGTCTCATAAAACTTTTACCACTGCCGGTGTCAATCAAAAAATATGCGTTTAATTCTGGTAGATAAATTATTGGTCATTGATTATCCGAGTTTGAATTCATTATTATCAAATTGTCTCGTCTAATTCCTGGATTAAAGGAAAATTTTGGTCTGATGGGGTGTTAAGAACTTCGTTCTCATATTGCATTTGCTGCGTTTCATTATAATTGTCGTCATAATAATCGTCATTATAAGCATTTGGGTCAAAATCGTTGGGTTCCGTAATGTTTGGATCAAAATTTACAGGTTCTGTTTTATATTGGTCGAAATCTGTGGGTTCCGTGTTATTTTGAATCATCTGGTTATATAATTCTTCTGCAAAGAATTGTCTTTGCGGTTGATTTCTGTACATTACTGCGTTTCCGGATGACATGTCCATAGGTTGGGGTTGATTTTGTCTGACTATGGAAGATGTTGCTTGTCGTTTCGTTCCACGGTAAGATGGTTGAGAATTATTGTTATTATTTCTTTGCGAGAAATTATTTTGTCTCGGAGGATATAAGGGTATATTCGGCCTTATCATTCGATTTTTATTATTCTGAAAATTTTAGGGTCTGTTTATATTCGGATTTTGGACATTTCTTTGAGGGTTATATCTGAATTGACAGTATCCTAAGAATTGATAGGGGTTATTGTTCGTTCTGTTCACATGTTGAACATTTTGGGGTCTTAAATTGTGGTTTATCGGTGGATTCTGACTTGTTGGGGTATTATGGCTTATTTTGTTTGTTAGATTGCCACGATTTTTGTACGGTAAGAAGCTTATTGCTTTTTCGAGGGATATTGGATTTTTCAGTCGAACTATTAATTGCATGTTATAGGGTAGGTTGTTTATATATGCCTTTAAGACTAAATTACTATATTCTTGAATTCGTAGGATTTTAATATTCCGTGCTGTATTTTCCATATTTATTTTTGCGAAAAGTAGACTTCTAGCGTCTTTTAATCTGATACCGAATTGTTTTATGGTTTCGTTCTTTTCCATTTTATAACGTCTTGTACTAAACAATCTATTGGTCTTCTATCAGCGAATGTTTCAATAATCGCGTTTTTAACTAGGTCCCACGTATTAAGTTCTACGCGTGAAGCTATTAAATCAGCTGCTCGTCCCGTTAATTTAGATAAAATTGTATCAAATAAGCACACATTTATAGCTGCATTTGGATCTTCCCGATTGATATGATTCGTTAGGAAATTATCACACGAATTAATGAATCTTGTTATCAATTTTGTGTTTCCATCGAATGAAGGAATATTATCTGCCTGTTATCTAATCAAATTGTAATTTGGATTTGCCATTCTTAATAAAATTAAGTTCAAAAAATTTCACGAAAAATTCAAAAATATAAAATATATAAAAATATATATGTGGATAAATACAAAATAAATCAAATATGTAAAATATGTAGAATAAAGTTATGTCTTAAAATTAAAAATGCCTTAAAATTATGTTTTCTTACAACTAAGTTGCTTGAATCTTTTGAAATTTACTGCGTAAATATTCAAAAATTTCTTGCTTTCAGTCGAAATTCTCTGCTCTTTCTTGTTGAAATTCTCACTGCGTGAGTTTTATAAAAGTTACCCACTGCGTGGTATTTCTAAAAAGAAAAGAAAACTTGGTCTGTTTTGTCTTTCCCACTGCGTGAGCTTGTAAAAAGAACTCACTGCGTGAGCAAAATTGCTGAAAAAGAGAAAAATTGCTTTGAAAAATGTTTTCCCACTGCGTGGATTGCTGAAAAAATGTCAAAATTTTCACTTACAGATAAAGGATCTGCAGTTTCATTCTTCTTGGAAATTCCTTGTTTCTTTGAAATCTTCTTGTTTCTTTCAAATCTTCTTGTTTCTTTGAAATCTTTGAACCCCTGTGAACCTCTTCCAGTAGGATGAACTTTGTTCTTCCCTGGATACCAATTATGACTCTCTAAGCGATGCTTGTCCCGTTGAGCTGCGCCAATAAGAACTTTTGTTGCCCTGATTTGTGTTTCTTGAGCGATGCTTGTCTCGTTGAAACCAATCAATAGGAACTTTTTTCGTTACTCTGGCCTGGAGGGCTGAGATCTGTCTTTTTTCGTTGATCGTTGAAACGAACCAGAATCTTGTTTTGTTCGATGCAAATCTTTTGACTCTGTCGAAAACTTTCCTTCCGCACTGCGCCAGTTATAATCGTGGGAGCGACTATAACGTTTTTAAAAAACAACTTTTGATTGAATTCTAAAAACTTTTATTTTTGTTGGTTCTGGAAAACTTTTTAAGACACTTGATACACCAGACACACTCACTCTGCTTTTGTTTGTTACCTATATTTATAAACTTTACATGCTGATATGCAGAATGGTGCGAATATATAAAGGAAATCTTAATTGACACATTTTATATGTTTTAAGCATTTTATCAGGGTATAATTCACCGTAAATTTTTTATTTTTGTAAAAAAACCCTTTGAAAATTTTTAACTACTACTTTATTTTACAAGATTAATTCTTATTTTTGCTGTTTGGGTTATTTTTTGTGAAGTGATCCTGTAGACAAGGCGACGCCATAGTTTTTTATCAGTGGTCCGTTTAACCAGATAAAAAATAATATTAACATTTAAAATATATTTGAAAAAAAGAATTTCTTATATTTTAAAGTACAATGAAAATATAAAATCCCCAATCTTTTGTATTATTCACTTAATGACCTTTAATATTATTTTTTTAAAATATGCTTTTTGCAGCGCCCAGGTGTAGGTAACCCCCCCAAAAAAAAAATTGTTACTAAGGTCTCAAATGAGTTTTCAACAAAGATTTTTTTTCGATTTTTATTGTCAATTGATGACCTTCAAATTTTTGTTTTTTTTTATATACTAAATAAATTATTAAAAGTAAGGCACTCGTGAGAATATTCGTTGAATCTATACCCTGTGGAGAATATTATATACGAAATGTTAAATGGATTGCTACAAAACGACTTGACAGCTCGATAATTACAATGTAGCCCAAAGTTCATACATGATTAATTCACGGTATTTTCTACACGTATTAACTCCACTATCTGACTCTAATTTACTGTGTAAATAAACTTTGTCGTTGTACGGGTAGTTTCTAACCAAAATTCAAAATTATAATAGCAATATACCACCTGTATTAATTAACTTGCCAAGTTTCCTCGAAGATGCCCCTAGCAAGTAATATTTGTATGGAACCCGGCACTGCTATAGATACATAACGTGCATCTATAGATAAGAAAAGCTTATCTTTCACTTTAAATTAATCTCGTTTAAGTTTCACGATTCACTGATAAAACAGGATAAATATGAACGGAGAAAATGTAAGTTAAACTTGGGAGTAAATTTGTGTTGACATGAATATGTTATAAGAGAGCTTAGCAAACGATGAGAATATTATTTTGATCTACTTCTCACAACAAAGGTCAAATTCCACCGACGATAGAATAAAGCTGTCATGTTTTTCGGCTCCGTTATTAAACGTATGCCGCATTTGTTGGATTGTATTCAGAAGAACCCAAAATAGCAACTTTTATATCTTCTCAAAACAACGAAAAACAAGAGATACAAAAATAACTTTTAGGGACAGACCAAGCACAGGAAAACACACCGAAACTATTTACCTTCTACTAAAAGGCAACCCAATGTAGGGACACTTTGAGCTTCTGACACCACAAAACACTAAAAACATCCCAAACAACAGTACACCAATAAAAGAAGCATCGGGCGAGCGACGTAACGGTCGACGACGTCGTGGAAAATGACACCTCGACCAAAACGATGAAGACCGGGCAACCGAAAAAAAAAAATGTTGTGCCGGCGATTAAGCCGACATCCACCAAGGCGGGAAAATCAAAACAACGCATAAGTTGCACCACAGGAACCAGAGAACATACCATGCGTTTCTATAATAAATTCTCAAGACCTGACAAAGAAATCACTAAGAAGAGAATCATTCACCGCCTGGACTCACCACCATCAATCGCAACCGCAACCGGCCAAATAATTAATCGAAAACTCCCCCAACGACAAAGAAACCCCAACAGCACAAAACCAAAATTGAAATGGCAAATAGAAAACAAAATCAACAACATCAGAAGAGATCTAGAACAACTTACCCAGTTTAGGAACGAGAACGCGTCCAAACGTGCCACAAAGGGTGTAAACAAGATCAAATCCAAGTCTCCCAACAGAACACTGCCAGAAATCCTTGATATTTTGAAAAAAAAAACTATCCATTTATGCCCTAGATACAAAGAATCAAACGAGAGGAAAGACCCCAACAACCTCTTCGGAAGAAGCAAAAAAAACAGTTCTACCGAAAAACTATGTACATCAAAGAGACAACAGTAACTGAACCACCAAACAAACAAGAACTCACAGATTATTGGAAAAGTATCTAGTCAGAGCCCAAACTACACAATAATAACACCCCCTGGATCAAAGCCGAAGAAGACAGACATAAACATGTGACAGAACAAGAAAATTCCACATTAATTACTGTGGGACCAAAGAGCATGATGAATCTCCGGGTGGGGGCTAGTTCAGGGGCATCAACATGCAGAGATTATAATTTTGAAATAGATTTTTGCAACATACGAGGTTTAAACTCCGACATAAATTCAGTGCACCAACACCTGCAATCAAATAAACCTCATCTACTAGCTCTGTGTGAAATCAAGGTCAGATCATCGACCAGCTCAGTCAACTATCTTTATCCTGGGTACGACTTCTATTCCCGATTTAGGCGTAACTTTGGAATCTGTCTTTTTGTCAGAAACGACCGCTCTTGCCAACGAGAAGGGGCTCTGGAGCCCCCAAACTTTGATGTTATGTGGTTAAAAATAACGACTCAACAAAGCACAAGGTTCATCTGTATCCTCTATCGACCACCAAGTGATACCAACTTTAGAACACTTTTCGCTTCTCTTCCAGACACCATAGATTATTTACAAATTAACTATCCAAGTGCCGAAATTGCCATTCTGGGCGACTTTAATGTCCACAATATCAACTGGCTTAAATATTCAAATACTACCGACGAACAAGGTGATGAAGCTGAATCATTCTCAGTCAGTTGTGGCTTAACTCAGCTTACTGACCAACCAACACGGATCCCTGATCGAGACGGGGAGTTCGCTAGTCTTCTTGATCTGGTTTTAACCCCCAATCCGGAGATTAACACGGTCACCGTAAATCCGACCATAAACTGCTTTCGACATCGAGTATCCTACCAATCAGTGACAGAGTGGCGCCTAAGCCACACATGATTTGGCACTACAAATCTGCTAAATAGAAACATCTCATGGAATATTTTCGAAGTTTCCCTTGGATAGACGTTTGTTTTCGATCCAACAACACATCTGACGGCGCCAGGGAGCTCTCCGATGTTATTTTGGCTGGTATGGAAGCTTACATCCCTTTTTCGAAGAAATGCCCCCCCAACGGCCAGCCTTGGTTTGACCGAAAATGCAAAGAAACTGTTGCTTCTAAACATCTTGCCTACGGACAATGGCGTGCCCGGAACAGATGCAAAGGAATTATCGACGAAACCAAGGAGGCACACAAACAACGAATTAGAAATAAACTTCTCGCTTGTCCCAAGAATTCCAGGTCCTTTTGGGCAGTCGCTAAGGCAGTTAGTCAAAATGTCACCAAATCCACCATACCACCACTCACACGGCCAGATAATTGCATTGCAACAACACCTGTGGAGAAAGCGAACTTGTTGGCTGAACTTTTTACTTCACATTCTACTGTCGATTTCCAAGGAAAAACATCACCTACTATTCCCATATTGCAGTCAAGGATGCCCGATGTTGTCTTCAGATAGCTTACCATAAAGCGTATTTTAAGTTAGACACCAAAAAGGCTTCTGGCTCTGACGGAATACCTGCCATAGTTCTCAAAAACTGTGCGAGGGAACTAACACCAGTTTTCTGCAGACTTTTCAACCTATCCTACAGAAAGGGAATATTTCCTTCCTGCTGGAAATGTGCTACAGTTCAGCCGATACCTAAAAAAGGCAAGAAGACCTGGTCAAATAACTACCGACCAATCGCACTGCTTTCAATAAAATCGAAAGTCATGAAAAGGCTATCAATCAGCATCGTCTAAAATATCTTGAAGGATTCAACATTATTAACGATCAACAATATGGCTTTCGTAAACATAGATCAACAGGAGATCTTCTGACTTATGTAACATATGTTTGGAATAACGCAATTGAACACTTTGGAGAATCTCGAGTGGTTGCTCTTGACATATCCAAGGCATTCGACCGTGTTTGGCACTATGGACTGTTGGCTAAGCTACGCTCATATGGTTGGTCTGAAAAGTTCGATTTGTGGCTCTCATGTTTCCTCAGAGAGCGTTCTTTACGAGTGGCGGTAGACGGATTTCTTCCTAACACCTTCACTATCAACGACGGTGTGCCCCAAGGCTTCATACTGTCTCCTACTCTCTTTGTCATTTACATTAACGATCTGCTGGAAAAGGCCGGGAATCAAATCTACAGCTTTACAGATGACAGTACGCTTATCTCTTCATTCACTTTGAACGCTCGGACATCGGCTACTCAGGTGAATACCCGCAGACAGCAGGAGGTCGTTCAACTTTATAAAGATCTGAAAGAAATTCTATCTCGGGGTGAGAGTAACCAAGTGGAATTTAACGCTACAAAAACCCATGCGGCAGTTTTTTTTTTAAAAAGTTAACGTTACTGAACGCGATATAGTTATGTCGGGACGCTTCATTACCCTAGCATCGTGACTCAATTTGTTGGGTGTTAATTTGGGAGCAAATATGTCCT
>CM032449.1:139051086-139096086 GCA_019049505.1 Pachyrhynchus sulphureomaculatus
TAATAAGTAGGGACCTTACTGGACTATAAGAAATGATTACGGAAGTAGATTACCACCCCAAATTAGCAACATTAATAATAAATTTCAACAAAACAAAGATCAAGAACAGAGAAACACACATGAATATAATGCTTACCGACTAACCTCTAGAAAAGGTCGAATATTTTATATACTTAGGACAGAAAATTACCACAACTAAAGACCGTATAACTGAGGAAATTTCTTCACGAATGAAAATATCTTGGACAGTATTTAGTAAATTAAGTGGCAGCCTTACATTAGAAATAATCATCTTAAAAAGAAAACTGTACGATCAGTGTATTCTCTCTATACTTACCTACGGAGCTGAAACATGGAGTTTCACAAAAAGACATGCGCAAAGATTAGCCAAAACACAGCGAGTGCACAAACGAAGAATGTTAGGTATTAAATTACTGGCCGAAAACACAACGAATACTATAGTCTCGGACGTATTAGAAAGGGTGGCCGAATTAAAATGAAGGTAGGCCGGACACGTGCCCCGTAGAACAGATGACAGTATGACGAAAAACATTTTGGAGTGGAGACCAAGGCTTGGACGTAGTTGTGCAGGAAGATTAAATACAAGATGGAGCGACGACATCAGTAAAAGGGCAAGAACTCAGTGGATGAGAAAAGCAGTTCAAAAACTCGAAAAACGACCGTTTTTGACTGGAAAAAGCGGGGTCAAGCTTCGTCCTCCGGTATTGGCAGCATCTGTCTTTTGCAGGTACCCTCTTATTTTATCAAGAACAAACTAAATTTATTGATTCTATATGTTTAAATGATAGTCCATTTTTGGATCGACATTTTTTGGGCCCTAAAGCTGGGTCCGATCTCGGCAGCGTCTGCCCTTTGGAACGCTCGACTTTTTTGGTGTCAACAAATGTTATGGTAATTGATTTAAATGGGTAAAAGACCATTTTCGGATGTAGCATTTTGGACCTTATCTGGGTATTCTAGGGCACTGGGCTGCAAAATCAACGTTAAAGGCTTTTTTCGACTCGTCTGATAGAATGACCAACTAGGCAGACGTTTAGTCGACAGGTCAAAATTTCGGGCTCCCTTAGGGTCTATTAAAATTTATCTATCATATGTCAAAAATACGAATTAAAAACAGATACCATGACATAAGGTGTATGCATAAGTTTTTGCCGGTTTCATTAAGAGATGGCACTATCGAACAGTACGCAGTGTATGAATTTGATAGATACGTCAGTTTGTTCGTCTGACATTAACCTAACCAACATACACAAGTTGCGTCCGCCAAACATTAGCGTCTGTATTGTATTCTTCAGTGATCATGTCGACTGTTGTGCCTCAAAAAGAACATTTGCGGCACGCATTGCTTTTCTTATTTAATCAAAAGAAAAATGCTGTGGAAAGTCATCGTTTGCTGGTAGAAACATATGATGAACACGTTCCATCGATTAAAACATGTGAGACATGGTTTCGATAATTTAAACGTGGTGATTTCAATGTGAAAGACAGTGCGCGCTCTGGTAGACCACAAAAGTACGAAGACGAGGAATTGCATGCGTTACTGGATGATGACCTAACTTAAACACAACAGCAATTAGCAAAAGCATTAAATGTGTCACAAGAAACAATCAGCAGACGTTTACGAACGATGGGAAAGATCAATAAACTCGGTAAATCAGTCCCACACGATTTGATTGAACGGCAAATGGAAAATCGTAAAGTCACTTGTGAAATGCTGCTTCCACGCCACGAAAGAAAATCATTTCAGCACCGAATTGTGACGGGTGACGAAAAATGGATTTATTTTGAAAACCCGAAGCGGAGAAAATCGTGGTTGTCACCTGGCGAAGCCGGTCCTTCAATACCAAGGCCAAATCGTTTCGGCAAGAAGACCATGCTTTGTGTATGGTGGGACCAGAGCCGTTTTGTGTATTATGAACTCTTGAAGTGGAAAATGGTTCGACGAATGGGTTGTCGCAAAAGACAAGCAGTTTTTCTGGCATGGTATTCATAATTTACCTGAAAGATGGGCGAAGTGTGTAGAAGCCAATGGCTAATATTTTGCATAAATAAAAAATGAATTTCCCTTGAAAATTACATGTTTTCTTTACCACAAAAACCTGCAAAAACTTATGCATACACCTATGTAGATACTAGATACAGGGTACATATATATTAATTAGAAGGAATTGCTGGTACATCCTAGTTCATAATTTATATGTAAATTTATTATGAGCAGTACAAGCAATTATAAAGTTATAGATATTCCGTATGAGCTATGTAGAATCATATACTTCATATGTTATTAAAGGAAACAACTAAACGAATTAAAATGTAAACCAAAGCAAAGCTTTGCTTTAACTTACATAGCTATGTAAATTTTGCAATTTACATGTAGATATTTATTTATCTTGAGAGTTGTTAGGAACAGAACTACTAAATTATTTATTTGGGTGGTTTAATCCTAAACAGTCTTGTAAAATTGTTTTAGAATTCAACGTAAATTTTACAATTATCATAATTAGGCCCTTAGCAGTGTTATTCAGGAAGCAAGTTTAGTTTTATTGTAAACAAAAGAAATAACATGTAGGCGGAAAAGTTTTTGGTCTGACACACAGATGTCGCCTTTTTAAAAACAAGTCCATACGATTTTTAGAAAGTACCAACCTTCAAACGATACGTGTCAAAATTTCATGACATTTCGACTATTAGTTTACGATGTATAGTGGTTTTAGTGACGCTACTTTTGATATTTTCAAAATAATGGAAAAAAATCGAATTTCGTGTGTTGATTTAACAGTGTTCTTCGGTAGGAAAAAATACCGTTCAAGCAAAACAGTGGCTTGATAAGTGTTACGGGGACTCTGCCCCTGGAAAAATCACTACAATAAAAAAATCCACAAAATTGTTTTAGGTGACCATAAAGTGAAATTGCGTAAGAAAGCTGACACCCTAGAGATATCAAAAAAACGTGTTGGTCATATTTTGCATGAACATTTGGACATGAGCAAGCTCTGCTTGGAAATGGGTACCGCGTTTGCTCATAGTGATTCCGGTGAGTAGTGGTGGGTCTATATTTCATCTATTGTCACATATCGCATGAAAAAATTCTTTTTATTGCGCTTAAACAGGTCCAAACAGCGCTTAGAATCATCAACATGTTGTTGTTTTTGGTTCACTGTGAGCAAACGCGGTACCAATTTCGAACAGAGCTGTTTCATCTCCAAATGTTCATGCAAAATATGACCAATACGCTCTTTTAATATATTTAGGGTGCCAGCTATCTCACGCAACTTCACTTTACGATCAACAAAAACAATTTTGTGGATTTTTTTTTTGTTTTTCGGTGTAACCATCTCATTTTGGCGTCCAGAGCGTTCAGCATCATTTGTATCTATACGACCGCGTTCAATTTCAGCACAACAGTAAGTGATGAGTGATTCTTCCGGGGTTGAGCCCTCGTAACACTTATCAAGCCATTGCTTTGCTTGAACGGTATTTTTTTTCCCATCAAAAAACAGTATTTAATCAACACACGAAATTCGATTTTCTCTATTGTTTTGAAAATATCAAATGTAGCGTCACTAAAACCACTACAACTTGTAAACTAACCGTCGAAATGTCATGAAATTTTGACACCTATCGTTTGAAGGTTGGTACTTCCTAAAATATATGGATTTTTGGAAAAGGGCGACATCTATGTGACAGATAAAAGCTTTTCAGCCTACGTGTTTAGACCAAAAATCAGCCGTCTTCTGGAAAGTCGATGGTAGCTATTTTCCACAATTAATGGAGAAGTCTACGACAGAACAATTTAAAACCTGAAACGGGTTAAGGCAGAAAATTGTCCGAATTCAAAGAGAACCAAAACTTTGCACTAGCATGACAACTGGGTAGTCCACAAGGCTCGTACAGTTCAAGTGATTTCTAAAATTTGTGGATTTACGAAGTTGCAACATCCACTTATACCTCTAGTTTAGCATCCCGTAATTAGTTTTATTTAGAAGAAGAGATCAGGTGATAGGGTAAAAGCTATAGTATTTCTTGAGAAGCAATAGATTAAACCAACTACAGAAGAACCATGAAATTGAGTGTATTATTATAATAGCAAAATTTCTTTTCAAACTCTGCTTTTTCCTCGACAAATAAATGCCTTGCTAATAAAAAGGAGACTAAAACTATTCACTATTGCCTGTAATATATACAGTAAGTTTCGTATCATGGGAAAAAATTAATTTTATGTGATTATTGCGATTTTTTTCCAAGTTTATTCTCTGACACGACTTTCTTTAAAATTGACAGAAATCATTAAGGTCAGAATCCTTAATTTATTGATTTGGGCATAAAAAGCCGTAAGCATTGATTTATTAAAATTTATAGGTTGTAACTTTTAAAACAAAGAAAGAGGGTGATAAAAACAATGGTTTCATTTAAAAATCTTTTCATTTCATTTTCTGCCTCATCCTTTCCGCGCATGGGTTTACCGATTACAACACAACCAATAGAAGTGGCATATACCGCTTTCTTTTAATTTTTATGTGTTTCAAGAGCAGTTTGGGCTTAGAAAGAAATAGAGTATTATGGAAAATTTCCACCCGTAGTAATAAGTTCATTTAAGTATTAGCGTGTTTAAGCATAGGCGTGTTCTCAGAGGACGTTAATAAGCAGTAAGTTCTACTGACCTGGGAAAGGTTCAAGGATGGTTTTACAAAACATTTTAGGACTCAAAAGTTGAAAGAGGCACTCCAGGCATTATAGATATATTTTGTAACTTAATAACCCTGTTTTTCTAATTAGAGAATTAGGAAAATCTGGAGATAATGTTAAAGTAGTAGTATTTTTAAATTTTCTTTGTCATAATTTGGAATTTTAATAGATGTCATTTTGCCATTTTTCACAATATCTTCACACGAGTTTAAAAAAATTACGGGAGTATTTTCCAAGGTTGTATGAATTTCGCTAGAAAGGTTTTTCTGAGCTGTATGGAGTGTTAATAGTGGCATATGCTACGGACAGGTGTTGGAAGTATTTTTTCTCCCTGTTTGAGGATTACAATTGATGCATTTATTGGCAGTACGTCTCTCATGAAGTATGAGAACTACGTGTTTTCGGAGAACTGGCGTTTTCTACGGAATGATTCTTTATGATTTGGCCATGTATACTGTTGTTTTACCTATTTTAGTATCTGACAAGTACTCTGCTACAACTACTTGAGATGTTGTTCAAGTGTGAGATCATTATTAACTTGAAACTTTATATTAAATCAGTTTTTCAAGGTATCTCTCTGTTAGTTTTCTTTGTAAAAAAAAAATTATTCTGGGAACCTATATTATTTTTTATTTCTATTTTTACTGTTACTACTGTCCGGTGCTGCTATAATTCTAAACGAAATCAATCAAAAATTAAAATCCTCAAAACAATATGTCTCCGTTACTGTAACGTTTAGATACTTTGCACATACACGCTTGTGGCTTGCCAGAAGACTGCTATAGATTGTTGTGTATAACCGGTTTCTGTCAGAACAGGAATCAACCCCACACTTCACGAGGCAAATAACTAGCCAAAACCCAAAACCAAAAAATTGCCAATTTCAAATTAACATCACAATCAAGCGTCCAGTCGCCCCATTGGGCCCTAATGGCTAAAACTCAAATATTATGTTCATATAAACAAAAGGTTAAATTAATTTATCTAAATTAAGAATATTTTTAAAACGTAATAGAAAATAAAGTATTTCAGTTTATGATTTATCTAAAGGTCTAAAATCAATTTAATATTTAATTTAATTAAGTGATGAGTTCATCTCTATGAAGCAAAAAATATGCTTTGCTCAAAGATAATGATGAAAAGAGATGTAATTCTCTCGAGGGCATTTGAACTATAACATTGTAGAGACGTTTTCAGTTTGTTATAACTAAATTTGTGTAATAGTATAAGAACGGACTGGGTACGCTTAGTATTATTAATGTTATTTTGCGCCACGTTTTTTTGAACATTTTGATATATTTTATAGTTTACTGTGTAATTAATTCTCTTAAGTTAATATAATATATAATAATAATAAATAATAATAATAAATAATAATAATTATTGATACTATAGTGTTTTTTTCATCTCTACTAAAACTTCTTAACCTTCATGTCCTCCGGTGTCGTGTATTAGCTGCTACCTGGTTGTAGAACTTAATTTTTTTCTTATTTTTTCACTTAATTTTTATTATTTATCACATTTTTACCATTTCCAAGTCATATACTGTCTTTATAATTTATATTTGTTTAATTTTCAAAATTTTATTCTGTTTACTAAATTTTATTCTCTGTACTATATTTGCTATTTTTTTTTATTATTTTTCTACTAAGCAGCTGATGTTAATGTTACTATTGTCTATGTTAAAATAATCTGATAGCACTGAACGTTGTCCACTTGTTCCATAACCAAACTAGTTGTTAGTTTTTTTTTCTTTTAGAAGCAACAGTATAAGTAAAATTATAGTAAGTCTGATCTTAAATTTGAACAACAGCTGGTGCTTTTGATAATTTAGTTCGACCTAGGCATGAATCCAGTTCCCTACGGTTCCTGTCCTAAGTTTCATTTTTGCTTTGTATAATTATTCTTTTGAATTTTGCCTGTCCCCGTCTGTATTTTATTTTATCATTATTATTCTTTGTATTCAGCCATTTATTGTATATCTGTTTTTTTTTGTACTGTTCTTCTAATTCATCGTTGCATTTCATGTTATTCTCTGTTCCTCTCTTAAGACTCCACTTGCTGCTAAGTGCAGTGTTTCCCTGAAATATGTATCTCTTATGGGACTGAAGATGTAAACTTATCTGGAGGTATTATTCTAAAGGAGAAAAGGGTGTAATGAGATTAAAAATGAATGCATTGACGTAGTAATGCATGCTTCAACTATTTGTCGAATTTTCTTCTCTATACCACTTAAATCAAATAAAAAATAATTGTCTAATTTTCATAAAAATTCTAATAGAAAAATCACGTAATAATTTTTTGAATAATTGAAAACGAACGGTATTTATTTAGCTATCGTGAATCACTGGTGAATTAGTTGACTAAGCACTAAATAATTAAATGTAATAATATATTTTTGCTATACTATCCTATTTAAAAAATACTAAAATAAATTAAAATCTTACTAGAGATCTACAATGAAGATGTGACATAAACTCTCTACAAGGGACACCCTATTTCACGCCTAAAAGCATCTCGTCACTTGAAGTGGACCCCAGAGAGTCAAAAAAGAAAATTGGAAGCGTCGTGCCTAGTAATACGAAATATACGGCCTCGAGCCTTGTTTGCATCTTCAAACAGTTTAAGGTCGAGCAGTAAATCTTTTTATTTCTTTTGTAGGAATAGTAATTTCCTAAACCGTTTTCTTTACTCTCTGATGGATTTTTTTCTTAGATTTATTTGCGGTCTTTGATTGAGTAGAATTTTTTGTGTTGTATGTTTTATTTTCATCCATCGGTTTAATTTAGAGTATGAATGTAAACCAATTGTCGCTCTCGATGTTTAGTTTCTTTCGTATTTATCTTTATTTTATTAGAGATAAATTGTCTATGAAAAAAATCAATGAATTTGTAAACAGTTAATAAATATTCAAATTTTAAAAATTTGGATTTTATCATTAAACTTGTGTTTAAATTGTAAGAAATACAAGATCGTCCATCGAATATTGAACACAAACTTTTATTCTCATCTATATTAGCTAATATCAGGAGCCTGGGATTGCGCAGGCATAAGCTACACATTGAAATAATAAAGCACATAAAAAGTAGCAGAAGTCCATACTTTCAACCAAAATTAACTTCCTAGCACTGTTACCAAATTCATGCTTGCAACAAGTGTTGCATAAAAATTATCTACTACTGATTTGATTTTTCTATTTATTATAGTAGCTGCATGCTATTTTTTCGACATTTTCAATGTTACTGAATCAATGACCCCGTACCTAAACGAAAAAGAAAAGTGCGTAAAAATTGAATTATTCATTCTCTAGTAATACTCAGACTTACGTACCCCAAACGAACCTGCCTTGAAACTAAAACTTTAGGTTTAGTATCTGGATGACATATTCGTTCTCTAATTCTTTTGGAAAAAATAAATTCCACAAATTCTCGGATTATCTAAACTTTTTACATTAGAAACTAAAATTCGCATTGGACATAGAATAATACAATCAGCTACCATTCTTGGACAGGCTTACACAGAAGACAGCAGTAGGATGCCTGAAGCACACCATCTACAAAAAGCCAACTCACCAATAGGTATTTGCGTGCCGAATCTCATTATCATTCATCACATCTGCAAGCAGTAGCCAACACCTTAATCTCAAGATAGCACAGCAGTTAACGACAAACCACAAAATGTATTTTTAGGAAATAGCCACTGTAAAATACTAGACAACAAGAATCATCCGAAAAGACATCAAAACTAACAAAAAATTGTACCCTAATTAAAAGAGATGATGACCTCAATCTTCTGGCAGTGTAAACATATGTGATTAAACGTCGTCAACAACATATCAGCAGTCAACACCCCAACAACTCCAGGCCCTTTCAAGACAACCTGGAGAGGGTGAAATATAAAAAAGTTAATTAATAAAATATCCAAGGGAATCACCTAATGTATTTACATTTTTGTGACACTATCCGATGCTGGCTTAAAGTCTCGAACACATGTACAATCGCTTATGTGAGGTTGGCGAAAACATGCTTTTCAGAATAGGCAGTAGGTCTCCATGAAAAACAAATCACGAAACACGAGAAATTTTTAGTTCGATCGTTTAGAAGATTATTGGAAAATAATGGTCCGAAACAATATTCTTTCTTCACATTCGAATGAGAGTGAGAATATGAGTTATATGTTTTACACTATCATAAACTTCGTATCAGTGTGTGTGTGATGTTAGAAAAACCATTACTAACCGAGTTTCCTGATAGAGTATTTAGTTCAGGTTTGTTTAGTTATTTTACTATTTTTTATTTGCTCAGATCAGTATGTATTGTTTTGCAAACCTTAAAGCGTATAATATAATAAATATTTTAATAATCACAATAGTTAATTGTTACTGCTATAGCAAGAATAAAATTAGTATATTAATTACAGTTTAGATTATTATAGATAGCGCATTCGTGGATCCCTCGGTATTGTCTATTTTTAAATTTAAAATCGAAATATCTACATTAATAATAAATGTCAAAACCTTAGTATAAAATAAACGGGTATTATTAAATTTTCCTGAGGAAATAAAGATTTTTAAAAAACTGCTGGTACTTGAAACCGATATATATTTGTTCATTGTTTTTTTGCAGTTAATTTCGACCCATGTATTACACAAACGCATTGCATAAATTTTCGAAACAACTGCTCCCTCGATCATGTGTTTCGAGTGACATCGAGTTACATGATATGTGTACTTGTTTTCACTAACGCGTCATATTTTGCCGCCCAATGTAATGTACTGCATTTTTATTTTATGCAGTTTAGCCACATTTTTATTAGCTGTCGTATTATTATCAAAAGCATTAGCCAAAATATTCCTATCTTAAGAAATAAATAAAATAGGAACATATTTCAGTGAAAAGGAGGGAGAGATAAGTGTAAAAGTCATATGACTACAATTACCTCGCGGTTTATGTAGTACTTTAAAGGATAGTTTTACACTACTAGCAATATATTAAGGAAAAAATCTCGGGCTCATTTTTATGTTTGTGTGTGTGTGTATGTATGTTTGTGTACGCGTAAGTATGTGTTTGTGCGTATATGGGTTTGTGCGTGTGTACGCGTGTAATTAGGCGTGTGTGTATGTTAGTGTGCGTGCGTGCGTTAGAGTAGGTGTGTGTGGGGGAGGGGTATGTATGTGTGTGTCTGGTGTGTGTGTGTGTGTGTGTGTGTGTGTGTGGTGTGTGTGTGGCGTGTGTGTTGTGTGTGTGTGTGTGGTGTGTGTGTGGTGTGTGTGTGTGGTGTGTGTGTGTGTGGTGTTTGTGTGTGGTGTGTGTGTGTGGTGTGTGTGTGTGTGTGTGTGTGTGTGTGTGTGTGTGTGCGTGTGTGTGTTAATTTTATCAGTTTCTTAGAAAAATCTTTCTACCCGAAAGGAAAGTTTTTTTTTTTAAATTCGACATTTTAAAAAATTCCCAATTTAAAAAAAAAACTCTTAAATGAGTTTTCTTATAGTAATGATAATAGTAATAGGACGTAATATTTTCTTTTTACAGTCTACTGTCTAGTCGGTCTATCTATTTGATTATAATGTCGAGTTATCTATTTGTGCTCGGTATTTCAATCCTACTATAGGATATACGTTGAAACAACTTCGATGGATTTTTGGCAAGCCAGCAGCAGCGCGGGATCAGTTTTTAGCAAAAGAGTCGAATATTACTTTGTTTGTTCATCTGTTTTTCCCTAAGACGTGGCATTCCAAAATCGAAATTTTCTCTGTCTTTTGGGTTAAAAAACTCTCCTATGGGTAAATTTTTGTTTTCTTTTTTTTTTAATATTTCATCCTTTTTCGATTCACTCTTCTCATTCTCAGTAAAAAAGGCCGTTTTACAGCGAGCAGGCCAACGCCATCTTAAAGTACCGCATGTCTTCCTTAGGCCACATGACGCAAAGTCGATAAGGTAAAATGATTTGAAAAACCCCAGATATTTGTAATGATTTATTTTTAACACCTTTTTACCACCAGTTTCGCTTCCGGCTACAGTTTTCTCTATTGGGAGGTTTCTTGCTACTAGTTTTTTGGTCTTTTCGACTCTTATTATTCCGATTTTTCTACCAGCTCTTTCTGGAAGCCTAATACCAAGACTTCACCCCAACGGTCTAAATAGAATAACTATTTTATTAAGTTCGGAAAGAATTTTTTTGAGGCCAGTAATATTTTATAAATCTAAAACTCTCTTTTAATAAGACCAAATAGTAGTTTAAAAGTATATATAGTATTTTTTAATTATAAATTACCATTTTCATATTATAATATTTTTTAACACAATAAGATATATTACTAATATTAATAAGTAAAAATATGTAAATAAATTTATCCTTTGTTTTATCTTAGTTTTTTGTTCCAGTGACACCTCAATTTGGGTTATTTTAACAACGTTTATAGGACCTAACATTTCCTGTTTCTATGCTAGGTTAACACAATTGATGAATAAATATTAGTGGTGTCCAAAATAAATAAAAGAAAAATAGTAACGTCTCTCTAGCTAGAATCTATTCTCTACGACCTAAGAACGGTCGTTTAACACAGATAAGTGTCTGTAAAAAAAGCTGCTACAAAGTTCTGCATTTTTTCTTTTGTTTTATACTGAAATAATAGATTTGACTGATTAAAAAGTTAAATATGCTAACTCGAAAATCATTACAGTCGTTAAATGAAGTTTAGAAATATTCTACCCATTTAAATACAGTTTTTAATATATCCGATTAATTTGGTTCACTGAAAATGTTATTTTTGTACTATCCTATTTAAAAATGCACTTTTACTCAAAACAAAAAGACTACGTTATTAACTATTTTAACAAACAGTGTATTTTAACTGAAATATTATTTTCTGTGGTAGTCTATTTGCTGAAGCTTGGATTTAGTTTTTCGCATAAATTAAAAGTTTATATTGTTAGTTTTATTATTGTATTCTTTTTTACTTTAAAACTCAAATAACCAATTTAAATTTAAAATTACTGTTTTGTTGGTTCAACTACTTTACTTTATTTTTCGCGCATATTTAATTACAAAACTCCTCACCACACAATTGAAATTAAATTGTTGCGGAAGAGCAACATGTTTATTATCCGATGATTTTAAATTACTAGTTTTATCTATTTTTTGCTTATAAATTATATAAATAAAACTTTCACAACTCTACGTTTGCCAGCACGTCATACTGACAGCCAGAACTAAATTAACAGCTGCCTCTAGTGTTTTTCTTCGGCTTTCATGTACGAGTATAATCGTTGCCCGGTAGTTTCATGTCGTTTAACATTTTAACAGTCATGCAATAATGTAATTAATTATCTCGCTCTCTTTCATATTAATGTGTCATTTTTCTAACAAGCCAATTTATATGTATATGATACCAAATTAAATGAAGATGCCTACAAAATAAATAATTTAAATAGTGAGATTAAAAACGACGATCCGAGTCAATTTCGGAGCCTCATTTATAATCCCGATTTAGTCTCCATTTTTCTCAATCATTTTTTATTTCTTCTTTTTATAGAAACTTACCTGTGCTAAACGACCGCTCTTGTGTAGAGAGAATAGATTCTAACGATATAGACGTTATTATTTTTTTCTTACTTTATATTGGCATCACCAATATTTATTCAGCAATTGTGGTAACCTAGCGTAGAAATAGGAAATGCTAGGACCTATAAATGTTGTTGAAATAAACAAAATTGAGGTGTCACTGTCGCTTATATTTACTTATTATTACTTGTAATATCTTATAGTGTTAAAGAATATTACAATAAGAAAACTATAATTTAGAATTAAAAAATACTATATGTACATTTAAACTATTATTTTATTATTTAAAAAATTATTTGGGTCATAAAAATTCTTTCTTAATGTTGATGAAAGCGTTATTCAATTTAGGCTGTTCGAATGAAGTCTTGGTAACAGGCTTCTAAAAAGGGTTGGTAGAAACTGGTAACAAAAAAATACTGAAAACCTTCTAATAGAGAAAACTGTAGCCGGAAAAGAAACTAGTGGTAAGAGATGTTAAAAAAAGGCAGTAAAAAACTGTAAACAAAAAAAAAAGTTCTACCACCAATAAAAACTTCGGGATTTTCAAATAATTTTTACCTTATCGACTTTGCAGCATGTGGCCAAAGGGAGGCGCGGTACTTTATGTAGACGTCGACCCGCTCTCTGTGAAACGGCTTGTCTACTGAGAATCAGAGGAGTGAGTCGAAAAGGGATGATATAGTAGAAAAAAAGAAAACCGGAAATTGCCTATAGTAGAGTTTTCTAACCCGAAAAACAGAGAAAATTTCGATTTTGGAATGCAACGTCTTAAAAAAAAACAAATGAACAGAACTAAAGTAAAACACCTAACATTCGAAGTTTTTACTAAAAACTAATCTCGCACAGTCACCGGCCTGCCAAAAAATCCATCGTGCTGGTTTCAACGTTTACGAGGGTATATCTTATAGTAACATTGAAAATCCGAGTAGAAATTGAAAACTATATATATATATATATATATATATATATATATATATATATATATATATATATATATACATGTATATATATATATATATATATATATATATATATATATATATATTTCTGTAAACAGACTGAAAGAAATAGCGTTCTGATGTATAGGGGGTGCTATTTAAAAAAAATCCTATGTGGCTTTGTAAACTGTGAAATTTGACAAGTGACAAATTTTATATTATCACACTTGGTTTCAATATGCCAAGCAGAAAAACAGTAAAATGAATGACCTGTATATAGACTAAAAATAAATATCAAGTGTTATGTATTTTTATAAACACACGGAAAATGTTATTTAATGATGTCACACTCACAAGTAAAACTTGAGAATAAGATTTTTTTGTGGCATCACTTTCGTAGGTAAATAACTCAAAAACGCCCTTCTACTACTTAAAAATGTGAACTGTCAATAAAAGCAAAATCGATTAAGCTTGTAGGATCATGTATTTTTTTTTTTTTAATGGGTCTAGCACACGTGCTGCAGGAAAGTTCCTAAAGCGCTCCAGGAGCGGCATGTGTGCGGAAAAAGCGATTCACGTTGTTCTTGAATCGCTGTAAATTGTACTCGGTGGGAAACACAGCGCCGGGCAAATTATTCCAAAGGGATGACGTTCTCCATCTAAAAGACTGCTTGAAAAGCGTTGTACGCGCAGTAACAAGCTGAACCTCATACGGATGTGAAGTACCAGCGCGACGTGTATTTCTAACATGCACCGCTTTGGGAGGAATTAAGCGGGCTACATCCTTGGAACACTTTCCATGAAAATACTTGTAGAACAGACTCAAGTCGCCAACCGTTCTTCGATGTTTCAGCGAATCAAGGCCGCCGGTCAATTCCGGGTCCCCAATCGGACGGACCTCTCTTCTCTGAACAGAATCCAACAAATGCAGTATACGTTTCGGAGCGGAGCCCCAAACGTGAGGGCAGTATTCCATAGTTGGTCGAATTTGAGCTTTGTAAAGAATTAATTGTATGGTGTAAAGCTTTCTAGTTCAAAATAATATTCCCAACTTTTGAGAAGCTCTCCTTGCTATGCCTGCAACATATTCATGCCAGGATATATTTGCTCCCAAATTAACGCCCATCAAATTGAAGGACGATGCTAGGGGAATGGAGTGCCCCGACTAACTTTTTTAGAAAAAACTGCCGCCTGTGTTTTTGCAGCGTTAAATTTTACTTGGTTACTGTCACCTCAAGATAAAATTTCTTCCAGGTCTTTGTTGAGTTGAACGACCTCCTGCTGTCTGCGGATATTCGCCTGAGCAGCCGATGTCCGAACGTTCAAGGTGAATGAAGAGACAAGCGTACTGTCATCTGCAAAGCTGCAGATTGGATTTCCGGTCTTTTCCAGCAGATCGTTAATGTAAATGCTTTAATGTAATAACGTACGTAGAATAGGAGACAGTATGGAGCTCTGGGGCACACCGGCGTTGACAGTGAAGGTGTTAGAAAGAAATCCGTCGACCGCCACTCATAAAGAACGCTCTCTGAGGAAACATGAGAGTCACAAACAGAACCTTTCAGACATACCATAAGAGCGCAACTTAGCCAACAGTCCATCGTGCCAAACACGGTCGAATGCCTTGGATATGTCAAGAGAGAGATTCTCCAAAGTGTTCAATTACGTTGTTCCAAACATGTGTTACATAAATCAGAAGATCTCCTGTTGATCTATGTTTACGAAAACCATACTGGTGATCGCTAATAATATTGAATCGTTCAAGATATTTTAGAAGATGCTCATTGATAACCTTTTCCATGACTTTCGATATTATTGAAAACAGTGCGACTGGTCGGTAGTTATTTAGCAAGGTCTTCTTGCCTTTTTTAGGTATCGGCTGAACTGTGGCACATTTCCAGCAGAAAGGAAATATTCCCTTTCTGTAGGATAGGTTGAAAAGTCTACAGAAAACTGATGTTGCACAGTTTTTAAGAACTATGGCAGGTATTCCGTCAGCGCCAGAAGCCTTCTTGGTGTCTAGCTTCATTAAAGTACGCTTTACGATGCGCTGTCTGAAGACAACATCGGGCATCCTTGACTGCAATATGGGAATAGTAGGTGGTGTTTTTCCTTGGAAATCGACAGTAGAATGTGAAGCAAAGAGTTCAGCCACCAAGTTCGCTCTCTCAACAGGTGTGGTTGCAATGGAATTATCTGGCCGTGTGAGTGGTGGTATGGTGAATTTGGTAAAATTGTGACTAATTAGTGACTGCCCAAAAGGACCTGGAATTGTTGGGACAAGCGAGAAGTTTAGAAGTTTGTTTCTAATTCGTTGATTGTGTGCCTCCTTGGTTTCGTCGATAATTCCCTTGCATCTGTTCCGGGCACGAACAAAGGTGTTACGATTTATAGTGTTAGGATTTTCACGCCATTGTCGGCAGGCAATATATTTAGAAGCAACAGCTTCTTTCCTTTTTCGGTCAAACCAAGGCTTGCCGTTAGAGGAGCATTTCTTCGAAAAAGGGATGTGAGCTTCCATACCAGCCAAAATAACGTCGGAGACCACTCCGGCGCAGTCAGATGGGTTATCGGATCGAGAACAAACGTCCATCCAAGGGAAAGTTCGAAAGTATTCCATGAGATCTTCCCATTTAGCAGATTTGTAGTGCCAAATCTTGCGCGGCCTAGGCGCCTCTCTGTCACTGATTGGTAGGATACTCGATGTCGAAAGCAGTTTATGGTCGGAAGAACCAAACGGCGGATTTACGGTGACCGTGTAAATCTCCGGATTGGTGGTTAAAAACAGATCAAGAAGACTGGCGAACTCCCCGTCTCGATCAGGGATCCGTGTTGGTTCGTCAATAAGCTGATTGAGAATGATTCAGCTTCACGACCTTGTTCGTCGGTAGTAGTTGAATATTTAAGCCAGTTGATATTGTGGACATTAAAGTCGCCCAGGGTGGCAATTTCGGCACTTGGATAGTTAATTTGTAAATGATCGATGGTGTCTGCAAGAGAAGCGAAACTTAGTTTAATATAAATTTTGCATTTAACTATACTGTCTCGTCTAATTTGTCGCTAATTTTTTACATGAATTGTAACTTTCTATTTATGTTAGTTTTAGTGTTGTGTTCTATTTATTTTGCAATTTAAATACCAAATATAAATTTAAAATTTCCATTCTATTGGTTCAACCGTTTTACTTTATTTTTCCCGTGTATTTAATTACAAAAACGTTTCGCTAAATTATGGTAATTAAACCAACTGTTTTGAAACGATCGGTGAATGGTTTATTTTTGTAGCAAATCATTATTTAGTTAAATAAACATTTTCTAATTTGGAATTTATAATGTGTTATCCCTTTGTTTTTTGATAATTCCGTAGTATTTCCACAAAACAGAATTAATAATAATGAATAATTTGTTGTACCAGCTTTAGATGTTATTCGCACGGTATATCTTATGAATTTAAGATAAAAATAAGATAAATGTTAAAAAAATTAATTACGTTAAAGCATTTATTTAAACATACCTTGATTGCCCACGCCTAAAAACTATGCCTCTTTTATATGCTATCGCCCAATCTATTATAGAAAATTTTAATAGTTTTAAGAGCTTCAATCTATAATTATTTTATAATCAAAAATATTCATCAGTTAGTTTAAAAACTTGATTAGAATGTAATTTTAATGACAATTATACATTAATTTTGGGTAAAACGTTCGTAAATGGCTATTGGCCATCTTCAGACTGATTTAAATTATTCAATTTGATTGGTCTAGAACTTGACGTCATCTAATCTCTAATGTGTTAAATAACCATTTAAACTGTAACAAAGAGCGTGAATCGAAATTTACATTCCAGCTATGAATATTTTTTGGTTCAAGTGACAGCCACAATCTATTAAATTCGTTATAAATGTTTCAGGAAAAATTAAAATTTATACAGTTCTTCTGTGTTCTGAAATGTTGTTGATCCCTAAAATTTTCATTACTTTATAGATCAGAAATTGAAATTAAGGGAAAATAAAGTGGCCGCCATAAAATTTAAAATTATATTTTAAAACCTTCTAAAAGAATTTTGAGTTTCTCTCTGAACCTGTTTTTATTTACTAAGTTGGGAATGTGGAATCTTTGGCACAATGATACTACTCAGTATATATCACCACTACACCAAACAGTGCAAAAATAAAGTGTTTGGTGTAGTGGTGATATATACTGAGTAGTACTGTTTTTATTTAAAATAAATTTTAAAAAAATCAATTTATTTAGGAAGAATCCTAGACTTTTATACATGAAGGAAGATATACCATGTCATTCATGAAACCTTTTCTCTCCAAATCAAATTAAAACAACTCTATTAGACCTTAGCGTATCATGATGATATGCAAAAAGTGACTTTACTCTACTTCCACGCAACCCCGCAAAAGAAACGGAATGGAGAGTTCTTGTTTGGTAGTACAAAGCCCTGTGGATACCGTAACGGTGTTACCACTTCTATTTATAAATTTTAATAATAAGTTATATAGTTACATATAAGTTATATAAATGCCAATTTTTTTTTCAAAAAGAAAAAACAGGAATTGGAAAAAAAACTTTGGAGACACCTTGGCAGTTAATTTATTTCAAAGCCGAAAATCCTCTCTCTTATCTGGTTACTTCCGTAATATAGCCGTTATATGTCCGTACGTTGGTTTTAGTCAAACCAGTATTACAAATTAATTTTTATTCGCAGTCAAATTGTTCTAAGAAGTTGTGTTTGGTTGATCCATTGTATATTCACAAACAAAATGTAGTCAACATTTAAAATTTGCTGCCAAATTAGGGAATATCTATATACATATATATATATATATATATATATATATATATATATATATATATATATATATATATATATATGTATATATATATATATATATATATATATATATATATATATATATATATATATATATATATATATATATATATATATATTATAGGCAACACCGAAATATATGAACAAATGGAAAGTATACAACTACAAGGGATTAAAAAAATTCCTGAAGCCACACACACAAGAACAAATCTACTATCTCAGGGTTTCCATTCTGACACGTTACCAACTTAACAACAAAAAGTATGCTGATGATTACAGGTCGGAAATTTTTTTTTATTGAATTTCTACCATAGCGTGACATCAATATTCATTCCCTAGATATCAGACGTAATGGCATTATTAGTGAACACGTCCAGCCTTGAAGATAATATTTTACTATTTCGTGCATTAATTGTGCTATAATACGTTAAAACTTTTAAACGGACAATCAATACGAAAATATGTAAAGGAAAAGATACTATTACCAAGACATCAAAAAGTCTTGTGGTGCCGGTAGGAACGAACCAACGATATCTGAGCTTACGACATTGTATTTTACCAACCAAGTTATAACACCGTTTTACTACTGCCTCCTAATAGTAAATTTATTTCTTCACATCCATACAATCCTCAAAAATCAATAATAATTCCTTGAATGTCAGGTGTATTGGTATTGTCAAGCTCAGCTTTGGAGTGTGTTGATGGCTGCTGTGGGGTAAAGCAGTTCCATCATGTTATAATCTTAGTCAAAAAACCAATATTTGCACTCGCTCTTAGCTAGAATGAATTAATTTATTTAAACGTGGGTAAAACAATTTCTCGGCTTTTCATAAATCACTGGAAAAATTTACTTTTAATTGCAATTAAATAGAATTCAAACAGGCAGTTTCAGCTGATTTTAAAGGTTTGTCACTAAACTTAACAATTAAAATTTTTTGATTTTGTTCCCTATCAAAATTTTTGCTCCAGCCTATATTTATAGATTTTACATATAAAAGCAATATAGCAAGTTTGATATATTAGACAGTTTTATTTTCTGACCGGAGAATGAAAACATGTTCGCTTGATTTATTCGGAAAATTGAAGTTTTGCATCTTTGGCTAAAGGAAAAATATGTCATCACTTTATTTCTTGAAATTTATAGTGAGTTCGTATCAAAGTTTTTTGTTATAAATTTAAAAACTTCTATGCTGACACAAACAAAATAGGATTTAGAAGTATTTTCCTTCGTATAAGAGGAAATTTAAAACAAACTGCTTTAGAATATTTAAACGACCAACTTTTTTATTATTTTTTCAAGTACGGCAAAAGTTACAATTTTAGTTTGTTTTTTATTACAATAATAAATAACAAATTTCAATGATAAAATCCCAATATTTTAGTATTCGTACGGAACACCTATAAGATCACTATCATCATATACATATATATATATATATATATATATATATATATATATATATATATATATATATATATATATATATACGTATATTTATATATACGTATATTTATATATATATATATATATATATATATATATATATATATATATATATATATATACATATATATTGTAACACTTGTTCACTCTCTTCTTTGTATTATTTTTAAAAAATTGCGAAAAATCGCTGTCCCCCCCTTATCTTAAAAAGTAATGAGCAAGAAATTTTGAAAAACTTCTGAAATATTCATCACAGAGTGTAAATTGAATGAATATTGTCACAAGTATATTACCGGAAAAAAAAACTTTTTGAAAACTCATTCATCATCCGTAACAAAAAATTTTATTTTAAGGGGTTACATACACCTTTGCACAAAAGGTATGTATATTTAAAAAACAAATTTTGAAGGTTATTAAGTGAATAATATAGAAGGTCGGCGATTATATATTTTCATTTTAATTTAAATTATAAGAAAATAATTTTTTTAAAATATGTTTTAAATAAAAATTTTAAAGTAGTTAGTTAAAAATTGTCGAAGGGCCTTTTTTTTTTCAAAAAAAAAACTTACGGTGTTTCAAAATTTAGTATGCAATTTTCGACCAAAAAATATATGCTCAATTATTTATAAAAAATTGTCTATTAGAAAAATTAAAGGAACCTCTCGACATTTTGTAGAAAAAGTAGTTATTAAGATTCAACAAAAAAAGGTAAAAATTAGTAAAAATTGATTGAGTGATATTGCAGACAGTGTACTGAGATAGGTAGCGGTCCCAATCAGCCATCAGGTCACTTTGTTATGGAAAGGAATTTCCTTAATTTTTTTTTTGAATAATTCTTAGAAGTATAGAGGATAAGAAATCCATAAAAAAAATCGAATTTTTGAAAATTTCAGGTATGGAACACTAATTGTGCAAGTCCGACTTGCACTTGGCCGACTATTTAAAAACTTAATTTACAAATATTAGCACTTTTTGTAATAAAACTTCAGACTGGATCTTTTTTTGTTTAGTTATATATATATATATATATATATATATATATATATATATATATATATATATATATATATTAATCGGTTTTATAACGTCTTCCGTCTTCCGTCTTCCGATGCCTAATTTCTACTCCTCCCGGTTTTTCTCCATCCCTCCTCCTCTAGATCTCTCTCTAGTACTTCCTTGTTGATTCCTGCTCTCCAGCTTTGGCGTGGTCTTCCTCGCTTTCTTTTTCCATGAGGGTTCTAATTTAAAATCTTTTTAGGTAATCGGTCTTGTGACATTCTCTGTACATGTCCGTACCATACCAACTGTTGGGTTCTGATTTCGTCCACTATATCGTGCTTTATTTCTAAAGCTCGTCTTATCGTGTCATTTGGTATGCGGTCTTTTCTGGATTTTCTGGCTGCTCGTCTCGAGAAATCCATTTCTGTAGCTTTTAGTATTTTTTCTGTTCTTTCTTTCAATGGCCACACCTGGGAGCTGTAAGTTATTATACTTTTCACTATTGAGTTGTAAATTCTCTTCTTATTTTCAATGGTTATGTTTTTGTCCCATAGTATACTATTAAGCATTGCAATCGCTTTTCTTCCTTGGATATTCCTCTCGAATATTGCTCCTTCCAGTGTTCCGTCCCTAGATATTCTCATTCCCAAATACTTATAACTGGCACAGTGTTTGATGGTGTGTCCTGTGGCCAGTTTTCAAGTCCTGCTGTTGTCCTCCGACGCACATGTACTCGGTCTTTTTAATATTGACTTCTAGGCCCCATTTTTCATATTCCTCCATAAGTTTTCGTGTCATGTATTCCATATCATCGATGTCCTGAGCGACTACTACCTGGTCGTTTGCAAATAATAGCGTGTACAATGTTGTATCGTCATCCATTGGTAATCCCATACTGCTGCATTTCCTTTTCCAGTTCTTCAGTGCACTCTCCAAATAGATTTTAAATAGCGTTGGGGATATACAGCAGCCCTGTTTGAGACCCTTTGTGACCTGGAACCCTGTTATTATACCATATTTGGTTTTCACACTACTTCTTGCGTCTTGGTATAAGGATTTTACGGCTTTAATTATTTCGGTGCTTACATTACTCTGTTGTAGTGTTTCCCACAATCTCATTAGAGGCACGCTGTCGTAGGCCTTTTTTAAATCAACAAACAAGACATGGACTTCCTGATCAAATGCGGTTTTCTTGTCTAGGATTTGTGTCAGTGAGAAGAGATGGTCTATTGTGGATCTTCCTGCTCTAAAACCTGCCTGTTCTTCAGCTTCTACGTCCGCGTATTCCGTTTCTATTCTATTTTTAAGTATTTTTCCGTATATTCTGCTAATAGATCCTGTAACCGTTATTCCCCTATAGTTATCACAATTATTTTTGTCTCCTTTCTTATGAATTGTTGATATGTATGATATTTTCCATTCCTCAGGTACTTCTTTCTGATGTGTTAATGCATCTTTGGAATAAGTTCCTCAAAGCGCTAAATAGCTTTTCAGTTCCGTATTTTACTATCTCTCCTGGGATGTTTCCTGGTCCTGGAGCTCTACCATTTTTTTAGCATTTTATATACTTCTTTAACTTCTGATGTTGTTATCCTTATTGGGGATCCTCGTATAACTATATTTGGGTTTCCATGTTGGGTACTTTTGAACTCTGGTCTATCTTCTGTTAGCATATTTGTAAAATATTGGTTCCATTTTTCTGGTGTTATTGGTGAGAAGATTTCTCTTTTCCGTTCTGTTCTCATATTTTTAAGAAGTCTCCAGCTTTCTGTGCTTTTTCTTCCTCCTATGTAAGTGTTGAGTCTTGAGCATGTCTTTTCCCATTGGCTATTCTTTTTGTCACTAATCATTTTACGTACTCTAGCTTGGGATTCTTTGTATTTTACTTTGTCGTTTGTGCTCTTCGAAGTTAAGTATTTGTGATAGCTTTTCCGTTTTTCTTCAATTTCGTATTTAATTTCTTCATCCCACCAATATGGTTTTTGCTGTTTTTTTTTTCCCTTTTCTCTTGGTACCCTAATGCTTCCAGTGCGGCTGCGTGTAGGCATTCCTTTATATACTTATATTCTTCTTCTATATTAACAAATCCCGTCCGTTGTATCTTTTCGTCCAGTCTACTCTTGTATAGATTTCTGATTGTTGTTTCACTTGTAGTGTGCTGTGTACTTGTATCTTCCAGTTTGCTTTCCCGTGTTGTTCGTGAGGTTATCTTTCCTTTCACAAGCCACATGAAGCCCCTCTTTGGACTCTTACATCTAGGAAGTTTAATCTAGATCTCTGTCGTATTATCATATAGTCGATAATACTTTTTAAATCTCTTGTTGTTTGTCTCCACGTATATTTATGAATATCCCTATGCTGGTCGTGTCCGTTTAATATTGTAAGTTTGTTTTGTTCACATATCTCTATAATTCTTCTTCCGTTGTCGTTAGTAACTTCTTCGCCATATTTTCCTACCACTTTATCGTGATCTTTCCTTCCTATTCTTACATTTAGATGTTTAGTTGACTGTTGTAAAAAGCACTTTATTTTAATTACATAGACAGGTTTAACGATTTTATCTTTCTTACTTTTATCGCTAAGATTATTGTATTTTTCTACGTTTCAGAATCCTTCAGGGGTAAAAAACGTAAGATTGGTCTCTAAATATGTCGATTTGCGAACTTGTCGGTCTCTCGATCTCTCTATCTCTGGATCTGTGTTTCTGCCTGTTCGTCTGTTGCGGCGACAATATCCAAACCAAATGATATATCGATTTTATATTTGATATAATTAAGGAACTCAAAGTAGGAAACAAACTTATAGTTTTTGAGCCATATGAATATATCGTGTTTTATGTCCGTTTCAAAGGTTATAGAATCAAGATTTTTACTGAAATAGAAATAGGAATCTGGTAGGTAAACAACCAACTAAACTTAAAAATAAATATTCTGTAGTATTTTTTAACTTTTTCATTATTTTTAATCGAGGAATTTTTTTGAGTGCTTTTAGTTAAGCACAATCGCCTACCCGTTTATAACCATCTAACCAACCGTCCATCTTGATATCGTGCTAATAAAGTGTTTACAAATAAAACCAAAACTGTGCTTGGAAATAAAAACAGCATGCAACTTATCCTGTGAACTGACCTTTGGCTTTATAGTTTATAACCTAAGGTTCCTTCTTCTCAGTTTTCTTTCTGTTGACATAGCACATGTGCTGCAGGGAAATCCCTAAAGTCCTACAAGAGTGATGCGTGTGTGGAAAAAGTGATTCACGTTGGTCTTGAATAGCTGTGAATTGTCTCAGTAGGTAAATTACTCCAAAGGGATGATATTCTCAATATGAAAGATAGCTTGACAAGGATTATATGAGTAGGAATATATGCATATATATATATATATATATATATATATATATATATATATATATATATATATATATACATATAAAATATATATATATATATATATATATATATATATATATATATATATTTATATATATATATGTATATATATATATATATATATATATATATATATATATATATTATATATATATATATATATATATTTATATATATATATATATATATATATATATATATATATATATATATATATATATATATATATATATATATATATATATATATATATATATATATATATATATATATATATATATATATATATATATATATATATATATATATATATATATATATATATATATATATATATATATATATATATATATATATATATATATATATATATATATATATATATATATATATTTTATATATATATATATATATATATATATATATATATATATATATATATATATATATATATTTATATATATATATATATATATATATATATATATATATATATATATATATATATTTATATATATATATATATATATATATATATATATATATATATATTTATATATTTATATATATATATATATATATATATATATATATATATATATATATATATATATTTATATATATATATATATATATATATATATATATATATATATATATATATATATTATATATATATTTATATATATATATATATATATATATATATATATATATATATATATATATATATATATATATATATATATGTATATATATATATATATATATATATATATATATATATATATATATATATATATATATATATATATATATATATATATAAATATATATATATATATATATATATATATATATATGTATATGTATATAATATATATATATATATATATATATATATATATATATATATATGTATATGTATATATATATATATATATATATATATATATATCTATATTTTTATATGTATATATATATATATATATATATATATATATATATATATATATATATATATATGTATATATATATATATATATATATATATATATGTATATATATATATATATATATATATATATATATATATATATATATATATATACACTAACGTGCATAGAAATCGGCCCACTGTAAACTTTTGACTTTAACTATATTTTTTTTTTAAATTATTCATCAGATCAAAAAAAGAAATATGCTGCTTGAAAGACAATTTAATGTGAGTATAAATTTATCAAGAAGGCTTATCGTTTATATGCGTAGCAACCGGTAAACAAATGAAACGTGTTTATGTGGTGATTGTAACGAAAATAACAAATTTGTCAAATATTAAAATTATTACGTTTGCAACTGAAATTTGCATATTAATTCGTTTTTCATAATCTCAGTAGTGTTTAAGTGTGTTAGTTTAATGCATACTACACCACAAAAAGCCGCCCAAGTTTTTGCTTTAATCGGAAATGGACTTAGTCAGCGAGCTGTTGCTAGACAATTGAATATGACACGCGCAGCGGTTCGAAGAGTGTGAAACGTTATGAGGAGACTGGATCCTTTCATAGGCGACCTGGAACAGGCAGAAGGCGATTTACAACCGCTCGTGATGACCGCTTTATTGTGTCAACAACATTAAGAAATCGTCACCTTAATGCCGTTCAAGTGCAACGACAGCTCCGTGAGGTGCGAGGAGTGGCTATTAGTCAGTGGACAGTAAGACGAAGACTGCAGGAAAATAACCTGACCCCTAAAACACCTGCGATTGGTCCAAAACTTACTCCAGCTCATCGGCAAGCCCGCCTGCGTTTTGCATGGGATCATCTGAATTGGACGTTGGAACAATGGGGATCTGTTCTGTTCTCAGATGAGACCAGAATATGCCTCCATGGTAGCGACCGAAGAAGGAAAGTGTACCGAAGACCAAGAGAGCGATTTGCAGATTGCTGCTTTGAAGAGCGGAGTGCTTATGGAGGTGGTTCCTGTATGATCTGGGGTGCAATTTCTATAGGAGCACGAACCGACCCTGAGTTCATTCGTAGGGGCGACCGTGTTCACGGAAGAAGAGGTTTTAACGGCTGCTAGATATATCGAGGAGATTTTAGCAATTTATGTGGTACCTTACGTCGACTACATTGGAGACGAATTTACCTTTATGCATGACAATGCAAGGCCGTACACCGCAAGAATCGTGCAAGATTACATTGCAGAAGTCGGTTTTCGGGTTATGGAGTGGCCAGCATACAGTCCTGATCTAAATCCGATCGAACATTTATGGGATGAGTTAAAACGAAGAATTCGAGCTAGACTTCATACCCCAAACTCGATCGCAGAGCTTATTGTTGCAGTAGAAGAAGAGTGGTTTAACATCCCTCAAGAAACAATAGCAAACTTGATTAGATCTTTGCCTAATCGTATGAGAGATGTTATTAGGGCAAGAGGAGGTCATACCCATTATTAAAAAATTAAGTTTTAAGTTTTAAATTGTCAATAACCCTATTTATGTTAATAATAAAAAAGCTTAATTTGCTTAATGCATTAATTTCACTATGTTAAACATAGGAAGTCGAAATAAGTTTTTCGTAAATTTATACTCACATTAAAGCATATTAAATTGTCTTTCAAACAGCATATTTCTTTTTTTGATCTGATGAATAATTTTTTTAAAAAAATGTAGTTAAAGTCAAAAGTTTACAATGGGCCGATTTCTATGCACGCAAGTTTATATATATATATATGTATATATATATATATATATATATATATATATATATATATATATATATGTATATATATATATATATATATATATATATATATATATATATATATATATATATATATATGTAACTAGATATACTAAAAATCAATAAATGTTACATTTTAAGTACTATTGTCGCAAGTCGAAGCTAATATGCGCATATATCATAATATAATTCTATTTAGATGTTCTTGCTTGTTTAATATTACCTATTTTACCAGAAATAGTATATAGGAACAGAGACTACACAACCTAAAAATGTTGATTATTATAGATGTTTTAAAAATACAAATAGTTAAATTGACTGAAACTGACCTAACTAAATATTGTTTTTTCACTTTCCCTGCTAAGAGGAAGAATTGTATTCGTAAAAGAGTTCCACTTCGTGATTTTTGCTGTTCGTTACGTTTTAGGGTATATATTTTCTCATTTCCGTTAGTCCGTCTAACTAACTGTTGGTCTGTCTAACTGTTGGCATACATAATCCTCGAACAAATTTATATTACAATACTTAAAGTAGACGAAACTTTGTTATAGTTTTTGAGCTATACCATTTCAAGGGAAGGGGATGAATGAGGTGAGTATTGATATGTTGTATAGTTTTAATTGTATTATGCAAATTCACTTTCTCTTTTCTTGAGAAAGTCAAATTTAGCAGTTATTTTAAAACTACCCGTTTACAGGGAAAGTACGGGGCAACTCAATTTACCAATTTTTATGGTTCTATTTTTTTTAAAAAAAACACATAACCGATCATCAATATTGGGACAAGCGAAATGAATCCATTTATATTATTTATTACTTATGAGTATATTTAGCTTTTACGAGTTTTACACTACATTTTAATATTAAATAATTGGCACACAGAGCACTAAAAATTTTTAGCCTATAATGGCCTTTATTATCTCCAACTATAACACAGTTAAAAGATTTATAATAGATTATAGCACTAAACAAGAAATTACACAGCAAAACTAGTAGCCCAGGTACTACAATTACAATTGTAGCCATACTGTTTTATCGGAGTTTGCTCTACCCGAGGCTCGCTATCTTTGCTTCAAATTGCGGCAATTAATAATTATAATACAGTAAAACTGAAATTTGTTGCTTTTGGTAGTATCTTCATAAGGAAAATTACCTTTGAGAATTAAACCGATATAACCGTTCTTTTAAATTTATATATATATATATATATATATATATATATATATATATATATATATATATATATATATATATATTATATTATATATATATATATATATATATATATATATATATATATATATATATATATTATATTTATATATATATATATATATATATATATATATATATATATATATATATATATGTTGACATAGCACATGTGCTGCAGGGAAATCCCTAAAGTCCTACAAGAGTGATGCGTGTGTGGAAAAAGTGATTCACGTTGGTCTTGAATAGCTGTGAATTGTCTCAGTAGGTAAATTACTCCAAAGGGATGATATTCTCAATATGAAAGATAGCTTGACAAGGATTATATGAGTAGGAATATATACATATATATATATATATATATATATATATATATATATATATATATATATATATATATATATATATATATATATATATTATATATATATATATATATATATATATATATATATATATATATATATATATATATATATATATATATATATATATATATATATATATATATATATATATATATATATATATATATATATATATATATATATATATATATATATATATATATATATATATATATACGACATCGGGAAGGTATTTTAATTTCTACTCCAACCACCCTAAGAAACAAAAATATAATACTGCAATAGCTATCAAAAATAGAGTCACACATATCAGTAATGGCAATTTTCTGAAGAACAATTTAATGAAATTGTACCTAAAGTTAAAGACAAAACTCCCACGTTTTACAACAGCAACGTAATCTATCGTTTGCCTTGTCTAGGTTGTCAAGGAACTTACATAGGGCAAACATCACAGTGGCTAAAATAAAGAGTAACTCAACATAAGAGTGACGTCAGATTGGGAAAAAATTCGTGTGCAGTGGTATTGCACAGTCTAAATACGAACCACAATTTTGGTTATGATAATATAAGCATTTTACATAGGGAAAATAATTATAAATAAAGATTATTTTTGGAGATATATTACCTTAATAAAAATAAGGAAGCCATAAATTATAGGTCCGACATTAATCAATTAAGTAACATCTATTGCAACATTTTAAAAAAATAATTGTACATATATAATTAGTATTGGTAACACACTATAACAGGGATAAATAGAGTAAGTTGTTATATTAATAACAATAGAATCGGAAAACAACAAAATTATATAAAAAAAAGATCAGCATACTAACTAGATAAAATTTCATACGGAAACATCTTTAGTTGGTTCGTGAGTTGCAGTACAGTACATATGTTGTGTTCAGTTTACAATGGATTAACCCTTATTTTCGTACGTATTTTTTTTTATAATTTAGTAAGGATTTTCAAATCATATATTTTTTTGTTGATGGTAGGATTTTCTATATTTTATGAAATTTTTTAAAGAATATATATATATATATATATATATATATATATATATATATATATATATACATATATACATATATATATATATATATATATATATATATATATATATATATATATATATATATATATATATATATAAGTTATTGTAAAATGCGTACACGCAACTAGTAAAGATTTTGTTTTGTAGTTAACTCCTGATGATATCGAAAATAAATTGACGAAATATTGAGTTGTAAGAAATAATTGAGTTTTCATGTCCTCCTACGGACCGACACCCGATAATTCCTCTTCTGATTTTTAAAACCGTAGGGTCGATAAAATTAAGCTTGAAAATATATATATATATATATATATATATATATATATATATATATATATATATATATCATCAGCTTATACTGTCCACTGCTGGGCGAAAGCCTCCCTCAAGTCTTGCTACTTTTTCTGTTCTGGGCCGCTTGTACCCAATTTCCAGCCACTCTTTTCAAATCATCAGTCCACCGCACCGACTTGGTTATTTACCTTAACTCCGATAAGCTTGGGATCTTGGTCGCCACTCTATAATGCTTTTAGTCCATCGTCGATCCTTAAACCTAACAACATATCCAGGCCAGTTCCATTTAAGATATAGAATGAATTTGACTACGATTTGTAAAGCTTAACATTGACCTTTCCATCTTTGGTTGCATGACATATTTTATTGATGTTTTTCTTCGTCATTGTGAGAGTATCAGCTCCCTAAGTAAGATCGGGGAGTATGCGTCTGTCAAATAATTTTCTTTTTAAACATATTGGAAGGTTAGATTTGAATATATAAAATAGTTTGAAATATGCAGCACTATGCTGATATGTGCTTATGACAATATTTTATAGTCTCCTGATTTATTTTAATACTTTTAATACTCCTATATATATATATATATATATATATATATATATATATATATATATATATATATATACATATATACATATATATATATATATATATATATATATATATATATATATATATATATATACATATACATATATATATATATATATATATATATATATATATATATATATATATATATATATATACATATATATATATATATATATATATATATATATATATACATATATATATATATATATATATATATATATATATATATATATATATATATATATATATATATATATATATATATATACGAGGCTGGTTTGAAAAGTCCGTGCAAAGTCCGAGAGATGGCACCACCGGCGCGTATCGAGGTCATGTTTAGTTAGTAGCATCTCTTGAATGAACGCACACCAAGTTTCAGCCATATTGGTCTATTTCTTTGTGTTTGGCATTCGTGTGAATCAAGGAAGTCGAGTGATTTTCAAGAAATGGACGAAAAAGAATTTCGTGTGGTGATTAAACATTACTTTATGAAACGCAAAACGCCTCAGGAGACTAAAGAGAAGCTTGATAAACATTATGGTGACTCTGCACCTTCGATTAGAACAGTTTTATAAGTGGTTTCAAAATTTTCGGACTGGCCATATGGGCACAAGTGACGCTGAACGTTCTGGACAGCCTGTGGAGGTTACGACTCCAGAAATCATTGATCAAATCCATGATATGGTGATGGATGACAGAAGAGTTAAGGTGCGTGAGATTGCTAGTGCTGTGGGCATCTCGACTGAACGGGTACATAATATTTTGCGTAAACATTTGGATATGAGAAAGCTATCCGCAAGATGGGTGCCGCGATTGCTCACGCTTGACCAAAAACGGAATCGTGTGAAGTGTTGCAAGGATGGTTTGCAGCTGTTCCAGAAGAATCCGGAGGACTTTAAGCGTCGTTTCGTCACTGTGGATGAAACATGGATACATTACTATACTCCTGAGACCAAACAACAATCTAAACAATGGGGGAATCTGCACCAAAAAAGGCGAAGACCGTTCCTTCGGCCGGAAAGGTTATGGCGACTGTCTTTTGGGATTCGCAAGGGATAATCCTCATCGACTATCTGGAAAAGGGTAAAACTATTACAGGTGAATATTATTCATCGTTATTGGACCGTTTGAAAACCGAGCTGCAAGAAAAACGCCCGCGATTGTACCACAAGAAAGTCCTTTTCCATCACGACAACGCACCAGCAGACACCTCAGCAGTTGTGGTCGCAAAATTAATGGAAATAGGATTCCAACTCGTTTCACATCCCCCCTATTCTCCAGACTTGGCTCCCTCGGACTACTATTTGTTCCCCAATTTTAAGAAATGGCTGGCGGGACAAAGATTTTATTCAAACGAGGAGGTGATTGCAGACACTAATGGATATTTTGCAGACTTGGACAAATCCTATTATTCGGAAGGGTTCAACAAACTAGAACATCGTTGGACGAAGTGTATAAGCCTAAAAGGAGACTATGTCGAAAAATAAAAAAGTTTACCCCAAACACATAAGTAGTTTTTATTTTTGCACAGACTTTTCAAACCAAACGTTGTAGTAACACGTAATATATAAATCATTTTTTTCCATATTTTTCGCTGGTCTTGGCCACTGTTAAGAGCCTGCCAAATAAGCGTAAAGGTCAAATCTGGTATTATGTAGGACACAGATGAAGGCTTAGATTTAAAAGAAATTGTGAGTATTATCAAAAAGTGTCTACCTATCACCTTCATACTCTCTCGTCTCCTATTATTGAATTTGAAACATTAGTTCTTTCCACTATTTTTTTTTCTCACTTTAGTTAAAATGTAGCAATCCATTTGCTAGTTATATCTTTTATCTTAAGTTGAAAAAATATCGTTGTGACTTTGTCATTATCACACATTGGCTAAATGGAATATTTTATCACGTAAACCGCGGCTCTCGCGTCGTTGCCGTTCCGCAGTAATTCCGCCTGCCTGAACATTATATAACTTCTATAATTGATTATCAATCAAGAATCTTAATTCCCAAGAAATACTAAGTAATCCTGCAACTACGTAGAAAAAAAGGAGTAATTTTTCAATCTAAAATACACTTTTGGTCATTAATGTCTAGCAAAACTCTGGGAATAAACTAAAAAATATTATTTATATTGACTTTTATTGCAGTTTGGTAAAATTAGTTAAAGTTCTAAAAGATTATGGTTTATGATTATAATAAAAAGAGATATATGGTTGCATCAAGCGTAAAGTTTCATAGTTTACTCTGAATACTGAAATATCTTATATTATAAATTTGAAATTATTGCAGAAAAATGATTAATATGTCTACTATCTTTTCATAAGTATCACTAACTTATAATATGTCTATTAAATATCATACCAAATCATCCATTAGATAATAGCTCAAATGATTTTCTCAGTATTTCCCTGGCAAACCCATCGTTCTAGCATAAAAACTGGATTTGAATAATTCACACTAAAAATGACACTAACAAAGTATTAATTATCTCAATCAAAAATTACGAAGAACTCTTATAGTACCATTAAGGCTCTACAAAAATTTAATCGACTCTACTCCTTTTATCGTTAATAAGCTATAGGACTTTTTCTGACTCCAATGAGGAAAGTGAAAAGGTCTGTCAAGAATAGATTAATTGATCCCAATTTTGGTATACTAATTTCAAATAACATCTGGACATTCAAATAATCTCCCAAAATTTCCCAATTGTCTTTAGAGCTTAAAGGACCAACATTAATTTTAATGAAAGAGCTCGTAAAATCTTCACTGCATAGCTGACAACAACTATATTTAATTTTTAAATAAACTGAAATAAAATCAGATAAAGGATAAACGTTATCATTTTGCATGTAGTGGATATATCCACAATTGGAAAGTGACATTTACTTATATATAACATATATATATATATATATATATATATATATATATATATATATATATATATATATATATATATATATATATATGTTATATATATATATATATATATATATATATATATATATATATATACTTTCTATTAAATTTAAAAATAATGAAGAAATAAAATTATTCTCCATAGAACTACTGAGTCGGCTTCTTTTATAGTGGAGAGCATTTGATCGACAGAATCCCTGTAACCCCTTAAATGTTAAGTTATCAAAGAAATTTTGAAAATGCCCAAAACCAAGGGTATCAATAAAAGTTCTTTAAAAAAATTCTAATATGTTAACTGAATGAACCTATACCCAATGTATATATATGTATGTATGTATGTATATATATATATATATATATATATATATTTATATATATATATACAATATATATATATATATATATATATATATATATATATATATATATATATATATATACATATACATAGAAATTTCAATGTAACTGCCATAATTTAATACCTAATTAAACCCTTTTATTATAGTAGGCAAATTTAATTGTTCTTAACAAGTGTCAATTATAAAATAGTTTGGATAAGCCTTCTTGGTGAAATCACAAATTAAAAACCAATTAGAAGAAATTTCAAGTTTAACACGATAATCGTTTTGAGGCGATTTCTGAGAATTCCAGTTGAAGTAAGAACTAATTTCAAGTTTCTAGGAATTATGGAAATCCCTAGTGACATTTTATGATCAAAACTATGCTATAAATTCCATTGCTCTTTTGAAAATTAACCGTTCGCAAACAGTACTTTGTCATTGATACAGGCTCAACTGTTTTGTGAAAATGCCAAAAACGAAAAAAGTTTCCGTTGAAAGTCAGGCTCTGATAATTGCGAGACATCACAATTGTCGCTTGAGTCGACAAATCGCGAGTGATATGCGGATGCCAAGGAGAACAGTGGATTACATTGTAAAAAAATTTTCTGCGTGACATGGAATACCCAACCAAAAACGTTCAGGAAGGCCTCGAGAAACGACTTCCGCTGAAGACAGAGGTATAACAATGTCCAGTAGACGTAATTGCCGCTTAACCGCACCAGAAATCACGGCTCAATTAAACCTGGAGTGGCATATTCCCATCAGCGTGACAACCGTGAAGAACAGGTTAGCTGAAGGTGGACTACACGGGAGAGTTGCAGTGAGGAAACCTCTTCTTAGGCAAGTGAATAAACGTAAACGATTAGAATGGGCCCGAGAACATGAAAATTGGACATCAGAACAATGGAATTCCGTCCTTTGGAGCGACGAATCTAAATTCGAAATTTTCGGTTCAAATCGACGAGTTTACGTGCGGCGGTCAGCTGGAGAGAGGATGCTGGAAGCCTACAGTAAAACATGATAGAGATTCAGTAATGGTTTGGGGTTGTTTTGGCAACGGTAAAGTTTGAATCTTTAGGATAGAAGTAATCATATGAAAAGAACAGTATCAAGAAATTTTACTAAGTCAAATGCCTCCTTCTGGAAGAGATATTTTTTCGGGGGAAATTTATTTTTCAGCATGACAACGACCCTAAACATTCTGCTAAACAAATTAGAGAACTTTTGGACCAATGGAAATCCGATGATGTCCTGGAAGTGATGACTTGGCCACCACAATCCCCCGACGTGAGTCCCATCGAATTGCTGTGGGACCATTTGGACAAGTGTGTTCGAAAACTCAGTCCAACATCAGAAAATCACTTGTGGGAACTTTTACAAGCAGAATGGGTTAAAATAACCGGAGAAACTACTGGACAGAATGCCGAAACTCTGTAAATTGATAATTAAAAACGAAGGAGGTCACAAAGATGAGAAAAATCCTGGAAAATCATTATTATAATTCTGATTTTCTAGACTGTAAATAATGTGAAAATAAATAATAATTCTTTAAAATTAAAAAATATATTTTATCGGGGTTTTTGTTGTCTTGGGACTGAAATAACTAGGTGGGTAAATATATATATATATATATATATATATATATATATATATATATATATATATATATATATATAATATACTACTATATATACATATATATATATATTTATATATATATATATATATATATATATATATATATATATACAATATATACATATAATATATATATATATATATATATATATATATATATATATATATATATATATATATATCCTATCCTAATTCATAAAATAATAATAATAATAATTCCAAGGCTTGTACACACAACATAGCGAAACTAAATCTTTCTAATGCATAAATACTAATTTTACCATTAACATTAGTAATGGTACAAACAAAATTTTTCAATTTAAAAATGAATGCACCTAGGAATTTAAATCTGTTAAAACCTAATGCACAAAGCAATTAAGTTATGACTAATAATTTATGATTAACAGAACTACAAACTAAGAATTTTTACCTAACAAAACCTAACCCATAAATATACATATTTTCAATTCTGTCCTAATCTAATGCAGGAAATAATAATGTTATGAATTTTTTTTTTTTACCATGACTGTAATAAAATATTTCAGAAAGAAAGTCCTATTTCAAAACTTTTTTTTCTGAAATATTTTATTGAAATTTATTTGCTAATATAAAGACATATTTTTTTAGTTGTTTTGTTCATAACTCTTTTTTTATAATCAGGAGTATGTGTATTCTAGGGAATTTTTATAGGTTATGTTAATTTTAATCTTCTCCGCCGCAGTACTTTCTTAAAGTACAATATTTTACAAGTATTTTCCCTTTTGATTTATTCAAATCGGATAAAATGCCGAACATCAACAGATATTTGTCCAAAATATGGCACTTTTCTTACACTGTGCGGGAGTGCAAATTAAAGCTTGAAGCATCTACTTTAGATTGCCGTATGGTACTTTTTGAAATTTTCAATAACTGACTCAGCATGGTGGCTTAAAGTGACAAAGTGTCAGAAAAATTATAGTTTCAAGGTGGTTTTCTCTCTGCAAGTCACTCCAAATCCGTTGTAATATTTTGGGAATGTATGATTGAAGGACTCAGGGGTACTCGATGATCGGTTTTATTCCAGAATACCAAAATTGAAAATGGCGGATACAATATTGCGGCCGACTATCCTAAACACGTACTGCAATCCACTAAAAACTCATCGGATTAATTTGGATATAGTGATTTGAAGAGTTTATTGACTAATCGTGTAAGAATCAATTCTACAATATCTAAACTCTCAAACTCAAGATGGCGGATTGAATATGATGGCTAAATATCCCACTTACGTAACCTATAAATTATTTGCAAATACTGTAAATTTCCATAAAATTATGTAAATAAGATATATTTTTTATTAACCATAAAGTTTTACATAAAATTAAAAAATATCTACAAATATAGGTAAAACTTATCTATTTCAATAGTCCATTACACTCAACCAATCGTCTTTCAAATTATGAAACTGTACGTTTATATATATATATATATATATATATATATATATATATATATATATATATATATTTATATATATATATATATATATATATATATATATATATATATATATATATATATTTATATATATATATATATATATATATATATATATATATATATATATATATATATGTATATATATATATATATATATATATATATATATATATATATATATATATATATATATATATAATACATTAAAGTTCCGGGTTTCAATCTGTTCGTCTAACAATGAATTTGCACGACGTTTCGCCAAAATCTCATTTAGCATTTTCAAGTGCTCCCGCTGCTGCCGCTACTCGTTACTGTGGTCTTGCTGTTGCTGCCAAAAAAGTTAGCTTCGAGCGGCAGCAACAGCAAGATCACAGTATCGAGTAGCGGTAGCAGCCGGAGCACTTAAAAATGTCAAATGAGATTTTGGCGAAATGTACAAATTCAGTGTTAGACGGACGTATTAAAACCTGGAATTTTTAATGTATTACATTCCACCATCCGTGAAAACCTCTATTGTAACATATATATATATATATATATATATATATATATATATATATATATATATATATATATATATATATATATATATATATAGAACGTACCGTTTGGTTGAGTGTAATGGACTATTGAAGTAGATAAGTTTTTCCTGCCTTTGTAGATATTTTTTAATTTTATGTTAAACTTTATGGTTAATAAAAAAGTTCCCTGTTATTTTTGGCTTCATTTAATTTTCCTATTACTCTGGCAAGCCATATATTTAATAAAATAAAACTTACATATTTGTAATGCTAAATACTTTTTTGAATAAAAGAATTTCAAATAAGTATATGAATTTCATTATAGATTTTTGTATAGTACACTTCAGATATTATATAGATATATCTTGTTTACATAATTTTATGGAAATTTCCAGTATTTGTAAATAATTTATTGGTTAAGTAAGTGGAGTATTTGGCCATGGCCATCATATTCAAACCGCCATCTTGAGTTGGAGGGTTTGGATATTGTGGAATTGACTCTTATACGATTAGTCAATAAAGTCTTCAGATCACTACAGTACAGTCCCGCCATTTATTTGTCAGACATAACCACATAAAGCACAGCAAATAATTTGAACCAAATAATTTCTAAGACATAAAATAAAGTACAGAACTCACTCTAATAGATTTAAATATTTATTTCTATATAGATATTTTGAAGGGCTACAATCGAGCAACTACTAACAACTTCAGCAAGACTAAACACTTAAATTTCTTTATCGATAGCTTCAAACAATAGCGTCAAATATGGCACATGAATACGTGCTACTGATTTTAATTATACTGTAAATTTTAAGTTGTAAAGTGTCACGAGGACGAGATGTGGAATATATGCTTTACCATGGTACAAAAATCTACAATGTCTTACGACGACGTATTTATGTCAAAGTATTGTCGATTATTACATAAGATACATTAGCGATTGGACCACATGGTTTAACTTTCCCGGTAATAGTATGAGACTATTTGACACTGAAGCTTGTCAAAAAATGTCATTGGCAAAGCTCATTAAAATTCAAAAAAAAGGATAAATAAGTTTATACTTTAGATACAAATACCGTAAAACAATATACTGAGAAACATGCTGTTTAAAAAAAAAGTTGACTTGATATATAGAATGCAAAACTACCTAAAAAAAGATAATATATTCCTAAATATCACAGAAAATATTTCGAAACTAAATAACACTGGTCTACAAGAAACATTTTTTTTTCTTTTACAAGGGCTAAATTAACAGAATATATTTATCTTTTCCATGCTGAGTTTAAATATGTTCTCAAATTCTATCCATCAGGCAGGGTTTTTTTGTGGCACTTGTTTAAAATTTTAAAATAATTAGTACTTACAAAACACTGAATAATAAATACACGGCTAATTTTGTCTAAGCTAAAAAGTTTTATGATGATTTTCGGTCATATTTTGCCTTCGGGATGTATCTGTTCATGGTCCAGCAGTAGTCGGCCAGCATACTGGGACCATTTGCCTTGATACCTCTTTTCCATAGTAGAAATCTGCTGATAAAAACGCTCACCATGATCATCAGAGACAGTCCCAAGATTTTCAGGGAAGAAGTCTAGGTGGGAGCCCAAAAAGTGAATTTTAAGTACTTGTTGCAGTCCATTTCTTTGTATGAAGTCAGAAGATTACTTGCTATTTCACTATAGTTTTCTTCTTTATTATTGCCAAGAAATCCACAACAGATATTTTTGAATGATTTCCACGCTGCTTTTTCCGGTGGATGTAACAGTTCCTCAAAATGTTCATCATCCGATATTAATGATCTGATTTGGGGCCCTATAAAAATTCCTTCCTTCAATTTTGCATCACTTATTTTAGGAAATTTAGACTTCAAATACATAAATGCAGTAGAACCTTTATCTATTTTTTTCTTACAAAATTTTCTATAAGGCCTACTTTTATGTGCAGTGGAGGTAAATACACCTTTTCTGGATCCACTAATGAGGTATTTGATACATTTTTATGCCCAGGAATAAAAGATTCACGTTTAGGTCATTGTTTCCTTATGTAGTGAGATTTCTTATCTCTGCTATCCCATTCACACAAGAATTTCATGTATCCAAGTTGCAAACCTAACAATAAAGCTATAATCTTCAAATCACCACAGATATTCCAGTTTTATTTAATATACTGAATTTTTTCTAACAGCAATCCCATATTTTCATAGGTCTTCTTCATATCACTGGTATGCGCGACAGTATTGATGGTAATTCATTCCAATTATGGAGTAGTACAGCCTTCAAACTAACTCTCGATGAGTCTATGAACAATCGCCACTCATCTAGCTGGTGTTGATGTCCAAGAGCCTCCATTATTGCACAAACATCATTACAAAAAACTATATGGCCTTCTTTAGAGAAGTAGTCACTAAAATCACTATGGCGTTTACGATAAACGTATATCCTTGTATCTTTTTGGAGTAGATTCCAACCTTTGAGCAAGGAACTTAAAAACTCAGCTGACTGTTTAGACAAATTTAAATCCCGTATAAGATCATTAAGATCTTCTTGAGATAAAACTGAGATTCTGATGAAATATTTGCTTCGAATGCACGATCACTTCTCTCGCTTTTTTGATCTTCAGTATGAACTGGGTCGGAGTCGGAGTTATCACTTAAGGTCATGAAATCTGGAAACTTTAGTACAGGATACTCTTCACTATGTAGCACAGGTCTAATTGCAGATGTCAAATTGGGGTACTTAACTGTATATCTTGTTTTGGACGTAAATCCTTTAATGTTATTTAAGCAGCAATAACAATCAGTTAAATGGTCCTTCTGTTCCCTCCAAATCATAGGGACTGAAAACGGCATATGATGATTACTATTTTTCCAACCAGTGAGAAGCCTAACACATGATACGCAGCATAAATTTGGGGCCTAGTCTTTATCAAAATCGTCAGCTTTACACCCAAAATAAAGCTCATAACATTTTTTCACAAACGGTGTAAAATTTCGCCTCTGAGACTTGAAGGTCAGTTCACCACACACGTAGCGGAAATTATTTGGTTAATTTACACACTTTCTTGGCATTTTGAAACGTTTTTTAAAAAAAAAACTTACAAATACGAACAATCAACAGCATAAAAATAAGTAGGTACACATGTTACCAGACTCACTATAATTGCAATACTGGCTCTCTGCTTGCTAAAAAAGTGAAATATTTGTACAAGATAGGACAGGTTTGAACATCATTAAACCTGGACAGAGTTAAAACATGGTTCAACATGAATAAGTCTGCCTGGTGCCAAATTATTCTGAATACAAATTCCCACTTCTATATTTACAAGAATTATAACAATGAAATCCTAATATAGAGAAGTATATTACACAAAAATGACTGTCACAAGAAAACTATGCCTGATAGAAGAAATCTGATAACATATTTGAATTCAGCATAAAAAACTAAACTAGTGTCTCTATTTAGTTTTCTTGTGAAAAAAATCATGTTGACCAGTGTAATTATTTTCTCAAACACTCATAAAAACCCAGTGTTTCGCATTTTGTTTGGGGCACAAAATGTGTATTAAATTCGCCGTTTTTTATATTCAAAAAATGAATAAAATTGCTACAAATATGATTAATATACTGATTAAAAATGCCACAAAATATGAACCCTTGGACGATCAGTATTAAGAGTAGAATTAATTGGCTAGGGTATCCAAATTCAAAAGCAAACCGTTATAATACAGGTAACATTGTAGTTTCAAATAATTTACCCAAGTTACATAAACAACAATAGGTAACACAATGGCATCAAATAGGATGAAATATAGTTGTAGATTTTGACGGGCCTAATGATTTTAGGTCTAACTAATTTATTACATTGAAAGCGTTCTCTGATCCTTTTAACTCATTAATTGTATTGTACTTCCATAAACTAACTGGTCCCATTCGAAACCTCCGAAATACACAGGAATATTTTCCTGGTAATAACGAGTATAACATAAATTTCTTGATTTTTAATATTTTTATACTAAACAAATTAAGTAAAAAAAACATTGTATAACAAGCTACAATATGTAAAAAATAATATCTCCGATATGCGAACTGTTACCTTCCATGCGCTCTTTTAAACAAACGCTGAATGTGCTAATAACTACTCCGCAGGAGATTTCCATGATTGCTGCCAGTTTTTGTCGGATATATTTTTTTTTAATTTTTCCAGGAAGCAGACTTTGTATATGACCTTTCTGTTTTAACGTATTTCTTATGAGAAGCCAGAGAGAGCATTATGTTAGAGAAAGACGCGAAATAATTTGGTTTTCAAAGTAAAATGAATGTGGCAACGTAGCTTCTCGCTTGCTTTTCGCGCAGGCAATCACGTATTATTGCGTTGCATATATTAGTCCGAGAAGTCACGACCATAATACAACCTTCTCGAAGAGTGGCTGATAATAGTATCACTTTGTTAATTATGCCCCCCTTAGTCCCTCCAGGTAGTTTGAATCCTCAAATCTGGTTCCTGTTCCTGTAAATACGCTTTAAACCTGCAAGAAAAAGTTGGTGGACGAACCCAACGATGAGTGGCAGATATTTTGGGTATAGCTTCATTTCTGTGAAATACGACTGAAAAATGAATATCTACCATGGATATTGGGTCAATCTAAAGCTATAACGATCCAAAGTTGCAGGAAAATGGACCCATCTGAACCCATAGAGGAGCGAATAAAATTTGTTTTAATATGTTCTTGAGATTTGTAGATACTAAAAATAACATTTTCTGCTATGGAGTCTGGTTCTTTATTAAAATAAATTAAATTTTTGCTGCAATAAGGCCTGAGTATATTTGAGACGCGCTCGCGCCTGTCCTATAACGCGCGGGCCTGGTGTAATTTGTTTTTTTCTCAAATACTATACACATGCGCCAGTGTCTCGAGAGACGCTCAAATCATCACTGAAACAGTTACAGATTAATATATTTATTCAATTTTCAGTGCAATTTGGCTCTATATTTTTCTTATATTTAAATTTTGTTTATATTTATTATTTATATTCAAAAGCTCCAAAACCTCTTTTAATATGTAATTACGAAAATTTAAAAAAAAATTTTTGGTAGCTCTATTGGATTAGCACATTTGAAATTTTTGATTTTTAACATTATAGACAATAAAAGTGATCCAAAAAACCTCAAGAATTAAAATTTTAAATATTTATACCGTACAATAATTTTTTACTGCATTTGATTAATGCCAATACAATAGTGACCGAATACTCAATCAGCCACCTCGTGTTTCACTGTGTTCTTTTTAAACTTTGAGCGTTGCGGCTCCACTCTAGTGTATGTCATGTTTTTTTGGGTCGCAGAATCTGCAATTAGTTTTTTGAAAAATGACCTATTAATTGTTACTAACAATTTTTAAGCAATTATCTAAAAAAGGAATTGGATATAATTTATTTTTTATATTAGCGAAATCATAAGTTTATCAAGCGCTCCATCCAAATTTTTTTAGTCGCATTTGAATGCGAATTCAGTTTATTTTTGTAAAAACTTAACCTTTTTATTGTTATATAAACCATTTTATTAAAATCAATTGTGCTAATAAACAGAATTTTATGGAATTTAACTCCATAACAGCAAAATCTAAGCTTCTAACGAGCTCTACACAAGATTTTTAGATGAATTTTGACCTGCTGCCTGAATTTCTACTCCATTTTTCCAATTTATTAGCTAATCAGTTTATTTATATGCAATTAAATAAAAATATTTGAATTATATAAAAACAACACTATGTTTTAATTTCCAATATATTTAAAGTCACTTGACAATTGTTTCACCATACAATGGCTTCTTCAGAAGTAAATAAGAAAGAAAAATATTTGGTAGTAATCCTGGTTAAATAGCGCTTAAAACTATCCTTAATTACCTAAGATTATGCTAATCATTTTATTATATTATTTACAGACAGAATTATTTTAAGAATGCAAATCTGTAGTACTATTTCCGAGAACTAATAAAGATTAAGTAAGGGTGAATGGTTTAAGTCTACCTGTTCGTTTAATAATTGATTGGAGTTTTTCCGTTTGTTAATTTCAAGACATTCAAGCAAATTTAATTTTTTAGATTTATTTTCTACATGTAGGATTTTTAACGTATCATCAAATTTATGAGATTCGTTTATTATATGAGTTGCGTGATGTGAATTGTTCTTATTTTTTATATAACTATGTTTATGTTCTTTAATGCGAGTTTCAAAAGATCTACCAGTTTGTCCTACGTATGTTTTAGTACAAGATCCACAATTTAATAAGTAAACTCCTGATTTTAAGGAATTCTTAGATTTGGTTTTGTTATTCAAAATTATACTCCCTAAGGAATCGATAAAATTAAAAATATTAACTTACCGGAAAATTCTAGAATTATCTCATTTGATGTACAAAACTTATTTCCTAGTATCCCACCATATGAAGTCATAGAATTAGTAGATAAGCTCTTAATCAAGAATAAAGTAAACGAAATTATTAAACTGGATATTTTAGATTTACTTACGACGTGCTTGGATCAAAATTATTTTAAATTCAACGACACCTTTTATACATCTAAAGAAGGTCTAATAATGGGTAATCCTTTAAGTCCGTTACTAGCTAAAAATTCATCAAAACGCGGTAAGCAAAAATATTGTTTACTGGTATAGATATGTTGACGATATCATTTCCTGTTTCACGGGAACAGATAGACAACTAACAATTCTCCTTAACTTCCTAAATAATTTGCATCCTAATATTAAATTTACCATAGAATTAGAAACCAATAACTCTATAAATTTCTTTGACATATCTATATCAAAAGTGAACAATAAACACGATTTTTCTCGATTTTTCACAAACCGTCATATACTGACACAGTCATACACAATAGCTCATCCCACCCGTATCCTCACAAAATGGCAGCTTTTAACTCTTTCGTACATAGATTGTTACATATCCCTACGACTAAAACTAATTTTAACAAAGAATTCAACATAATCAAACAAATAGCAATTAATAATGGATATGACCCTAACATTATAGATAATATCTTGAATAAAAAATCCTTTAAACAAGCAATCTCTCTAATTTATCCCACAATTAATGACAAAAAAGGAAAATTTAGTACACTCACATACACAGGGAAAATAACTAGAACAATTTCCAAACATTTAATAAAAAGAACAATAAAATATCATTCAAAACCAGTAATTCCTTAGTAAGTATAATTTTGAATAACAAAACCAACTCTAAGAATTCCTTAAAATCAGGAGTTTACTTATTAAATGATGGATCTTGTACTAAAACCTACGTAGGACAAACTGGTAGATCTTTTGAAACTAAACATAGTTATTTAAAAAATAAGAACAATTCACATTACGCAACTCATATAATAAACGAATCTCATAAATTTGATGATACGTTAAAAATCCTACATGTAGAAAATAAATCTAAAAAATTAAATTTGCTTGAATGTCTTGAAATTAACAAACGGAAAAACTCCATTCAATTATTAAACGAACAGGTAGACTTAAACCATTCACCCTTACTTAATGTTTATTAGTTCTCGGGAATAGTGCCACAGATTTGCATTCTTAAAATAATTCTGTCTGTAAATAATATAATAAAAAGATTAGCATAATCTTAGGTAATTAAGGATAGTTTTAAGCACTATTTAACCAGGATTAATACCAAATATTTTTCTTTCTTATTTACTTCTGAAGAAGGCATTGTATGGTGAAACAATTGTCAAGTGACTTTAAATATATTGGAAATTAAAACATAGTGTTGTTTTTATATAATTTTATTATGAATTTCCAACAAGTATCGGCTAAAACAATCAAAGATAAAAATATTTGTGTCAAATTCCCGAAGAAAAATTAATATAATTCTAATAACTTGTCAGTAATAATAAAATAATTGAGTTTTTGAAAAAATAAACAGAGAATTT
>CM032449.1:139103586-139145513 GCA_019049505.1 Pachyrhynchus sulphureomaculatus
GTATGGACCCTAGCGTGCCCTCTATGAAATCACCAAACTAAAACATGCATGATTTGCTTCATATCGAAGTTCGTCAGCCAGTTTAAGTGAAGAGAGAAGTCGCAAGCACAGAGTAATAGCAGGAGAGATTTAAGAAGCATGCACACAAAAATGCCAAGGCTATCTGATGTGAAATCGCCACAACTTTTAGTTAAAAAGCAGAACACATCGTGAAATGATGCCTAGTACCTTCCTTATTATAACTAATCCCAATGAATGAATACCAATAACCATAAAAATAGATTACCAATAGTACTACTGTATGTTTGGCGGTAACTCTGAAATCAAGGTCCATATAAACGAGAACACTGCTGAATCTGGTATAGAGGTCTCTTTAGCACCTCGCCCCATATCATCAGAATTTTACGATTTTTTTAGAAAGATTACTTTCTATCAAACCAAATAAAGCAGATATTTATCGTTCGGGTAAATATAAAGAAAAAATAAGTATTCATCGATTTAACGGACTTCCTAGTAACTGATTTGCTGTTGCATCAAAAGTACGGGCATCCAAAGTTATGGAGTACTCGGACGTGTCATCTCTAATTCACCAAACTAGGACATGTATGCTTCGCTCTGTATCAGAGCTTATCTGCCAGCCCAGACGAGGAGGTAAATCTCTAGTACACCGTAACAGCAGGAGAGATTTAAGAAGCGTACACATAAAAATACCAGCAGCCGACAAACTTCAACGCCATCTGGGGTCAAACCGCCACAACTTTTAATTAAAAAGAAAATCCATTTTATATAGTATACCTCCAAAACAAATAAATATAACGACTTTGTACTAGAATACTCTATGTGATTTCAAAAAATACTGTGATTTGTTTACCTAAAAGACATAGAAATCTACATAATTGATTTAAATCAATGACTTAGCTTTTGAAATTAATCATCACTTATTGATTATATTAATTTCAATGATTCATAATTTTTTTTTTCAATGGTTTTTTTTTAACTCTCGAGTCACAGATGCTGCTTGAGTTTAAAATTTTACTACATACCATCTGAAAATTAAATGTTTTAATATTTCAAGCGGTAAAATTTAAATTACGGTAAAAAATATTTCATTTAGATAGTACATATGTAGTTCTGGGTATAAGAGTACTTACATTAACCATCTGAAGAAACTACTGTGTAGTATTGTAAAACACGTCATGGGCATGTTAATTAAATATAGTGCAAATTTTGAGTAAAAATACGTGAGACTCAAGATTTCTCCTGATATCGAACAGAAAAACCCAAATATTCAGAATGTCATTCGTCAATACAAGGTGTGAAATATCACTGCTGATTTGCAAAAGTTAGTTCCCCACATATTTAACAAAATTTAATCGCATCGGTGACTCAAATATTTTTTCGATATAATTACAGAGATACATGACAAAATAAAATTAGAATTTTTGAATTCAATAGATGCTCAGTAAAAATAAACTAACATCTCAAAATTAGGCTTTTGCGTTTTTTGTCAAACTACTGTCACAAAAAAACTGAGAGTGGTAAAATAAAAATAACCGGTCAAGTGCAAGTTGAACTTGCGCAATAAGTGTTCCGTACGTTGATTGCTTTTAAAATAAAAACCACACCCCAAATGAGTTTTCATCATAGTTTGTTTCCAATCTTTACTGAAAACTGATGACCTTGAATTTTTTTTTTTTTTAAATACCAAATAAATTATTAAAGGTGCTAATTTTCGTGCAATCTACACCCCGTGGAGAGTATTCCAGAATTTTTTCAAAATTTTTTGATCAGTACTTTTCGAGATAAGGGGAGGGACAGCGATTATATATATATATATATATATATATATATATATATATATATATATATATATATATATATATATGTATATATATGTATGTATACATATATATATATATATATATATATATATATATATATATATATATATATATATATATATATATATATATATATATATTACTCGTGTTTTCACACGCTTTCATTTGACACCACACTGGATGACCTAGTAATAAATTTCTTTTTTCACTTCCGATTTTACCCCCCAAAACTATTCCGATTTCATCCCCCAAAACCTACTCCTTAAGTCAAAATTTAACTTTCAGAACTACACGACTCTGATGAGGCCATCAATTCCTATATTAGTACCAAATTTCAACAAAGGGTGTGACAGGCGGACAGACAGACGGACAGACACCGAAGTGATCTTATAAGTATTGCGTATGGAACACTAATAATGTAATTTTGTAGTGGGGCTATCTAAATATGGTTTAATATCAGTGTCAGTCCGGTATAATCTTTTCAGAATAAATGTAATAACAAATGTACGCAAATATATTTTGCGACCTAAATATATAAAAAAAAAACAGGTCAAGTGCAAGTTGAACTTGCGCAATTAGTGTTCCGTACGTTGATTTCTTTTAAAATAAAAAAAATTTGTTACGATGGTAGAATATGATCAGTGACTTCACAAAACACACCCCAAAGGAGTTTTCAACAAAGTTTGTTTCCAATCTTTACTGAATACTGATGACCTTGAAATTTTTGTTTTTTATATACCAAATAAATTATTAAAGGTAATGCACTCGTGATAATTTTCGTTCAATCTACACCCCGTGGAGAATATTCCAGGATTTTTTCAAAATTTTTGACCAGTACTTTTCGAGATAAGATGGGGGGACAGCGATTTTTCGCGATTTTTTAAAAATAATACAAAGAAAAGTGAGCCCAAGTATTACATTATATATATATATATATATATATATATATATATATATATATATATATGTATATATATATATATATATATATATATATATATATATATATATATATATATATATATATTTTTACTCGTGTTTTCACAAGCTTTCATTTGACACCACACTCGATGACCTAGTAAAAATTTTTTTTTTCACTTCCGATTTCACCCCCCAAAACTAACCCCTTAGGTCAAATTTGACTTTCAAAACTACACGGCTCTGATGAGGCGATCAATTTCTATACTATTACCAAATTTCAACTTTCTATGACAAATAGTTTCGGAGAAAATCGGGTGTAACACACAGACAGAGAGACAAACTGACACGGAAGTCATCTCATAAGTGTTCCGTACGGAACACTAAGAAACGGTAAAGTGCAAGTTAGACATGCGCCATTAGTGTTCTGTACTATGATTGCTTTTCGAATAAATATTTTGGCACGGATGTACAAAATGATCAGTGACTTCACAAAACATACCCCAAATGAGTTTTCAATAAAGGAATTAAGAGCACCAGCAAACTAATCAGACCAATCAGAATAAGACAAGAAGTTCCTGACATGTAACATATATATCTTAATATCCAATAAGTATTTTCACTTTTTTTTTTCTTAATCAATAATGTATAATAGTTTTAGCATCTCATCTACTGAATAGCCAATAAATCAATCTAGCTCAATCTAGAATTTAGTAATAAAAGTGTAAAATAAATATTTCCTACCTAAATATTTGTTTAATTATATACAAATAAAATAAAATTATTTGGTCTCTAGACTTGCGACGCGCGATACTGAAAATATACGAGGCTGGTTTGAAAAGTCCGTGCAAAGTCCGAGAGATGGCACCACCGGCGCGTATCGAGGTCATGTTTAGTTAGTAGCATCTCTTGAATGAACGCACACCAAGTTTCAGCCATATTGGTCTATTTCTTTGTGTTTGGCATTCGTGTGAATCAAGGAAGTCGAGTGATTTTCAAGAAATGGACGAAAAAGAATTTCGTGTGGTGATTAAACATTACTTTATGAAAGGCAAAACGCCTCAGGAGACTAAAGAGAAGCTTGCTAAACATTATGGTGACTCTGCACCTTCGATTAGAACAGTTTATAAGTGGTTTCAAAACTTTCGGACTGGCCATATGGGCACAAGTGACGCTGAACGTTCTGGACGGCCTGTGGAGGTTACGACTCCAGAAATCATTGATCAAATCCATGATATGGTGATGGATGACAGAAGAGTTAAGGTGCGTGAGATTGCTAGTGCTGTGGGCATCTCGACTGAACGGGTACATAATATTTTGCATAAACATTTGGACATGAGAAAGCTATCCGCAAGATGGGTGCCGCGATTGCTCACGCTTGACCAAAAACGGAATCGTTGTGTTGCAAGGATGGTTTGCAGCTGTTCCAGAAGAGTCCGGAGGACTTTAAGCGTCGTTTCGTCACTGTGGATGAAACATGGATACATTATTATAGTCCTGAGACTAAACAACAATCTAAACAATGGTTACCAAGGGCGAATCTGCACCAAAAAAGGCGAAGACCGTTCCTGCGGCCGGAAAGGTTATGGCGACTGTCTTTTGGGATTCGCAAGGGATAATCCTCATCGACTATCTGGAAAAGGGTAAAACTATTACAGGTGAATATTATTCATCGTTATTGGACCGTTTGAAAACCGAGCTGCAAGAGAAAAACGCCCGCGATTGGCCCACAAGAAAGTCCTTTTCCATCACGACAACGCACCAGCACACACCTCAGCAGTTGTGGTCGCAAAATTAATGGAAATAGGATTCCAACTCGTTTCACATCCCCCCTATCCTCCAGACTTGGCTCCCTCGGACTACTATTTGTTCCCCAATTTGAAGAAATGGCTGGCGGGACAAAGATTTTATTCAAACGAGGAGGTAATTGCAGACACTAATGGATATTTTGCAGACTTGGACAAATCCTATTATTCGGAAGGGATCAACAAACTAGAACATCGTTGGACGAAGTGTATAAGCCTAAAAGGAGACTATGTCGAAAAATAAAAAAGGTTTACCCCAAACACATAAGTAGTTTTTATTTTTGCACGGACTTTTCAAACCAGCCTCGTATTTATCTTCACCATACTGTTGAGAAACCTGTCAAGGCACATACTTTTTTATACCAGATAAATTGTTGAAAGTAAAGCACTTGTGATAGCTTTTGCTCAATTTACGCTTTATGAAGAATATTCTAGAATTTTTTTCAAAATATTTTGATCAGTACTTTTTGAGATAGGGCGGGGGGACAGAGATTTTTTAAGATAATTCAAAGAAAAGCGTGCATAAATATTACATCATATATATTTATGAACTCGTGTTTTCAGAAGTTTTTATTTGACAGCACACTCGATGACCTGGTAAAAAACTTTTTTTCACTTCCGATTTTACCCCTCCATATGCCTGATAAAGTATCAAACGTAATACAGTCTTGATAATTTTCGCTTAATTTACACTCTGTGAAGAATATTTCAGCATTTTTTCAAAATAGTTTGATCAGTACTGTTCGAGATAGAATGGGGGGCAGCCTTTTTTTTAATGATACCAAGAAAAGGTAAAGGAAAAGTGTAACACTTACATCATATATATTTTTGAACTCGTGTTTTCATAAGTTCTCATTTGACACTCAGAAAAAAAATTTTTTTACTTACCCCTACAAGTTAACTCCTTAAGTCAAAATTTAACTTTTAAAATTACACGGCTCTGATCGGGCCATCAGTTCTTATATTTGTGCAAAATTTCAACTTCATATGTCAAACAGTTCCGGTGAAAGTGACAGATGAACACCGAAGTGATCGCATAAGTGGTCTGTACGAAATACTTAAAACACAAAAACTAAATTTATAAAATTCCAGCAATTGGTAACTAAATTTACGCTTCTTCTTTGACTTGATAAATTATCAAGTCCAGAACCGTTATGCTCTGTGACCGTGTCCTCTATATTTTACGCAATTTCATCCTATTGTTCCAGGTGATTATAACCGGTGTTTGGCGTGTTTGTTTGGTACAAATAACAAGGTAAACTGGATCAATTTATTTAAACTTTCTAAGGACTGCTGGGAATTACGGGCTTAATTGTTCGTAACCTGGTGCATTTGTTTTACCTACAAATTGGAAGGTTTGTTACACTATTTGTTTCTATAATTTATTGGATAACTAGATTTAAAGTTTAGCTTTGGAAATAAATTATAAATCTATATCAATATGCTAAGTAAGTGACTACCTTCGAGGAAATTATTTATTTATCACTTTATCTTATATTTTCCAATTTAAATAATATAAAGTTTCGAGAAATTATATACACTAAAATAAGGAATATTAAGCATATTTTATAGCTTAGTAAAGCTTTATTATTTCTATGGAATTCTATCCAGACACGGTATTAATTACTGGAACAATAAAGGGTCTCTAATCATATCGTACGTAGATAAGTGATATTATCTTCAGTTAGCTATCTGTTTGAATAACAAACTTTACGCAAATGAAGATGTAGTTGTAATAACATTTACAATATTTTATACAAGAGAAAATAGCATAAGAATATATTATATAAGAATTTCTTTTTCACATGACTATTAGTGGATCTAGTCGATTATGTATTGATGATACATAATCGATGTGTTTCAATTTTGGGTACAATTTGGGTACCTATATATAAGACGTTGAAAATCAGAGTGGACCAACCTCGCCTGGTGTGATTTCGAGAAAAACGCTTTAAAAATTGTACAATTTTTCCTCAAACTGTTTTAGGTCAGTTTTGAAAATAGATCCTTACATTTCTGCGTTATACGTTAAAAATATGAAACACAAAAGTTAGAACTTATTAAAAGATTTCACCACATTAAAAACCATAACACACAAAAATAAAGAAAAACACATGTATATGAAATCCCATGCAATGACTACTCGGTATACATTGGTCAGACCTCCGAATATCTTTCTAATAGATTGAATGGCCATAAATTTAACAAAAAAAATAAGACAGCGCTGATTAATTACAAAAACATAAAAAAAACCATTGTTTTAATTTTGATAATGTAAAAATATTAAAAAATGAATTGATGAATGATGATTATATGTATTTCGTAAATCAGCTTAATAATAAAAAATTTAATTAAGGACAGAAAACAAACGGATCGAAACACTGAAGCATACAGAAAAATAAACTACAAAATATAGAAATATCCGAAAGGATATACATGAATTTAATACAGAACTCATAAGGCACCATAGAATAAAACAAGAACATGAAAGTCTTACGATTCAAATTCTCGAAAGGTACGACAAAGATTATAAAGTATTGGAAAAAATAACACAACTAAAGTGGCAATGGCACTGTCAAACAAGATCCGAATAGATAGATTAATAAATTGTTAACAGGGAGGTCAAAGGAGACTAAGAAAAGTGCAATGGATATCCAGAAAATTTTCAGCAACGGACCGGACGTAAGTTACAGTAGACTGAAGGGCATGGAAGACTTTGGAGGTGGAGTTGATGAAGACGGGCTAAAGAAAAAGAAGAAGATTTCGTTGGATAACCTTGTTGATTCTGATCACAGTGCTGTGGAAAATAAATAACTTTTAAGATTAAGGTGTATTTTTCCAAAGAAATGAATATTCTTACAAAATAAAAGTCATTCTATGGCTTCAGTAAAAATCCCCACTGCTATATATATATATATATATATATATATATATATATATATATATATATATATATATATATATTGAATCACGCAATCTAAGCATCATACCTTGCGGTATAGGATACTGGAGATTATTCGTCACTAAATATGTTTGTTAATGGTGGATGTGAATGTATTGCGGAAATTTTTAGCAAGGAGATGAGAAGCGGTCGTTTGCGGAAGAAGTCAGTCATCTTTCTTGAAGGTTCCACTGAAAGCTCATAGGATTCTATTATATCATTTCTGCTTTTTAGTATCTATATAGCTTTGTGTTCAAAGATATTTAAATCTTGTTAGCAATGCTATTATTCAAATGAAGTCCAATTATATTTATTATTCTCGATTAAAGTTCACAGACTACATTTGAATTTAACTTAGTTTGCCACCAATTATTCCCAAAATTAAACCTTAAAATAGTACTGCAATAATTTTTTTTGCAGAAAAAGTAAACATGAAATAGCATGTATAGCTGACTTATAAGTAGCTCTTACAAATTGGATTAACTATTGCGGTCCATACATAAGATATAGGATTCTTCAATCATGTGATACAAATATTACAAAATCGCCATATGAATTTAAAACTATTATTTGAAAATATATATTTCCTAAATAAAGAGATTATGCTATATGATTGGTATTCTTACACCTTAATCACTGCGACACTATGACCCATGCATTGCGGTTTCAGAAACTTTGAAATTTTTTTTTCGTGGTTATAATGGGGCGTAAAAACGTTTAACTAGATTAGACACAAACTAAAATAGATCAGTTAGTTCACAATACAGCATAACCATCTGTTGCCCATCGCTTTCCCCCCCATTTTTTTGTTCAATAATCGGGTCAAAGTTGCTCTATACCTTTAAAACCAGATCAAGTTTCGATGTGGCCTATACAATAGTAATGTTGGTTTTAGGGGAAAACTTTTGATACTTTCCTATAATACGAATATTTTTTAAAGTCCGTTTTCCCATACTATTACGAAATGTCTAAATAAATTTAATGTTGGGTATATAAATGGAGCAATTTCAAAAGGGAAATTTGGAGCCTTGGTTATCTGAATTTGTGTGTATTCTCCTTTTTCTAAGTATGTTTTTTTTTTAATTTTTTTTGTTATTTGCTATTATCCTTTTTCGTAATTTTACTTATGCAAATCCCGTCAACTCCTACTACTCTTGTTTTCTTGTTTAATATGATATTACTTACATCAGGTACAATGAATAACTATATTATCTTTGTTTTTACAAAATTATTTAATAAATTTAGATAATACGTGAACTGTAAGGCTTGATTTTTTTAGAATAAATACTTATATTATTAATAAAAAAAACCGTCAAATACGTTATATTAATTAATTTTTATATAATAAATTAAAATTAGTTATTGATCTACAAATAATTTCGCTCTAGATACTGTTTCTAATAAAATTGCAATTGTAAATAATGAAAAAGATATTTTTAGACTTTTTGACTCCAAAAATCTCGTTAAAAACGTGTAATATATACGAAACAAACTCTTCAGCTCCTATCTTCACCCTATATACTCCTTATATCATTGACTATAACTTATTATGTTCAAAATTTGCTTTTATCACAACCATAAGCCGAAAACGAATTTGCATTTATACTATATAAAATTTATCAATCGCCTTTGCTTTTACTTCAAGCTTAAAAACTATTGATTTATCTCCTGCTTCAAGTATAATAAAGTTACTGGTTCATCTCCTACTTCAAGTATAAACTCTCTCTATTTCAATCCGTTCACCCTAATAGGAGTATCGGTGACACTACGCAGTTGCTGCCTTAACTGTCATTCTCCACGCTTCCCGATCCTGCACGTCCTGACTTAACTCGTGCATACCCATACCAAGAAGAGATCTTGCTTGGTCGGACCATCTTGTTAGAGACCGTCCCCTTGATCTTCTACTATCCTATATATATATATATATATATATATATATATATATATATATATATATATATATATATATATATCAAGGATTTTCTACAGCTAACGCTGTCTTCCTTCTCTCAGTCTTTGATTCCATCCGTTTCTATCTTCCCAGTCTCTATCTGTTAGACTCCTGTCCTCCATAGCCTCGTCCACATCGTCTCTCCACGATCGTCTGGGTCTTCCTCTTTTTCTTCTCCCTATAGGGCTCCACTCCGTTATTTTCTTTATCCACCTATTATCTTCGCTCCGTCTTATGTGTCCATACCATTTTAATCGGTTTTCTTCAATGGTGTTTATTGCGTTCTCTTTGATGATCATTCTGCTTCTTATTTCTTCATTTGGTATTCTCTCCATACATGTCACTCTACAGAATCTTCTCCAATACTCCATCTCTATGGCGTTAATTTTAGATTTATTTCTTTTGTTGATCGTCCATGTTTCTGACCCGTATGTTATTATGCTTTGTATTATTGATTTGTATATGCGTGTTTTGTTTCTCTTTGTAATGTGTTTGTCCCACAGGATCGAATTTAATTGTCTTATGCATGTCCGCGTTTGTCCTAATCTAGCTTGGATCTCTTCTTCTCATGTTGCGTTTTTTGAAATGGTGGTTCCTTAATATTGAAATCTATCGGTTCCTTTGATTGTTGTTATCGATTTCTAGATTCTCCCCATTTCCCTCCTTTGTTGTTAGATATTCCGTTTTATCAAAGTTTATTGCTAATCCTGCTTTGGTGTATTCTTCTTTCAGTTTTCTTACCATATAACTGAGGTCTTCCTCATCTTGCACTATGATTACTTGGTCGTCTGCGAAACTTAAAGTATTGGGACTCCCATTCCCTACATGTTTGCTTCCATTTTTTTAATATTTGTTCGAGGTATATTTTGAATAGTGTTGGGAACGTAGAGCATCTTTGTAATAGGCCTTTGTGTTTCGAGTCTCTTCCCTATTTTATGTCCTATTTTTATGTTCATTGTGTTGTTTTCGTAGAGAGCTTTTACTGCGTATATTAGTTCTTTGTCAATGCCTATTTCTTTCATTTGTCTCCCTTTTTAAATATAGCTACTATATAGGCTTTTGACCATTCCTCTGGTATTTTTTCTCCATTTATCGCGCTCTGGAACATGTTTCATAGCATTCGATGTAATTTATTAGACCCGTACTTAATAATTTCAAGAAGACAATAAAAATACTCAAAAATAATAAATCTGCAGGGCCTTGAGGTGTGGTAATGAAATGATCTTCTACCATCCACTTTCCTCATAGTGTGACCAAAATATTCCAGATATCGTCTATTATTTCTACCTAAAAGTCGGTCATTTATACTAACCTCTTCGTTCGGTATATGATACTCTGAGGATTCTTCGACATGCCCAGTTACATTGCAGTCAGTCCTGATGATCAAATATTAGCTACTGTACGCGTAGCAGTAAGGGAGATTGTAACCTTTAGACCGAGAAAAGTAAATAGCTTATCCATACAATACTTACCGTTATTAGTAATACTGTTCAGGTAGAAGATCATACCTATTAAATGTTAGTAGATGTAATTTTCTTCTAGCAGTGTAAAAAAATTGTAGAGAGTATACTATCTAGTATTTTTTCCAGAAAACACAACTCTGTGGAAAGAGAGAGAAAGTACTTAAAGTAATCCCCACCATACACATCGATCATTTACTTTCTCAGACTTTTCACATACTTGTATTTCTGAAACCTAATACTGTCTTAGATTAATTATCAAAGATTAATAGAGTATCATCACATAGGCTGAAAAGGTTTGACACATAGATGTCGCCCTTTTCAAAAAATCATATGATTTTTAGGAAGTACCAACCTTCAAACGATACGTGTCAAAATTTCATGACATTTTGACGATTAATTTACAAGTTACAGTGGTTTTAGTGATGCTACTTTTGATATTTTCAAAACAACGAAAAAAATCGAATTTCGTATGTTGATTAAACACTGTTTTTTGATGGAAAAAAATACCTTTCAAGCAAAGCAATGGCTTGATAAGTATTACGGGGACTCTACCCCTGGAAAATCACTCATCATTTACTGGCATGCTGAATTTAAATGCGGTCGCACAGACACAAATGATGCTAAGCGCTCTGGACGCCCAAATGAGGTAGTTACATCGGAAAACGTCAAAAAAAATCCACAAAATTGTTTTGGATGACCGTAAAGTGAAATCGCATGAGATAGCTGACTTCTTAAAGATATCGAAAGAACGTGTTGATCATATTTTGCATGAGAAAGCTCTGTTCGAAATGGGTACTGCGTTTAATCACAGTGGACCAAAAACAATGTGTTGATGATTCTGAACGCTGTTTGGACCTGTTTGAGCGCAATAAAAAGGATTTTTCATGCTATATGTGACAACGATGAAACATGGATCTGCAGAACTTTTCAGGCATACCATAAGAGCGTAGTTTAGCTAACAGTGCATTGTGCCAAACACGGTCGAATGCCTTGGATATGTCAAGAGCAACAGCTCGAGATTCTCCAAAGTGGTCAATTGCGTTGTTCCAAACATGTGTTACATAAGTCAAAAGATCTCCTGTTGATCTATGCTTACGAAAGCCATCGTTCATAATGTTGAGTCGTTCAAGATATTTTAGAAGATGCTGATTGATAACCTTTTCCATGATTTTCGATATTATTGAAAGCAGTGCGACTGGTTGGTAGTTATTTGGCAAGGTCTTCTTGCCTTTTTAGGTATCGGTTGAACTCTGGCACATTTCCAGCAGGAAGGAAATATCCCCTTTCTGTAAGATAGTTTGAAGAGTCTACAGAAAACTGGTGTTTGTTCCCTTGCACAGTTTTTGAGAACTATGGCAGGTATTCCGTCAGCGCCAGAAGCCTTTTTGGTGTCTAGCTTCGTAAAAATACGCTCTATAATACGCTGTCTGAAGGCAACATCGGGCATCCTTGACTGCAATATGGCCCACTTAATAACCTGCCAGGGTATCTCCGAATAAAATAAATTTAGTGTTGCACATCCGAGTGCTACTTATTTTTGAATTTGACTACATCTGACCAAACGGGTTGTGAAAACAATAGAAAATATCTTGATTGTGAACTAGTGGAATATAGGTCAACATGTACTTATAAATATTATTTAGTTAAACCTATCTACCTGGAAGGGATAGTAAGAGAGATTTTAGTTTAGGGATATTATTTGAATTATAACAGTATAGAGGGATCTTTTATACATTACAGTTTGACGCCCAACGTGAATAATCTTCCCTTCAATATTTCCCGTTACACTATATTCTTCTACTCTACTTGTTTTTAAAATATGATAGAATTGGACCGTAAGTCAGTAAAGTAAGGCGGTTTTCCCAATTCAAAGATCCAATATTAATGCTTAAGTAGGACCTGAATCACCAAGTGTTATCACTCTCCGCAAATTCATTGTAAATTACTCTGCTAAGAAACGGGAAGCTAATACACCATTGTTGGTGAATGTCATGGGAGTAGAGCGTCTACTTCGTATTGAGAAACTTTGTACAACAGTTTTTCTTCTACATAAGGGGAAAAGTATTGTCGAGAGATTGTTAGGTTGTAGCGTTTATTTTTTAATTAGTGTTCCGTACGGAATACTTATAAGATTACTTCGGTGTATGTCCGTCCGTCTGTCTGTCTGTCTGTCATATCCAAAACTATTTGACATAGACAGTTGAAAGTGGGGGCTAATATAGGAATTGATGGCCTTATTATAACTATATAGTTTTAAAAATTAAATTTTGACTTAAGAGGTTAATTTCGGGGGGTGAAGTGAGAAGTGAAAAAAACTTTTTTTTACCAGGTCGTCGATTGGAGTGTCAAATAAAAGCTTGGAAAAACACGAGTCCAAAAATATATATAATATGACACTTGCGCACACTTTTCTTTGTATTATTTTTAAAAATTGCGAAAAAACGCTGCCCCCTTTGCTCGAAAACTATTTATTAAAATATTTTGAAAAGATTCTGGAATATTCTCCACAGGGTGTAGATTGAATGAAATATACACTGCACAACCTTTAATAATTTATCTGAGATATAAAAAAAAGAAAAATTTTAAGGTCATTAGTTTTCAGCAAAGATCTGAAAAAAAACTTTGTTAAAAAATCAGGGGGTGTATTTGATGAAGTCATTGATCATTTTATAACTCCGTAAGAAAAATTTTTATTTTAAAAGCAATCAACGCACGGAACACTAATTGCGCAAGTCCAACTTGCACTTGACCGGTTATTTTTTTTGTGTTGATCTACGGTATCTTGTACTAGGATACCATAAAAGTTTAATATCAATTTCATTCCATTTTTAGAAAAATCTTCCTTCCCGAAAAGATTCATTTTTTTTACCTTGAGTTATTAATAATATTATGTAATAACGACGGAATATTTCCTTTTGTAATTCATTATAAAGTCGGTGCATCTGTTTGGTTATAATTTCTAATTTTCTGTGTTTGCACTATTTTTCAATGGTACTATAGGATATACCCTCGTAAACGCTGAAACCAGCACGATGCATTTCTCGGCAAGTTAACGATAGCTCGGGATCCATTTCCGATAAAGAGCTTCGAGTGATAGGTATTTTACTTTAATTCTGTTTATCTTTTTTAAGAGACTGCATCCCAAAATTCAAATTTTCTTTGTCTTTTGGGTTAGAAAACTCTCCTATGGAAAACGGGCAGACGTCATTTTGTAGTAATGTATTGCTCCCAAATATCTCTGGCGACATGCTGCAGAGTCGATAATAGTTTTGCCGCTGTTATTTTAACAATTTCTTACCACCAGTTCTCCTTCGGCTATGGTTTTCTCTAAGAGATTTTCAATATTTTTTGCTACCAGTTTCTTGGTCTTTTAAAACCCTCAGTAAATACGTCATCTAATATTTGCGACCACTGATTTGATCTCGTTAGGAAGACATGTCAGCCTGAAGCCTTCACTAATACTTCATGAGTTTAAAGATGCCCAAAACAGTGCACTGTAACATTTGATATACAAAGTAATGGTGCGAATTGTGCAGGTTAAAAGAAAATACGTAAGAGATTCTTGCTCGTTCCTGCAGGTCCTACACTTAATATTGTCTAGGTTAGTCTATCTCATAAAGTATTAATTACACCAACCTAAGAAGAAAATTGATATTCCTTAACTTAAAATTTGGAAACAGAAGGAAATAAGGAACTTAAGGGAATGAGCAAAAATTGGTCTATCCATGAAACTGCAAAAATCTAATATCATGACATCAGATAACAGAAAAGTGCGTATGGGTGATGATGCTGCAGAAAAAGTACAGGAATATATTTACTTAGGACAAACCATCAAACTAACTTGGGCAGCAACAGGAAAATTGACACATATAATTAAAAACAGCAGTATTTCAATCAATTTAAATAGGAAAGTGTTTAATATCTGTATATTTCTGGTCATAACGTATGCAAGGGAAACCACAACTTTAACGAACCAATCAGCACATAAATTTAGAGTAACACAAAGAGCCATTGACTGGATGATGTTAGGGATAACTTTCAGAGATCACATTTCAAACACAGAGATAACACAAAGAACAAAAGTCGAAGACACAATAACTCGTATAGCTCAATTAAAATGGACCTAGGTAGAACATGTTGCTCGTCAAGACAGCACAAAACACAATATATACTGGAGACCCCGCCTACATAATCGGAAAGTTGACAGACCAACAAAATGTTGGATAGACGACATTAAACATAGAAGGCGGAAAAAAATAGCACCAACTAGAACCAGAACAAAACAATTGGAACAAAAAACTATGGTATTAATTGGGAGAGGCATATGTCCAGAAATGGACTGTGAAGGGCTGCAAAAAGAAGAAAAAAATGTTTTTATGACAACTGTAAGGAATCGATGTGTCTCAAAAATATATCATGTTGCGACATGTAAAATTTACCTTCAGCTTTAGGAGCTCTTAGGTGTAATATAAGACGAAGGCTCCAAAGAGGTAATAAATTTAGAGTAAAGTATGATACTTATTTTATTTTGACTTACAATTAGTCAGACTCTGAAAAAAAATTGTATATTTTAAACGTCAGTTTCTCAAAAACAACGACATTTTAGCATACAGTAGTAATAAAATAAAGTTTAACATCAATAACTTTTTGTACTCATATTCTATCATTATATTTTCTGGAAATAATAGGATGGTTAATCTTTTTCAAACATACCGCGTAATAAGTTATAAATTCATAAGAAGCAGTTCCAATAACTTTATTTTACTTTATCCAACAAAGTTAGAAATTTCGCAAATTTACTAGATATAATAAAGACTTTGAATTCACAAGTTAACTAACTCTATCATATAACAAACTGGTTAAAACAGTTCATAATTTTCCAGAGTCGAAAACAAATAAGAGTAGTTTACCTTATTTGAAAATAGTATTTTAGGCGAGAAAAATATAAATTAATCAGTAGAGTTTTGTTGTTCTTCGAGGAAAAGCAGAACAATCAGAAAGTTTATATAGATCTTTAAACTTTGTAGTAATTAATTTTAGAAAGTTATTGTGTTTGACTGTTTACTGTTTTACGTTTGATAAAATGATGAAATTTGTAAACGATTCTTTTTAAAACGTTGTTATTTTGGTCTATTTTTTTAAAACATCCAGATTATGATAAATCTATATTAATATAGTAAAGGCATAAAGTTTGTATGTTTGTTTCTTTGTTGGTTCGAGGTAATCTACGAAACTATCAATCCAATTAAAAAAAAACTCCTTACTGTTATGTAGCCTAGCCCTATGTGGTAAACATAGGCTGTATTTTATAAGGTTGTGACTAAAGGAAGCTGACGCGATGGGGAAAGATATTGCCACGAGCTAGCGCAGTACGGCTCGCTCATGGCGTGGTGGGAGACGGCGATCGACAGACCAGCGCTGGCTGGGTTTTGTATTTGTCTTGCACTTGTAGTCTCAGTCTATATTTTTGATTTCAAAAGGTTGCAGTTTCCGGTGAAAAGATTGTTTGCTCGCACAATAAACAAGTCCCAGGGACAAACTTTCAAACTCGTGGCAATCGATATGCGGCAGGAATGTTTTTCTCGTTTCTGATTATTATACCAGGTTATCAAAAATCGGAACTCCAGAAATCGAATATATTCTGCTATCAGATATAATAAAATATTAAACGTGATATACAGAGAAGCTCTGACCAATTAACATAGGTGCCTAAATTGAAAAAAAAACATTTGAATAAAATAACGGTTCCACGCTAACGCAGTCGCGAACAGTTACTAATCGTGAATAAAATGATAGAACAGTAATTAGTAGATTTGAGTAAAATCATCCTAATGATGACTAAGTAAACAGTTGAAAGGTTGGCCAAAGAAAAGTGGTTTTTCTATAAAAAAAAACGCCCACGCTAACTTACTATGCAATATTTAATAAGGCATAAATAACTAAGGTTTTAATAGAAAATACGTATAAATATGAAGAATAAAACAATGAAATAATAAGGTAAATTACCATTATTTACTTTAAGTTTCGTAAATCTAGAAATGTTACGGATACTGGATCTGGGAAGTTTGCTTAACGATGTAGGTGTTTGTCTCATTAATTCAAAAGTTTCTTGTCCCACTATTTGTTCGAATAATTTACTACGAACTAAGCTTGAACCATTCATTAGAAACTTTTTCATTAGGCTAGTTAAAATAGGCATTAATTTGAATTGTAGATTTTTAAAGAAGATAGCTGTATTTTTCGTGATATTATGCCAATAATCTAATCTTACAATTCCACAATTATACTAAGTATATTTCGTCAAAAACGTAAAAAAAAATGCTGACACTTGCTATTTACGCTCTTATTTTATCTGAATCTGAAGTAATACCAGATTAGTTTCCAAGCATGAATTATGTCCTAACGGTGTTGTATTGTAGAATGAAGGTTCACTGCCAAATTGAAGCTATAATAGGAAAATCAAGCGAAATTACAGATTCTTAATTCAGGATTTTCAGAAATGTCATCGTGCATTAATTAGATACGACGAAATTTTAATTTAATTTAACATCAGTTCTTTATTCTCTAGTTTATCAATACCACAAAACTTGTAATACCTTCGAGAGTTGCTTAGAATGAATAACCACAGGAAAGAAATTATTTTTAAATAATCAATTTTCCCCAAATTTTGCAAGCAATATAACGATCAAATTTGTATTCAAAAAGAAAGCCCATTAATAGGTAATTGCTTTCTACCATTCATGGTAAATTTCTTCATGAGTAAGTTTGAAATTGAGGCCACATAATAATTTCAGTTCCTTCTGAGACTATGGTATAAGTATATGTATGATGTATTGACGATTTTCGTTGCAAGAAATCACACATTAAAGATTTTGTTTCCAAATTAAATAGTCATTAAGACTCCACTTACTTTTTGTAATTGGAAGCAACGAATAATTACCATTTGTAAACGAGAATAACGAATAGTTACTGGTAGTACAGTAGTCCTGGAAATGGTATTTATTAAAAATAATAATAAGTTAGAATTTAACACCTACAGGAAAGATACCATAATAAATAGATATATTGCTAATGATGTATTTCATTGTAAGTAAATTAAACTTGCCACGTTGCACTTCTTGGTTCATCGTTAAGTGCCTTTCCCGTTAAATAAAGTCAGATTCGAAAAGGAAGGAAATTGTATTAAAAATGTAGTTAGAATCAATGGTTATGACGAAAAATAATAAACAAGTTTCGTCAGTTCGTCTTTACCTATGAGCAGAATAAGACGTTTCAATGTCATATAATCCAAAACATTATAACGTCTCTTTTTTGCGGCTATTTTATAGCCTCACGTTTGCGGCGCTATTTTGTATAGCCTCAAATTTCTTTATTTTTAATAAAAATTTTATTTATTAAATAGAGGCCGTTATTTGCCCCTTATGTATATTCTAATTTTTGAGAATGGATTGAGTGGATATTAATACTGAGAGATCAAAAATTAGATATATAAGCTAGCTCGTTTCGTTTGGAGAGAGATAATTTTTCTACGTCTTTTGAAAATAGTCTATGTAGTTGTTTAAAGCTTGGTTGAAATGTTTGTTTTTTTTTTTCAGCACTTTAGAATAAAAGGAATCTAATTTCATCTAAAAAAATGAAAAAATACTGAAGAGTTATTTAGTTGTTAAAATAAGATTAAATATATTACAACCTGTGTGTCCTGAAAGAAAAAGCCGGTAGTTCAGTAAAAGGCTGCATTAACACTAAAAAAAGTATATTAACAAAATAAAAATCCTTGCAGTTATTACACTCTTAAAATTACATTAACTAAATAAAAACCCCTTAGGCTATGAGAGTATACACATTTAAACCAGAGTTCTATGAATTACTGATCCTAAGTGTAAAAAATAAACAGGGCTTTAAAAAACACGATTTAAAAGTTTGTAAAATTAACTTCGCGGATTTCACGGGTGGACTTACTACTTGGCCTCTTCTCGTGGGTTTGCCATAAACAGCTTGGCCTCTCCTGGTGAGATTCTCATCCAGATATTGTCTCACCTTCCACTCTCCTAATCTCATTTAGGTAGCTAATCCTTTTTGACCCGAAATGTCTTAGGATGAGCAGAATATTTTTAGAACGGAAAAAGGCCACTGCATTACGGCAATATGGAAGGCTAAGCCTACTACGGCCTGACGAAACACTACTCTCTCACCGAGAAAAAAAAACTGTTAGTGCATTACGGCATGATGGAAGGATAAAGCCACTACGGCATGCTGGAGGAAAAAGCCGTTACTGCATCTCGGAAGAAAAAGCCATTACTGCTTCTCGGAGGAAAAAGCCGTTACTGCAACACGGAGGAAAAAGCCATTACTGCATCTCGGAGGAAAAAGCCCTGAAAAATCCGAAATGGCCGTTTATATATCTTCTCCCTACTTCAAAGTGAAGTCTTTAAAATGAGTCACTTCCGGGACGCAAAATACGTTAAGTTAGCAACACATTATACACGGTTGAGTTACACTGTTCAAAACTTTAAATCACTGTTTTAAGTTATTCTGCTCAAAAATTGAAATCACTGCCGAATCAAATATAAAAATGTAATAAAATATAAATTATAGAAAGAAAAACAGTGTTGTAACATGGTCTTAAAATGGTCTAAAAACTACGAATTTCGAACCTTACTACTAGACTTAATTTAATTAAGTGCTAATATTAAGCACATTAAAAATCAACTAAAAGTCCTTGTATGAACATAAGAATCCTACTACTAGACTTAACTTAGTTAAGTACTAATATTAAGCACATTAAAAATCAAATAAAAGTCCTTGCATGAACATAGGAAATACTTTTCTACAATAACAATAATAGTTTTCATATATAAATACAATATATCTGTTATTGTTATTAAAACAAAAAAATATAACCTTATCTAGACTCTATCTAGACTTTTGTCTAAGTCAGAAAAAATTTAATTGAACTAAAATATGAACATCGTCCTTAAGACAATTTAAGAATTGTCAGAAAATTTTCTATTTTAGTAAAAGAAACTTTGAAAAATTCATACATACTGAAAAAATAAGAAATAAAAGTAGTAAAAATACTCTAGTCTAAAGGAAAGTCTTGTAAGACCATTTAGCCCATGGCTTAGAAAAACATCTTGATAAATCACCAGACAAACGCTCGGGAAAATCATCATCAATGCTCTAGCTCACCGCTAAGAGAACATTCCAAATCTAGTATCAATACTAGTCGTATTCAGAAAATAACCGCACTATCGCGCAATGTGGGCATCCTAAGATGTCCTGACAAATGCAAAAATCGCTAAGGAAAACGCTCTCCGTCGCTCTTCAGGGTGGCTACACAAAGATAAAAACATAACCAGCATTGCGCTTCTCCAAGTTGCCTGAAGAACCCTCGTGTACTGGTCTCGCCTTAGAACAACAACGAAAAACATCTGATCCATCCCAGATACCAGGAGATAAACCTCTCACCACGATATACTGAAAGGTGGAGGAAATAAAATACAGAACTGGTGACCCTGGTGTCCACCAACAAAAGGGAGTAGATTATAGTATCCATTAAACTGAAACCGTGTCTATCACACCACCATAAGTTAAAAAAATTTATTAGTAACACACTACTGCCAACCGCCTGTCACCACTAATAGGCTAATTGGAGCTGAAGTCGAATACAGTAGCTAGGCTCTCCTTTGGCTCAGATAGAGATAACCATTGAGTGACGAAACCGTTAAACAGGTCCCAAAGGTCAAACGTTCGCCCCCCATAGACTACCCTTCCATTCAGTCTCTTCCTCAGGAAGACTAACTCCCTGCCAAACGGCGTAACGGTATTTGCTAGCACTCGGTGCATCACAGCCTGTAAAAAAGCAAAACACTTATGGGATACAACTTAAAAGGTATGTAACCGAGCATCTAAATTGAAATTTTCCAAAAAGCGAATATGAGATTAAAAAATATAATCGAAGCGAAAATTTCTTAACCTTACTGTGGCAAAAATAAAAAAATATTGAAGAATACAAGAGCTTTTCCAACCGAGTCAGAAACAAGAAGAAAACATCGTTGACACTGAAAATATTCGATCACGGTGTTAATCGTCTCCCAGACAATAGCCTCTAGAAGAAACTGCTACAGGTATCAGGCAAAACCGTTTTCTGTCAGCCCAAACTTCTAGAATTATCTAATGAAAATCTAAAAATTCGGTTATGAATCTTCCTTCACTGCGCTTAGCAAAAAATAATAAAAGTAAGCTATACACAGCTCAATTTTTACAACAATCAAATAATGAGGTCGTCACCTCTATAGAGCAACATAAAAAAAAAAACAATAAAAATCACATTGGGAAATTAAGATAATGTAAATATAAATTACTCTTCTTCTGACAAACTTTCATCAGGGTGAGGTCCATTGGTTGAACTACACTGTTCAAAAATTTAAATCACTGTTTTAAGTTATACTGCTCAAAAATTAAAATCACTGCCAAATCAAATATAAAAATGTAATAAAATATAAATTATAGAAAGTAAATTAGTGTTGTACTATAATCTTAAAATCTAGGAAAAAATAAATGTTACAACATACCAGAAGACCTAATAAGGGATTTAATAATGTAAGTCTTAGGTTAGTCTGTGAGTCATCAGATAACTAAAAAAATATCTTACAAAGTCCAAGGAATAAAACCCATGAACGTGATAGCAGTGGCATTTATGACATAGGTTTTAATGATTGTTACAAGAAGTATATTGGGCAATCAACGAATTAACAATAAAAAAGATTTAAAGAAAATTTAGCTTATTTAATGTACTGCAGATCAGAAAAATCAAGTACTGTCGAACATGCTTTTGAACATAATCATGCAGTAACATGAGATAATTGATGGTTGACAAAAACTGGATGTATTGGGAAATTATCAGACGCATACGAAAGTAATGAAATAGTAAAATTTAAAAATATACAGATAAGAACAGGGAACCTATTCCTTTCAGTTTTCTGTATGGATTGCTCCTGGAAAATAATACCTCTTCTGTAATCGGTTTTATTCGAGTAAATCGTAAGTTTAGTATAAATAGTTTAGTTTTTATTTTCAAAATTTAGTCAATTATGGCTCCTGATGATGCTAACATAGATAGCGAAATATATATATATATATATATATATATATATATATATATATATATATATATATATATATATATTTATATATGCATATTTTGATCGCCAAGATATCGTCTAGTGATCAACGCTTTGAAAAAGATGAATGAAATTCCATCGACAGGTCAGCGAACCGTCCATCAAAAAAACCACCATATATATATATATATATATATATATATATATATATATATATATATATATATATATATATATATATATATATATACAATAAAGTCCGTTTATAACGAACTCCAAGAAATCACTAAAAATGGTTCGCTATATCCGAAGTTCGTTCAAACAGTAAACAAAATCTAATGTCATTTTTGACTCTTTTTTATTTAGATTAGGCGCTAATGCTTAGAAAAATGAATAATAATAATTATTAAATGAAAAAAAAACATTCACAAAGGAAAATAAAACAAGTCATACTAAAGTTATTATCATGTATGTTGGTACATATACGAGTATAAACGAAAACATTAAAATACGTAGTTTATACAATAAAATCAGTAATTTTCGTTTGTATAATTTTAGTTGAAAAAGAAATGTAGTTTATATAATTGTCAAGGTCACACAAACTACTCCATATATGTTCAGAAAGTTCATGAGATTCCAAAAAATTGCGAGTGTCAGTCATTTTCTTAGTAATTTCTGAAATGGATGGAACATATTATCTCCTCCTCCAAGCTAGTCTTCGTCGTCATTATCGCTTAAAATCTTTCCAGAAGTCACTGATGTCACAATTTGATCATCAGTTAATATTTCTCTCGTCATTAATTCATTATCAGCACATACATATTCTTCAAAATTAAAGTTATTAAACATAGTGGTGATAACTGTTATGTAGCTTTACAGTACTAGTTCGGAAAATTAATTGTCGTACAGTGTGTTGGTCTTTAATATAAAACCTAACTGAATATACTAAATTTGTGTCCTATAACGAATTTTATAAACAGATAACTTTGTTTCTTAAGTAGGTGATAAAAGAAATAATTTGTCTACTTAACTCGAAAGGGTCCAATTTAAAGTTCCTTAATCTCCTAAAACTGTTATTCGCCTGTTTACGAGAAACATCACAATTTAAACTTGTTTTTGTGTTTAACTATGAACCCAAATTAATTAAATTATCCGTCTCTTCTAAGTTTACTGTAGTATTAAACCATTAGTTATCCCTGATTTTCAGTATTTATTAAGGCATGTCTCTATTCACCACAATACTCTTAAACACCCGAATTTCGTAGTTTGGTAAAATCTTTATAGACAGCAAATTGAATTAGGGTGTTAGAGAACGCAGACAGAACTAGATATTGTAACAAGCAATTTTCTTTGACAATACATGGACTGTTAACTGTCGCAATGGACAAAATAGTAAATCTTACAGGTCTACAGCTTGATATTGATTTTTGAAGTATTTTTCCTCTTGCTTCTTTGGAGAAAGTGTTTTTTTAATTGTATATCCTTTATCTAATTTATTTTGATATTTCATATTTGGTGAATAAACTAACTCGTAAATAATCGTAAAAATTCTTAATATAGTAATGAACCATAGCTTACATTATTTTTTTTAAGTCCATCCCTACGGAAAACATTTTTTTGAAAAACGTAATTCTTACAGATTTTTGCATTTTTTTGCGTTTAAGGACTCCAAATCAAGAAAACCATATTTTCTAGAAAAATTAAAATAAGTGATAACTCAGCAGAAAAAGATGGGGAAAGTCTTGGATTTCGATGTGTAATATACATGATTAAATTAAGATTTGTTTTATTCGGTATAACGTAATGTTGTTATATAATATGCTACATATTTTCTTATGTTTAAAAAAAGTAGATGGATGGTTGGACGTACATAAATTATATTTTAATTCTTTTTTGATTGCATCCATGTCACGTTTTGAGATTCTTGCATTTCTTCACATATCAGGGTCTGTAGATCCTAGTCATCCATTTTCCTCGGTCCGTTTGTCTGGCTATCTGCCTATTGGCGTCATAACACTCGTACTAAATTAGACATCGATATCAAATTTGGTACACGTAGAACACTTAAGATAGGAATAGAAGCTATGGTTTTTGGGCGATATCTTTTCATTAGAAAGGATGAAAGGGGTTGGGGAATTAATAAACAATATTTAAGCTAAATTATTTGTATTCAAATATGTTTGGTTATAAGGGATGCTTCGTATACATTTTGTTACGTATCCTTTTTATGATTCTTGGAGTCAATGAATCTATAAATTGTGTTATTTTTTCATTATTTTCAATGTTCACAGAAATACTGGGAATGCAGTTCCGGTCCAGTTTCTTAAATGTGAACCTCAAGTATGTGCATAACGTATATAACTGTTTTTAAATCCGTCGCTAATGGGTGCACTCGTAAAAAATACCCCATCTAAGGTTCTTTAGATTACTAAAGAAATTGTTGGAAATATTCGTCGCCTCCTGTTGGAGCGCTATTTTGTATAGCCCCAACTTCCTTTATTTTTAATAAATATTTTGTTTATTAAACAGAAGCCATTATTTGCCCCTTAGGTATATCTTAATTTTTGAGAATGGATTGAGTGGATATTAATTCTGATAGAGCAAAAATTTAGATATAAGCTAGCTCGTTTTTTTTTTACTGGAGTACATGGAGATCGAGATAATTTTTGTACGCCTTTTAAAAATAGTCTCTATAGTTGTACTGTTTTTGAGCACCATTCATTTTAAAATAAAAAGAATCTAAGTTCAGCTCAAAAAATGAAAAAATTCTGAAGAATTATTTAGTTGTTGAAATAAAATTGTGTTGGGTACAACCCTTACGTCCTGAAAGAAAGAGCAGGAGTTTAGTGAGACACTACACATTTAAATAAAGAAGGGTATATTAACAAAATAAAAATTCCTACTTTTATTACACTCTTAAAATTACATCGACTTAATAATAATAATAATAATAATAATGGTGACAGAACAAGAAAATTCCACACTAACTACATAAGAAATTACAGAAACAATCAAACACACACACAACTGGAAATGTTCTGGAATAGACAATATACAAAACTTCTGGTACAAACAGTTTACCACCACACACGAAGCACTCACACACCAAATCAACAAAGCCATTCTATAACCACACACATTTCCCACCTTCCTCACACAAGGAATAATATACGTTAAACCCAAAAGCTCAGACACCACAAACCCGTCAAACTACCGACCTATTACCTGTCTTCCAACCCTATACAAGATCATCACAGCCACAATTTCGAAGAAAATAGAATAACACCTAACAGACAACAACATTCTCACAGAAGAGCAGAAGGGATGCAGGAAAAATAGTCGAGGATGCAAAGAGCAGCTGATTATAGATAGCGTGATTATGGGACAAACCAGAAAAGAACACAGAAACCTTCACATCTGTTACATAGACTATAAAAAAGCCTTCGACTCCATATCCCACAGCTGGTTAATCAGGGCCCTAGAAATCTATAAAATCAACCAACACCTCAGGCAGTTTCTCGCGCAAATTATGAAAACATAGAAAACCAAAATACGCCTAGAAACACAAACCGAACGGATCCAAACAGAAGAGCTGTACATCAGACGGGGTATATTTCAGGGAGACTCGCTCAGTGCTCTATGGTTTTGCCTCTGTCTCAATCCACTCTCAAATATACTAAACAGAACAGAGCATGGCTTCAATATCAGACACCAAAAAGTGAATCAACATAAAATAAACCACCTCCTATATATGGACGACATAAAACTCTACGCTGCCACACAAACACTGCTGAAAGAACTCCTCAAAATCACAGAAATATTCACCTTAGATGTCAATATGGAATTTGGTATAAGTAAATGCAAAGTGCTCCACATCAACAAAGGCCAATGGAAGTGCCACCATGAGACAGAAACCATCAACAATGAAACACTCGATAACATGTTCGACAAAGAAACATACAAATATCTAGGCTTCCAACAAAGCACTAAACTCAACCACACTCATATCAAAACAGAGCTCGGAACCGAATTCAAAAACAGACTGACGAAACTTTTGCAAACAAAACTCAACTCTAAGAATCTCACTAAAGCCATCAACACGTTCGCTATACCTATACTCACATATTCATTTGGTATCATCAAATGGTCACAAACAGACATAGAAAATATTCACATCCTTATAAGATCTCAATTCACACATACAGGAGATTACACCCCAACGCGTGCAAAGAAAGACTTACCATCGAGAGGAAGGCAGGAGGAAGAGGAATTATAGACATCAGATCATTACACACAAAACAAATACAAACACTTAGGAAATTCTTTTACAGCAAGCAAACCAGCCTCCACACAGCGACAGTGAAAGCAGACAAAAACTACACACCTCTCGACTTAGCCCGGGCAGACCACTCAGCAGACACACACAGTCACACCCAATTACAACAGGAAAAGATGAAAACGTGGTCAGAGAAAACACTCCACGGAAAACACAGATACCACATAGAACAAGACCACGTAAATAAAAAACAATCATACACCTGGTTACAGGATGGGCAGCTATTCCCTGAGACTGAAGGCTTCTTATTCAGGATAAAGTCATATTAACCAGAAACTACCAAAAGCATATCATCAAAGACCCGACTATTGCAGAGGACAGATGTAGGAAATGCCACCAGCAGAAAGAAACGACCGAACACATAACGAGCGGATGTAAAATATTGGCCGGAACAGAGTACACAGCCAGGCATGATTCAGCTGCCAAAGTAGCACCAAGCACTGGCCATAACATACAAACTCATAGAAAACACAGATCCCTACTAAAAATACACGCCAACATCCATACTTGAAAATGAAGATTACAAGCTCTACTGGGAAATCGGTATCCATACAGATAAAACAGTCTCCGCCAATAGACCCGATATAACTTTTCAGTGCAAAAAAGGAAAAGTCACCTATCTAATTGACATAGCTGTCCCCAACGATACAAACATCCAAACGAAATACACAGAAAAAATTTCCAAATACACAGACCTTGCAACGAAAATAAAAAGGCTATAGAGACAAGAAAAAGTCATCATTGTTCCCCTCATTACACTCGTATCAGCCACAGGCCTTACATCAATAACATTCACACCACATTTAGTGCAATTGGGACTCAACACAGACATACACAGAAACATTCAGAAGTCAGTGATTTTGAAAACATGTAACATTGTCAGGTCATTCCTTAATACGGAATGGTAATAGCGTTTGTGCTGACTTGGTTTTGGCCCGTCAGCCAAACATGGAAACCACATTGATCAAATGTGAGAAAGAAGAACTTTTTGTAATAATAATAAACCTTTTATACTAAGAGTGTGCACACTAATGCACAGAATCTTTAAATTAGGAATATTAAGTTTTTAATAAAAGGCTACAAAAAACATGATATAAAAGTCTGCAAAATCGTCTTCGCGGATTACATGTGTTGAGTAGTCGTTGGAAACACACTTGTAGACAGGAAGTGAGATATTTAAACTGGTGTGCTTATGGCTTGCTGATTGGCTTCTCGTCATGGGTTTTCCATAAGCTGCTTGGCCTCTCCTGGTGAGATTCTTATCGAAAATATTGTCTCAACCGCCACTCTCCTAATCTCAATTAGGTAGCTAATCACTTTTTCACCCGAAATGTCTTAGGATGAGCAGAATATTTTAAGATTGGAAAAAAGGCAGCAAACTTGAGATCTATAAACAACACCCACTTGGTGATAAAAAAAAAGCCGTTACTGCACTACGGCATGACGGAAGAAAAAAGCCTGCTACGACTTGACGAAGAAATAAGCCACTACGGCCTACTGGCGGAAAAAAGGCTACTATGGCATAGCCGTGGAAAAAAGCCCTTAAAAATTCCATCTGGCCGTTTATATATCCTTTACCCTTCTTCAGAGTAAAATCTTTAAAATGGCTTACTTCCGGGATGCAAAATCAACGCAAACCAAACTAGTCAGATCAGATACATGATACAGTCAACTATCTTTATCCTGGGTACGACTTCTAGTGTCGATTTAGGCGTAACTTTGGAATATGTCTTTTTGTCAGAAGCGAACTCTCTTGCTAACGAGAAGAGACTCTGGACCCCCAAACTTTGATGTTATGTGGTTAAAAATAACGACTCAGCAAACCACAAGGTTCATCTGTATCCTGTATCGACCACTAAGTGATACCAATTTTCGAACACTTTTCGCTTCTCTTGCAGCCACCATCTATCATATACAAATTTACTATCTAAGTGCCGAAATTGCCATCCTGGGCGACTTTAATGTCCACAATGTCAACTGGCTTAAGTATTCAAATACTACCGACGAACAAAGTCGTGAAGCTGAATCATTCTCAATCAGTTGTGACTTAACTCAGCTTATTGACGAACCACGGATCCCTGATCGAGTTCGCCAGTCTTCTTGATCTGTTTTTAACCACCAATCCGGAGATTTAAAACGGTCACCGTAAATCCGCCGTTGGGTTCTTCCGACCATAAACTGCTTTCGACATCGAGTATCCTACCAATCAGTGACAGAGAGGCGCCTAGGCCGCGCAAGATTTGGCACTACAAATCTGCCAAATGGGAAGATCTCATGGAATATTTTGGAACTTTCTCTTGGATGGACCCATCTGACTATGCCAGATAGGTCTCCGATGTTATTTTGGCTCGTATGGAAGCTTACATCCCTTTTTCGAAGAAATGCCCCTCCAACGGTAAGCCTTGGTTTGACCGAAAATGCAAAGAAGCTATTGCTTCTAAACATATTGCCTACCGACAGCAGCGTGAAAATCCTAACATAATAACATAATAGTAACACCTTTGTTCGTGCCCGGAACAGATGCCGACGAAACCAAGGAAGCACACAATCAACTAATTAGAAGCAAACTTCTCGCTTGTCCCAACAATTCCAGGTCCTTTTGGGCAGTCGCCAAGGCAGTTAGTCAAAATTTCACCAAATCCAACATACCACCACTCACACGGCCAGATAGTTCCATTGCAACCACATCTGTTGAGAGAGCGAACTTGTTGGCTGAACTCTTTGCTTCACATTCTACTGTTGATTTCCAACGAAAAACACCACCTACTATTCCCATATTGCAGTCAAAGATGACCGATGTTGTCTTCAGACAGCGTATGATAAAGCGTATTTTAATGAAGTTAGACACCAAAAAGGCTTCTGGCGCTGACGGAATACCTACCATAGATCTCAAAAACTGTGCAAGGGAACTAACATCAGTTTTCTGTAGATTTTTCAACCTATCCTACAGAAAGGAAATATTTCCGTCCTGCTGGAAATGTGCCCCAGTTCAGCCGATACCTAAAAAAGGCAAGAAGACCTGCCAAATAATTACCGACCAGTCGCACTGCTTTCAATATTATCAAAAGTCATGGAAAAGGTTATCAATCAGCATCTTCTAAAATATCTTGAACGATTCAATATTATTAGCGGACACCAATATGGCTTTCGTAAATATAGATCAACAGGAGATCTTCTGACTTATGTAACACATGTTTGGAACAACGCAATTGAACACTTTGGAGAATCTCGAGCGGTTGCTCTTGACATATCCAAAGCATTCGACCGTGTTTGGCACGATGGACTGTTGGCTAAGTTACGCTCTTGTGGTATGTCTGAAAAGTTCTGTTTGTGGCTCTCATGTTTCCTCAGAGAGCGTTCTTTACGAGTGGCGGTCGACGGATTTCTTTCTAACACCTTCACTATCAACGCCGATGTGCCCTAAGGCTCCATACTGTCTCCTACTCTCTTTCTCATTTACATTAACGATCTGGTGGAAAAGACCGGGAATCCAATCTACAGCTTTGCAGATGATAGTACGCTTGTCTCTTCATTCACTTTGAACGCTGGGATATCGGCTGCTCAGGCTAATATCCGACAGCAGGAGGTCGTTCAACTTCACAAAGACCTGGAAGAAATTCTATCTTGGGGTGACAGTAACCAAGTGGAATTTAACGCTACAAAAACTCAAGCGGCAGTCTAAATAAGTTAATGTTGGTGAATCTGACATAGTTATGTCGGGGCACTCCATTCCTCTAACATCGTCGCTTAATTTTTTGGGCGTTAATTTGGGAGCAAATATGTCCTAGCATGAACATGTTGCAGGCATAGCAAGGAGAGCTGCTCAAAAGTTGGGAATACTATTTCGAACCAAAAAGCTTTACACTCGACAACAACTGCTAATTCTTTACAAAGCTCAAATTCGACCAATTATGGAATACTGCTCCCATGTTTGGGGCTCCGCTCCCAAACATACACTGCATTTGTTGGATTCTGTTCAGAGAAGAGCTGTTCGTCTGATTGGAAACCCGGACCTGACCGCTGGTGCTTCACATCCGTATGAGGTTCAGCTTGTTACTCCTCGTACAACGCTTCTCAAGCAGTCTTTTATATGGAGAACATCGTCCCTTTGGAATAATTTTTCCAGCGCTGTGTTTCCCACCGAGTACAAGTTACAGCGATTCAAGAACAGCGTGAATCGCTTTTTCCGCACACGTACCACTCCCGGAGCCCTTTAGGGGATTCACTGCAGCACATGTGCTAGACCCATAAAATATATATATACATATTTTGGTTAAAATAATCGCCAAAACGGAGATTTTTTCCAATTTTTACACGATAATAATACTAATCGACTGAAAAAAAAAAATTATTGCTAAATTCATAAAGCACTTAAAGAAACCAAAATGAATCAAAATAGAACTAGGTGATAAAAATCTTGTAGGAAGCTTTTACATTTAATATTTGTAAAATTTTGATCGTGAAAAATATCCCTGCGATAACGTAGAAGCTCTAAAATAAATGCTAGACGTATAAATAAAACATTTTAAAATATTTCTGCTTGGTGAACTGAGCATTTTTCGGTATTAGGTATTTTTTTTATCACATTTTTCGTAGGTAAACCCCAAGATAAAACACAAATTATTCTTGTTTATTCCTATTTGATGATTTTACTTATATTTTACATCAATGTTCACTTTTGGTGTTATTTAATTCAAAGATAAAAACAGAATTTAATGTTTACGGAATTACTGTTTGTTCCTGGAAGCTTCTTTGAAATAATTACAAACCCATTATTAGTTGGAAGTTACTAAATAAATAGTTATCATTTGACATCTGCAAATAATAAAATATTTCCTAAATATATGGTTGAAATAAATATATTGTTATTAAGTAGTTCCAGAAATAATTCGTTACTTGCTCCTGGCAGTTTTTCTTACGCCACTATATCAAATTTATAAATTTGCTAAATCCTACCGACTACTTCAGTAGCGTGATTTGTTTAAGTGGCGAGGAGGAATAGGGATTTAAGAAGGGTTTCTGTAAGGAATAAAAGAAAATAGTAAAAGCTTATAGAGGAAGGCTGCGAATCGACAAAGAGAGAGGCGTCAAAGGACAATCGGAGAGTAAAACTTCTTGTATTGAAACTGTAAAAGCTTAAGCTCCTTTACTTACACAATACATCTTCGTGTTGAGAGAAATCGAATAAACTAAAATGGATGACGAGGGAGGGATCTTTACAAAAAAGAACCAATACTACTTACAGTGGAACTCTAAAAACGTACACTCAATTTATAAATTGATGACCAAGAGGGAAGGATTTTTTATAAAAAAGAATGCTATATATACTATTGTTTCAGCCGATACTCAGTGGAGATCCATAATAATTATGTGAAATGTGAAAAAATAATAAAACACATTTCACATAATAATAGCTATATACAATCGAACTTTGAAAACTTACACACAATTTCAAAATCGATGACCGCAAAATGAATATTTTTCACAAAAGTGACATAGTTTTTTCATCTATAGAAGTGGCAAGTAACACAGATCGTATGTTATTTGTCGAAATATTACCATACTTTCTCTCATATATGCTTTAGTTTTACTTCAAACGTGTCCACAATATGCGTTTGTAAATTCTTTCATGAATAATATATAAGAATAGTTATAGTTGATGAGACATTAAACTAATCATATGGTAGTCTCAACATTTTTTAGAGGTGTTCTTTTTAGGTAAAGTAATGAAAGTCGACTTTAGCTAATCTTTAAGCAAGCAAGCAAATATTTCACTAAATAGTTCAACTAGTGTATTTAAGTTTTGCTCTGTAATAATAAATAATATTTCCGCTAGGTATTTTACCAGAGCCATCAGCTTTCCCAGTTTTAATTAATGACACCACTTTTCTACCTCCCCATTTATTATTAGTAAGTCTATGGTGGTTTGTATTACCGGTTGTGTTGTGTTCTGTCCATTATGAAATGAACATTTTGAATAGTTTTTCCAAGTTTCCATTTTATGTTTAGTGGTGGTGACAAGATTTTCTGCTTCGTCTAGCAAGATGCCAATGTCGGAGCGGTAACCATTTCCTATCAGTGATTTTATTTTCTTATGGACTGCGAATGTGTTATATTTTTCTGTTCCTCTACTTTTCTGTGAAAGCCAGCATTCTTTAGGGTGCCTTATTTCTTTATGGATTAGTTTTTGCTTTTCTTGGTAGTTCAATTCGTTTTTTGTATTTTAATGTGCGCTTCTTGTCCATCATCTTTGAAATGTCGTTCGGTATCCATTATTTTTTGGGTTCTTGACTTCACTAAATGGGATATGATTGCTTTGTTGGTTTCTTCTTTCCATTTTTCTGTAACATTTGTATACTTCTTATTATTCAGATTTGCTAGTTTCATAGGTAAATCTTGAAATACATTCTGTTTAATATTTAGATCCTTTAGTGGCTTATATATTTTTCATAATCTATAGCTTTTTTTATGGTTTTTAAATGTAGACGGATATCAGTGATCAAAAGAACATCCTCAGACTCTATATCTTCTACCTGATGACTTTCGGCTGTGCAAATTTAATTTCTAAATTATTTGTTGACCATGACAAAGACAATCTGATTTCGTATGATTCTATCTGGATTATCTCCGGGAGCTGTAGAAGTTTAGGGACGTCTCACTAGTTGTTTAAAAAAACTGTTCATATGCGCTCTGTTGTTTTCTTGATTGAATTGAACTATTGAGCTAAATCGTAATAACCCACAATATGAGCATTCCTATATTGATAAACGTTCTAATTTATGTATCCCACAAATGTTATTTTATTTTTCTTAGTTTGTTGAAATACCCCATTTAAAAAATCTGAAATTTATATCATATCTCCGGGATATGTGATTATCTATGTTCTAACTTTTAAAACTTTTTTGTGCCTTTAAATAAACAAGTTAAAAGTTTAACCTAACTAAAATCAATAATTCTTGCATGTTTTGGTTACAATTTTATTAAACATATAAATTAACTTACTTTTTCATTTTGTTAGTGCTCCGTGCGGAACACTTATAAGATGATTTCGGTGTCTGTCCGTCCGTCCATATGTCTGTCTGTCCGTCTGTCTGTCTGTCTGTCACACCCGATTTTCTCCTAAACTATTTTGTCTTAGAAAGTTGGAATTTGGTAATAATATAGGAATTGATGGCCTCATCAGAGCCATGTAGTTAAATTTTGACTTAAGGGGTTAGTTTGGGGGTTAAATCGGATGTGAAAAAAAAAATTTTTTACTAGGTCAACGAGTCAAATGAAAGCTTGTGAAAACACGAGTAAAAAATATATATATATAATGTAATACTTGCGCGCACTTTTCTTTGTATTATTTTTAAAAAATCGTGAATAATCGCTGTTCCCCAGCTTATCTTGAAAAGTACTTATCAAAAAATTTTGAAAAAATTCTGGAATATTCTCCGCGGGATGTAGATTGAACGAAAATTATCACAAGTGCGTTACCTTTAATAATTTATCTGGTATATAAAAAAAAAAACAAGGATTTCAAGATCATCAGTTTTCAGTAAAGATTGGAAACAGGCTTTGTTGAAAACTCATTTTGGGTGTGTTTTGTGAAGTCACTAATTATTTTATACCTCCGTAACAAAATTTTTTATCTTAAAAGCAATCAACTTACGAAACACTAATTGCGCAAGCTCAACTTGCACTTGACCGGTTTTATTTTTAATTTAGTGTCGATTGTATGTGTCTTGAACTAAATAGGCACTTTAATTTTTACATATAACAAGCTAAAAAGAAAAAATATTACTAATTTCATAAACTCTCAAAAAAATATATAAATATATCAAAATAAAACACACTTTAAACATATGACGCGATGTAAGGTGGATAAAAATCGTGTAACACGATTTCAAATTTAAAGATATGTGCAGAGCTTTTACCGTGACAAATTTCTTCTTAAAATATAGAAGCTCTAAAATGAATGTTAGACATATAAATAAAACATTTTAAAATTTATTTGCTACGTGAGCCAAACCTTTTACCGTATTATGGATTTTTCTAATCATATAACGTATAAAATTTATTGGTGGTCGTATATATCCATTCCCATAAATGCTTGGTAAACTTTCAGATAAAACTCGAATTGCTTTTGCTTATTCCTATTCCATAGAATTGCTATTTACAGAATAAAATTACTTTTTGCAAGAATATTATCCTTTAAACTGATATTTAGGCAAAAAAATAATAAACACTGAAATATTATTATTATTTCTAAGATAGAGAAAAACTTAGGAACTCATCAGAAGGTAGTGGAACTTATCAGCTATACGTGGACTAAGCAGTATCTAGTGTTCTATAGTGACGACATACCAATACTGAGCACGTTGCACGATACCACTAAACATAAATCGACTATACTATTTCGTGGTAACAACAGTAACAACACAGCAAGGAGCACATTCCAATGGAATAAAAAATCTAACCAAGCAAAGTAGAAATGAAACACCATTCGCGGAATAAGAGGCGTAAAAATCAACTTGAATATCGATATTAGCCATAAGGATGGGCACATCGTGCGTTACACAACCAGTAGTATGATAAATAAAAAAAGTAACTTAGTGGGCAATGATTGTCGATAACATTTTTTACTGTTATAATAAAATATATGAGAGTGTTCAAAATCATAAACCCTCACCGACCCCATTGGAAGTTTAGTCCTTTCCTCAGAGTTATTCCTGTTTACTCCATTGATATTCGCGGTCGTAATACATCTTAAAAGGTAAGGCTTCCATATTGACGTTATCGCTGCAGAACCTTCGATACTGCTTAGCCTACATGTAGCTCATGAGATATAATAAAACGAAGAAGGTTTTAAGTTGGCACTTGGTTGATAAGCGTGCCCTGGAGAGAACAATTATTTTTGATATCGTTCACTTAGTAGTTATGTTTCTCCCGCCTCAATAATGTAAGGGTGCTAAACACTTTTTTGTAATTATTAAGTTAAAATAGGCTAGTATTTAGGATGATGATATTAAGGATAAACAACATAAGAGTGTTCATAAGAGGGAATAAATAAATAAAATCCTTCCTTACGAATTTCAATTTTTCTCTTCCTTATTACGTTGTAAATTGTTAAAAATGGTAAACAGCTAAACTAGGACACACGGGTATTACAGTAATTTATGAAATAAAATTATTAAATAGAAATTTGGCCTATTCGAAGATTTATCAGAAAAGAATGGGTCCTAGACTTATTTTTTCTAAAATGCAATTTGTTAAATAGGTATCGAATTTCTCCTTCTTATACTAAAAAATAACATAATTTAGGCAGTAGTATTTGTGAATGTTTCAAGTATTACTTGACGTGTATGGTCGAATAATCAAAATTATTAAAATAGTAGAAAGCGTACTAAATATACATCTTCGATTTCCATTTATTAATGAATTATCTAGTTTTGGTATCCTTAGTAAACCATCAACTTTGAATTTTCTAAGTATAATATTTTTAGCATATCATAATTTTTTATAAAAAAAAGAAAAAATATTTACATTCTGTGCGATAAACGAGTAAGCTGCAACGAATTTAGCCCTTTTTTAACATTGAGATTTAGCTTGTTACTGAGGTTTAGCTTGTTACTCCTCGCACAACGCTTCTTTTATATGAAGAAAATCATCCCTTTGGAATAATTTACCCAGGGCTGTGTTTCCCACCGAGTACAATTTACAGCGATTCAAGAGCAACGTGAATTGCTTTTTCCTCACACGTGTCGCTCCTGTAAAGCTATAAGGACTTCCCTGCAGCACGTGTGCTAGACCAAAAAAAAACATTTTTTTTGTGGTAAACACAAAACTGCATTTATTTTTTAAAGTATCATCTATGGTATAATTTTATGCGTCTCCATACACATAAAAAAAATTGAGCTGACTATTTTCATCTCAAGTCTTCTACTTCCTAATTACCCCCGTTGTTATCCACCAAAGCGTTTATTATTCTTAATATGTTAAATTAAAAATAAAGTTTTAAATTTAACTTTTTTGAACCTAAACCAAGGAAAAGGTAGAGTAATGCTACTGTTTCCTTTATGGCATTCTATTAATCACATCCTCGCTCTCTCTCTTTTTTGCGAAGAATGAGAAAAACAACATAATGTTCAGATTTTTCTAATATGATAACCTTAAGGGGGATAAATAATATGGTATATTCATTGCTACTCCTCGAACTCCCTTTGCGTCAAATTTACGGTTTTTCAATCAAAAATGAAGAAAATTTGTTATATTATTTCCTAAATTATATTACTGAAGCCATATCCTTTTTATCGACTCCTATCTCTTTCACACTATTCCCTTGATGCGATATCACCCTAAAACATAAGTTCGTTCCCTACTTCGAATACTATTTAAGAACCCAATTTAAAATTAATTCTTCATTTTGTTCAGAAGCAATCACGCAATAAGTCGCTAGACCGACAGATGGACTGTCAGATCGATAGACAGGCTGCTGCACCTACAGCAATTAAAAATAATGTGTTTTATGAAAGGAAATTATTAGAAATAATTTCATCAATTTTTCAGGAGCTTGCAAATGAAGACCCCATACTCGAGAGTTGGAAGTTGGGCTGGATTACACCTCTTCACAAAAAGGGTAGCAGAAAACAATATAACAATTACAGATACATTATAGTTACTGGTTCATTAAGTGGGTTGTATGTACGAGTCCTGAACACCATAGAAGATAACCCTTAAAATTGAGCAACAATGAGGCTTCAGAGCTGGAAAAACATGTATAAACAACATATTTACTATAGATCACGTAACCGAAAGAGACTAGCAGCAGGCAGGAATGTTCATCTCATATTTGTGGACTTTAAAAAAGCATACCATACAGTCCCTATCAGAAAACTTATAGCAAATATTAGGGAAAACAGCGATTAATTCGACAATGATCAAAACAATTACAAAATTTTACAATGATGTAGAATCACAGGTAAAAATTAATGGCGTATTATCGGAAAACTTCCTACCCTCACAAAATACCTAAGGTAAGATTACTGTCCTCTCCAACACTTTTCAGGATATCTCTAGGCGAGTCTTTGAAGAATTGGAGACGTAATTGCGAAGAAATGGGCGTCCAGCTGAGAGATGATACAACTATCGTAATCGCACAAGACAAAGACGGTTTAGAACATATGTCTAGAAAATTAATAGAACAATACGAGAAGTGGCGTCTGACAGTAAACGTGACCAAAATTGAATACCTGTGTGTTGGAGATGATAATGAAGATCTTAATTTGAACAACGGAAAAAATGCGGGAGTACACATACTTAGAAACAAAAATAGATTAAAGATAGAATGAGAAATAGAACATCGAATAAGTAACAGCATCAAATCCAATACGTTGGTTAAAGAACATATTAAATTAACGGAAAAGAGCTATTTACAACAATATTTTTAAGAGTATTGTTTTATATGGAGATGGTCAACAAGTATATGAAGATGAGATAAAATAGCCAATACCCACAAGACAAATATGAATGTCAAGAAAACTGTCATCGAAGAGATACAATAGAAACAACTGTGCTGGTATGGGCATGTACAGAGGATAGAAGACTAAAGAATACCAAAACAAACAATGTCATGGATGCCTCCAAAATGAAAAAATTAAATTTGCAGGGTCATCAGGAATTCAAAAAGCCATGTCGGAAAAAAAAAATCTAAAAGCAGAACTTTGGAAGGACCGATATGAGTGTCAACTAGCAACGAATGACATAGGACGCTATGAAACCAGATATATATATATATATATATATATATATATATATATATATATATATATATATATAATATATATATATATATATATATATATATATATATATATATATATATATATATATATATATATAAATATATATATATATATATATATATATATATATATATATATATATATATATATATATATATATATATATGAAAAAACATAGAAATTGCCGAGGAACACTTTTTCATAAATACATACTTTCTTAAGCAAAATAAATTGAGAAGGAAAAGAAATTTCAAGATTTGTTTTCTTTTTTTTGCCTTTTTAGTGTTCCGTACGGAACACTTATAAGATCACTTCGGTGTCTGTCTGTCTGTCTGTCTGTCACACCCGATTTTCTCCGAAACTATTTGACATAGAAAGGTGAAATTTGGTAATAATATAGGAATTGATGGCCTCATCAGAGCTATGTAGTTTTGAGAATTAAATTTTGACTTAAGGGGTTAGTTTTGGGGGGTGAAGTCGGAAGTGAAAAAAAAAAAATTTTTTTACTAGGTCATCGAGTGTGATGTCAAATGAAAGCTTGTGAAAACACGAGTAAAAAAATATATTTATAATATTATACTTGCGCGCACTTTTCTTTGTATTATTTTTTAAAATTTCGCGAAAAATCGCTGTCCCGGGCCTTATCTCGAAAAGTACTTATCAAAAAATTTCGAAAAAAATTCTGGAATATTCTCCACGGGGTGTAGATTGAACGAAAATTATCACGAGTGCATTACCTTTAATAATTTATATGGTATATAAAAAAACAAAAATTTCAAGGTCATCAGATTTCAGTAAAGATTGGAAACAAACTTTGTTGAAAACTCATTTGGGGTGTGTTTTGTGAAGTCACTGATCATTTTATACCACCGTAACATAAATTTTGACTTAAGGGGTTCGTTTCGAGGGGGTGAAATCGGAAGTATAAAAAATTTTTTTACTAGGTCATCGAGTGTGGTGTCAAATGAAAGCTTGTGAAAACACGAGCAAAAAATATATATATATAATGTAATACTTGCGCACACTTTTCTTCTTATTACTTTTAAAAAATCGCTGTCCCCTACCTTATCTCGAAAAGTACTGATCAAAAAATTTTGAAAAAAATTCTGGAATATTCTCCACGGGGTATAGATTGAGCGAAAATTATCACGAGTGCATTACCTTTAATAATTTATTTGGTATATAAAAAAAAACAAAATTTCAAGGTCACCAGTTTTCAGTAAAGATTGGAAACAAACTTTGTTGAAAACTCATTTGGGGTGTGTTTTGTGAAGTCACTGATCATTTTATACCATCCTAACAAAAATTTTAATTTTAAAAACAATCAACGTACGGAACACTAATTGTGCAAGTTCAACTTGCACTTGACCGGTTTTTTTTTTTCATTTACTTTCGTTATCTTACATACTTTTATTTGCAAATATTAGAACATCATGCCTTTAATAGAACGCATTTATTAAAAAAATGGGTTCAATTTAATTTATTAAGCCATGATCAGAGGACGATATCGACATAGAGATACTTATTTTTGTTTGACCAGCAAAAAAAAAATGATAATTATTTAAATTGTTATCTGGAACTTGGAGAAGTGTAATAACGAATTAAAAATAAATACACAAAGAATTTTGTTACCACCATTATAACATAGTTGGTCCTATTTTAGTAACAAACTACACAAATCCGAAACAACCGTTTACCCGCTATTACTAGAAAGGATTTGAATAATTTAATATTAAATTGAAGCAATGTTTCAAATAATTTATTTCGCATTTACTAGACATTTCAATATCGGACATTTGCGGTCAAATAATGTTGTTGGATATTTCGTTCAGTTTATAATGGAAAATAATCTATATTGTATTAGTGTCCCAAATAAATTGAATCAATTAATATGTAATTGGTTTAGCAAAATATTATCTTTATGTTATATCTGAAATTGAAAATTAATCATATTCGATTCGCTTGTTTAAGCAAAGCCGTAAACTTGAAAATATAGGCATTCTGTCAACTGTGTGTAACTTTGGAATCTGTCTTTTTTTCAGAAGCAATCGTCTTGTCAATGAGAGAAGGCTTGGAATTCTGCAAATTTTGATGTTATGTAGTTAAAAATAACGATTCAACAAACGATAGGGTTTATATGCTCTGTCTCTATCGACCACCAAGTAATACTAACTTTAGAGCACTTTTCGCCTCTCTTGCGTATACCGATCATTTCCGGATTATCTAAATGCCGAAATTTCCATCATTGGCTACTTTAATGTCCACAACATCAACTGGCTTAACTATTCAAATACGACCGACGAACAAGGTGGTGAAGCTCAATCAGTTATGGTTTGACTCAGCTTATCGATGAACCAACATGGATCGCTGACGGATAATTCGCCAGTCTTCTTCACTAGCTATTAACCACTAATCCAGAGATTTACACTGTCACTGTAAAGAACTCGTGAAATATTTTCGAAATTTCCCTTGGTTAGACGTTTGTTTTACACCGACGACCGATCTAACTGCGTTAAGGAGGTTTCCGATGTCATTTCGGCTAGTATGGAAGCTTATATCCCTTTCTCGAAGAAATATGTTTCCAATGTCACGCCTTGTTTCGACCGAAAATGCAAAGAAGTTGTTGCTTCTAAACACCTTGCCCACCGACAATGACGTGAAAATCCTAACGTTAAAAATCGAAACATCTTTGTTCGTACCCAGAACAGATACAATGAAATTTTCGACGAAAACAAGAAGTCGTACAATCAAAGATGGGAAAACAGACGTCTTGCCTGCTCCAACAATTCCAAATCCTCTTGATCAGTCGCTGAGACCATTAGTCAAAATTTCACTTGATCCACTATACCACCACTCACACGGCCAGATAATACTATTGTAAACAACATCAGTTGAGAATTTCCAAGGAAAAATATTATCAACTATTCCCATAGTGCAGTTAACGATGACCAATGTCGTCTTCAGGCCACGCATTATAAAAATTATTTTACTGAAGCTAGATACCAAAACAGTTTCTAGCACTGACGAAATACCTGCTACACTACCCAAATGCGCGAGAGACCTAACACTAGTTTTCTGTAGACTTTTCAACTTTTCTTGCAAAAAGGGAATATTTCCTTCCTGCTGAAAATGTGCTACAGTTCAATACAGTCGCACTGCTTGGAAAAAGCTAACCATCAGCATCTTCTAAAATATATTAAGGGATTATATATTATTAGCGACCATCAATATAGCTTTCGTAACCAAAGATCAACAGGAGCGACCATCAATATGGCTTTCGTAAGCAAAGATCAACTTAGGTAACACATGTTTGAAAAATCGTATTTAAACACTTTGGAGAAACTTAAAAGGTTTCGTTTGATACATCCAAAGGGTTCGATTGAGTTTCGTTAGATGGATTGTTGTCTAAGCTTCGCTCTTAGATATGTCTGAAAAGTTATGTTTGTAGCTCTCGTGTTTCCCAGAGAGCATTCTTTACGAGTGGCCGTCGACTGATTTTTTTCTAACATCTTTACTGTCTCAGCTGGTATGCTCCAAGGCTTTATACTGTTCTCTACTCTCTTTTTCATTTACATTAACGATTTACTGGAAAGGGCCAGGAATCCAATCTACAAATTTGGAGATATAGTCAGCTTATTTCTTCATGCAGTTTGAATTCTCGAACATTGGGTACTCATGCAGTTATCCTCAGATAGCAGGAAGTCGTTTAACTTAACAAAGACCTTGAAGAAATTCTATCGTGAGGTGACAGTAGCCAAGTAGA
>CM032449.1:139145613-139190288 GCA_019049505.1 Pachyrhynchus sulphureomaculatus
ATTCGTAGTTTGTTCTTCTTCTCCACAGTCCCTCTTTTTTCCTTCCTCCGTAGATCTCTTCTCAAAGCTTTCCTTTCCCACACCTCCAACGTCTCCTTTTCTCTTGCATTCAGTTTCCACGTTTCGCATCTATATGTCACCGTGGGTCTGGCAACTGTTGTATATATTCTTTCTTTTGCTTTTTCTTGATATATTCTTTGATTTCAATATTGGATTCATTGCCCAAACATCTCTGTCCTTTCGCTATTCTTTCTTGTATCTCCGTCCTTTCTTGTCCACTCTCTGTTTTGTTACCCCCTGATAATTAAATTTGTCTACTTTTTCAAACATATATCTTTTCCCTAAGTTGTTTATTATATCTAAACTTTCGTTGTTTTTATTATCCTTCTTCTTTGTAATTTCCTTGTATTTTGTTTTTTCCTCATTTATCTTTAGTCCTCTCATCCTTCCCCTTTCTTCTGTCCTACTTATGGCTTTTTTGAGATTCTCTTTGCTCTTGCAATCACTGCTACATCATCCGCATAGGCCAAGCATTGGCAGGTTTGTTGGTATATCGTTCCATTTGTTTTTATTTCTGACTCCCGGATTATCTTCTCTAGTACCAAATTAAATAGAACATGTCGACACTGTCTTAATCCTCTCTTCATCTTAAACTGTCTGATACTTTGCCCTCAACCAACACTCCATTTTCTGTGTCATTCAGGGTCATTCTCACCATGCGAATCAATTTACTTGGAATTTTTAGTTCTTTCCATTATCTTATAGAGACCTTCTCTATTTACAGAGTCATATGCTTCTCTGAAATCCACAAAGACCAAGTGTAGTGCCAAATTTGTGCTTAATCGAAAATATCTGGTCTGTAACCGATCTATTTTTCCTGAATCCACACTAGTACTCTCCAAGAATAGACTCGCTTTCTCTGCTAGTCTGTTTTTTGATAGTCAACACTACTATCTTGTACACACATCCAGTAAGGCTATTGGTCTATAATTAGGTCATATAGTTTTTTCTCCTTTTTGTATATTGGACAAATAAGCGACTCTCTCCGGCTCACTGCATCTTTTCTGTTTCCCGTATTTCTTGCACCAACCGGCGTATTTCATTTTCCATATCTACTCCTCCAGCTTTTATCAGTTCTACAATTTCCACCCGGGGCCTTATTTTTTTTGGGTTCTGAGTATTTCTCTATTTCTTCTTTGCAGGGTTTATTAGTCCCATCCTGCCCCTCAGTTAATTTTGCTTCCTATTTCTTATTCAACTCATTTCACATTTAGTGTTTCTTTAAAGTATTCCCCCCATCTATTCAGTCTTTCTGAGAAGCTTAATGTTAAACTTCCATCTTTTTTTCCTACATATTAGCATTTTGTCTCTGTTTATTTCCCTTTGTATTTTATAAAAAAAAAACATGTAAATCGGATAAGTAGTTCTTGAGTGGTAAGTGCAGTAATGGATAGACAGACAGACAGAGAGACGTTACGTTTTATATATATTATAGATTTTTTTGACACATATTATATTAAAAATAAAAAAAAAATCACGTAAATTGATGAGTGGTTCTCGAATGATAAGCACACTAACGGACAGACAGACAGAGAGACGTTGTGTTTTATATATATTATATAGATTATTATTATTATTATATAACCTGGTCAGAGAACATATGTATGAATTTAAAAAATCACGTAAATCGGATAAGTGGTTCTCGAGGGATAAGCGCACTAACGGACAGACAGACAGACAGACAGAGAGACATTGCATTTTACATATATTATAGATATATATTATTATTATTACTATATAACCTGGCCAAAGAATATATGTATGAATTTAAAAAAAGACACGTAAATGGGATAAGTGGTTCTCGCCTGATAAACGCACTAATGGACAGAGAGACAGATAGAGAGACATTGCATTTTATATATATTATAGATTATAGATATTCTCGGCTACATAATATTGTTCCAAATTTAATGGTTTAGGCTATGTACTGCAAGGGAACGCGCTAGCGGCAAACTTTTTTCCGACTTCATTCACTATTATCGTAACTGCTTATTCCCTATGCTACCTATCGTAATAAAATATAGCCTATAACCTGGCCAGAGAACATATGTATGTTTTAAAAAAAAAAGTACGTAAATCAGATAAGTCGTTCTCCAGTGATAAGCGCACTAACGGACAGACAGACAGACAGGCCGACAGACAGACAGAAAGACGTTGCATTTTATATATATTATAGATGTAATAAAATATATATCTATAACCTGGTCAGAGAACATATGTATGAATTTAAAAAATCACGTAAATCGAATAAGTGGTTCTCGAGACAGAGAGACGTTGCATTTTAGAAATATTATAGAAATAGATTATTATTATTATTATATAACCTGGCCAAAGATTATATGTATGAATTTACAAAAAGACAGATAAATCGGATAAGTGTTTCTCGCGTGATAAAGGCACTATTGGACAGACAGACAGACAGAGAGACATTGCATTTTATATATATTATAGATTATAGATTATAGATATTCTCTGCTACAGAATATTGTTCCATATTTAATGGTTTAAGTTGTGCATTGCAAGGGAACGCGCTAGCGGCAAACTTTTTTCCGACTTCATTCACTATTTTACGTCAGTGCTCATTCCTTATGACACCTATCGTAATAAAATATAGCCTATAACCTGGCCAGAGAACATATGTATGTTCAAAAAAAAAAAAAATTCGTAAATCGGATAAGTGGTTCTCCAGTGATAAGCGCACTAACGGACAGACAGACAGACAGACAGAGAGACGTTGCATTTTATATATATTATAGATTATAGAAGTAAAAACTATCACAATCGCTTACTAGCTTATAGAGGGTGGACCGTATTGCTCTAGATGTGGTAGACACAAGTAGATTTTAAGATTATTACAAAAATTTTTAAATATTGTTACATAACATATATATTACTATTAATAGAAGGTGAAAGAATAGAAAAGGTACAAATATTCGTATACTTAGGAAAAAAATCAAAATATAATTTAAAGGCTTACTTGGATAAAAGAGTTTCACTAGCTTGGTCTGCGTTCGGAAGGTTACAATCCGCATTTAAATTGGACATCCCAAATACAATAAAAGTCAGAGGGATCAATATGTACTGCCGGTTTTAACGTATGACACTGCAACGTGGGCTTTAAATAAAAGTATAAGATATATATATATATATATATATATATATATATATATATATATATATATATATATATATATATATATATATATATATATATATATATATATATAGATAGGAGTAGTCGCGACTGACTAGTTAAGAAAAATATATTCTCAATTTAGTGGGGCTGCAGTCTATATTTTAAAAATTTATGGACTTGGGTAGTGAAACAACTTTTTTGTTAGTCGAGCTTTCGAAATTATATTTATTTCTTCTTCAGGACATCTGGAAAGACAAAATTTTCCTTTTTCTTTATACTGTTAAGTGAAAAATTACTTTTTTAAGTACATTTATATGGTTGAAAAAACGAAAAAAAAAAGGCTTGAGAAAAAAGAAAAATGATTGACTTACCAAAGTGGTTTTTTTATATAACAAAACAAGCAGTCATGTGCACAGAGGGATATTCCCCAATATACTGTTGTTAACTACATAACATTATAATTAAACGGAAAAATACAAAACGGCCAAAAAGGCTGGCCTTGGTACTCTCTGCTAATCCCGTAAACCAGTAAATTAACAAAAAATTATCAATTTTTGGCTGTAAAGATGAAGTGTGGTAGAGAAAGATCGAAGGTATTGATTCGTTTCGATCTGAGATATGCTTTCAGTTGAAAATTTATTTACATGGCAAATAGTATAATGAATAAAGATAGAAATAGTAGTTGAGAATGTAGATTTTTTATGTTAATAGCGCATGTGTCAACCTGGATACGGGGGATAACAGAAAGAACCAATGCATTACAGTTTTCGGAAAATAAAAAAAGATATGTATAATAGATAATATAATATAATAGAATAATTGGATGAAAAAAACATTTTGTCTATGTGTTATTCGTCTGGTGCAGGACGATCTGTTAGTGATTGGTATTTTTCTAATTCTAATTTGAGGATGTAACTGTATATGGAACTGAGTCCCTGGGTGTCACTCTTTTTATTCACGGCGTAGGGTTCCCGGATAATATGAGCCACTTCTAAGAAAATTCGTTTGTAGTAAGAATTAGAGTGATCCAGGACCTCAGTCTCATCCCAGCTCATCCGATGGTCATTATTAATGACATGTTGTGCTAAAGCACAAGATTGAACATTACGTCTGCAGTCACTTTTGTGTGATGTAACCCTACTCTTCAAATTTCTGGAGGTTTGACCTATGTAATAAGGTCAGTTGTAGCTGAATAGTCAGTATTCAGCTACAACTAACCGTACAAATTATTTCTTTGCGATATATCTTTCCAGTCCCTTAATTCTAATAGGGAAAAAATCTTTCAATTTTTCTTAGAAACACATCACCAGAAACATAATGTAATATATAATTACCTTCAGTTTGTAGCAGAACTGAGTTCCTTGATGATGCAAAGCATTACAAAATCTACTTTTATAAATATTAGAACTTTAGCTATTTTGTTTGTAGTTGCCAGTATGTAAGTTAAAACTGCGCTACAGATTGGTTATGCAGATGTTTAAAAAAAATTGTTTTCTTCAGCATTGGTGAGTTTTATCTGCTTTTGATAAAATTAAGTTCTTATGAGGGTGAGTTAAAATTTCGGTACCAATTTATAAGAACTGGACAGAATGTCCCAAACTGTCGTCAATTTTACTTTGTACTAGTACATCTGAAAAGTGAAGAGCATCATCGGGTTTAATTTACATTATATTTACATTACTGATTGACGTGATCTAAAAAGATAACAAGGTTGTCATTTACAAACGTGCACCAAAATTTTGTTTTTATAGGAACTGAAGCCGAGATACTTTTTTCAGGAATAGTCTTAAAAGATATTTGCCTATTTTGAGTGTAGATGAATTTATTGTACTGGAGATTGGACTCTGTAACGTTCTAAAATTTTTGAAAGCATGTAAAATTAAGCGCTCGAGATATTTTTAAAAGCTACATTTTACGAGATTTTACTCAGATATAATTGATTGATTGATCAGGTACGTTGAATTGTGAATAAGAATAGTATATTTTTCCAGTGCAGGTATACGAAAATGATTTTTTTTACTTAGAAAACTTTAATAGTGTGTCTTTTCCTTAAATTATTTTTCTATTTTCTATAAAAGCTTTCATAATAGGTGTATTATTTGTATTAAATTTCCTGACAATATACAATACCTTTATAAGAATTTTAACCTTTTTTTCGTTGAAAGACATAACAATAAAGTTTGTAATTTCTATATTTATTCGTTTGTTTAGTTTTACCACGTTCTATATTGGCATTTAAATATTTACAGTTGAGTTAAATATAGGCAAGTATTGCATTAATACCTTGTGTTCTCGTTTAAGGTTTTAGCAGAATCTGAACGAAAATAAAATATTTTAAATTAAAATCCAAAAGCATTAAGAGGATCAATTTAAGATTATTTATCGGTTTCCTTTTATATCTCATTTATCCTCCGGTTATTCGCACACATATTCCTTGATTCTTGCTTCATACATAATATATTTATTTTGCAATTTCCATTAACAATTGTTACTACCGATCTTTAAGAATATTATTTAATGTCAGACGCTCAATCTAATATTTTGTCACCAAAAAGCAAAAGTAAACACATGTGCACCAAATATAAAGAGAGGGAATTCTAAATCCGTGAGATAACCAACACCTTATACGCTTAGCTTTATTTCTTCTGACCACCAATCATCTGGGTTGATTTAAAAATTTACCTAGTACTGAACAAAAAGCTCCCATATTTTCTAAATGCTAAAAAATAGAGTTTTTTTTTCATGGGTCTAGCACACGTGCTGCGGGGAAGTCCCTAAAGCGCTACAGGAGCGATACGTGTGCGGAAAAAGCGATTCACGTTGTTCTTGAATTGCTGTAAATTGTACTCGGTGGGAAACACAGTTCTGGGTAAGCCATTCCAAAGGGATGATGTTTTCCATATAAAAGACTACTTGAAAAGCGTTGTACGAGGAGTCACAAGCTGAACCTCATACGGATGTAAAGTATCAACGCGACGTGTACTTCTAACATGTACCGCTCTAGGAGGAATTAAGCGGGCTACATCCTTCGAACAATCTTCATGAAAATACTTGTAGAATAGACTCAAGTCGCCAACAGTTCTTCGATGTTCCAGCGAATCAAGGCCGGCGGTCAGTTCTGGGTCTCCAATCAGACGAACAGCCCTTCTCTGAACAGAATCCAACAAATGCAGTGTATGTTTGGGAGCGAAGTCCCCAAACATGGGAGCAGTATTCCATAGTTGGTCGAATTTGAGCTTTGTAAAGAATTAACAGTTGTTGTGGAGTGCAAAGCTTTCTGGTTCGAAATAATATTCTCAACTTTTGAGAAGCTCTCCTTACTATGCCTGCGACATGTTCATATCAGGACATATTTGCTCCCAAATTAATGCCCAACAAGTTGAGTGACGATGCTAGGGGAATGGAGTGCCCCGACATAACTATGTCGGGTTCAGCAACGTTAACTTTTTAGAAAAAAACTGCCCTCCTGGGTTTTTTGTAGCGTTAAATTCCACTTGGTTACTGTCACCCCAAGATAGAATTTCTTCCAGGTCTTTGTTAAGTTGAATGACTTCCTGCTGTCTGCGGATATTCGCCTGAGCAGCCGATGTCCGAGCATTAAAAGTGAATGAAGAGATAAGTGTACTGTCATCTGCAAAGCTGTAGATTGGATTCCCGGTCTTTTCCAGCAGATCGTTAATGTAAATGAGAAAGAGAGTAGGAGAGAGTATGGAGCCTTGGGCACACCGGCGTTAACAGTGAAGGTGTTAGAAAGAAATCCGTCGACTGCGACTCGTAAAGAACGCTTTTTGAGGAAACATGAGAGCCATAAACAGAACTTTTCAGACATACCATAAGAGCGTAGCTTAGCCAACAGTCCATCGTGCCAAACACGGTCGAATGCCTTGGATATGTCAAGAGCAACCGCTAGAGATTCTCCTAAGTGTTCAATTGCGTTGTTCCAAACATGTGTTACATAAGTCAGAAGATCTCCTGTTGATCTATGTTTACGAAAGCCATATTGGTGATCGCTAATAATGTTGAATCCTTTAAGGTATTTTAGAAGATGCTGATTGACAGCCTTTTCCATGACTTTCGATATTGTTGAAAGCAGTGCGACTGGTTGGTAGTTGTTTGGCAAGGTTTTTTTTTGCCTTCTTTAGGTATCAGCTGAACTGTGGACCATTTCCAGCAGGAAGGAAATATTCCCTTTCTGTAGGATAGGTGAAAAGTCTACATAAAGCTGGTGTTAGTCCCCTTGCACAGTTTTTGAGAATTATAGCAGGTATTCCGTCAGCACCAGAAGCTTTTTTGGTGTCTAGCTTCATTAAAATACGTTTTATGATACGCGGTCTGAAGACAACATCGGGCATCCTTGACTGCACTATGGGAATAGAAGGTGGTGTTTTTTCCTTGCAAATCGGCAGTAGAATGTGAAGCAAACAGTTCGGCAAACAAGTTTGCTTTCTCAACAGGTGTCGTTGCAATAGAACTATCTGGTGTGAGTGGTGATATGGTAGATTTGGTGAAATTTTGACTAACTGCCTTAGCGACTAACCAAAAGGACCTGGAATTGTTGGGACAAGCGAGAAGTTTGTTTCTAATTTGCTGATTGTGGGCCTCCTTGGTTGCGTCGATAATTTCTGTTCTGTCTGTTCCGGGCACGAACAAAGGTGTTACGATTTATGGTGTCAAAATGTTTAGAAGCAACAGCTTCTTTGCATTTTTGGTAAAACCAAGGCTTGCCGTTAGAAGGACATTTCTTCGAAAATTTCTAAAACTATTCACTGAATGTATATTTTATACATATTATATCTTGCAAAAAATTGGAATAATAAGAGTAAAAATAAACAAGAATCAATAGATAACATTTCAAAAAAAAACATTTTACTCAGATTTTTTCGTTTTGAGCATCTTTAAAAATTTTGGTTTTTTAATGATTAGTTTGTATTTTTTATGGATTTATGGTTTCAAATATCAGAAAACTCTTTTGTGTGTTTTACTAAACTTACACGTATTTTTGTAATAATATATACATTTTTTAATTATTAACTATAATAATATATTCCTCATAGACATTCCTAGAATAGTTGATGATCCGTCATGAATCAATATCAATTTAAATTTATTTTTACGATTTCTAAATAATTAAGAATTATAGGATTCTCTGGTAATTCATAAATATCCAAATATCCAAAGAGTAAATAATACCATAGTACTATTTACTGCTAAAAGTTTCACGTGATTTTTGCTGAACTTTCGATTGTAAGTGTAATATGTTCATATTAAAAAATAACCTTGCATTGTAAATTCTAGATGACATGATTCGGACCATAAGTTATTGCAACTAATCTACTCGTGTAATTAAATCATCATTTATTACTTCAGCTGAAAGCGTCAACTTGTTTCAACTATTTTTACGGAATAAACTTTATCCGTTTTTCATTAAATTTCCTGTTGCACCGCCATCTCTTAATTTTTAGTGTTCCATTCGGAACACTTATAAGATTACCTCGGTGTCTGTCTGTCCGTCTATAATACTTGATTTTATTCGAAAATATTTACATAGAAAGTTGAAATTTGGCACTAATATAGGAATTGATGGTCTCGTCAAAGCCGAGTAGTTTTGAAAGTTAAATTTTGGCCTAACGGACTAGTTTTGTGGGGTGAAATCAAAAGTCAAAAAAAAACTTTACCGGGTCATCCAGTCAAATGAAAGCTTGTAAAAACAGTTGAAAAATATATATGATGTAATACTTGCGCATACTCTGTATTACACAGGTCAACATTTGATCTAAAAAAAAACACTCGGAGCGGTATGGTCCTTATGGGGTTTTTGGGGTCGCTGATTAGGATGAGCGGGTTGGTTTAACCTTCATCACATCAGATTCAAGGTCATTTGAAGGTCAAATAGAGAAAAAACCGTAGGAAAAATCTGAAAAATTTCACGCGTATGTTTTTGAGGTCCCCGAGTCCGAATCTGTAGTTTATTTGACCTTACGCCTTTTTCCAGAGGTCATTTGAAGGTCATTTGAAGGTCAAATAGAGAAAAAACCGTAGGAAAAATCTGAAAAAATTTATGCGTATGTTTTTGAGGTCCCTGAGTCCGAATCCGTAGTTTGTTTGAACTTACGCCTTTTCCCAGAGGTCATTTGAAGGTCAAATAGAGAAAAAATCGTGGAAAAAATCTGAAAAAATTCATGCGTATGTTTTTGAGGTCCCTGAGTCCGATCCCGTAGTTTGTTTGACTCGAGCCGCCTTTCAGAGGTCATTATAGGTCATTTCATCATCAGTTTATGTTTATTTGAAAAATATGTATGGTCATTTTGCGTTGTTAAATTTAATTTTGTTTTTATCGTATACTTGCGAAGCATACAGAGGTTAATCTACGGTACATTTTTATTGATTATACATATCATTTTACATTTACGTTAATATATCACAATCAAAAATGTCTTTTATGCTGCTCGGTCATTACAAGGGAATTAATATGTGAAATATAAGCTAAATAATGGCAGGTAGACTGATGCAAGCAAATGTTTTAATACTGTTTAAAGGTACTTATTAGTAAAACTTAAAATAATGTTCATATCAAAAATAAACTATACAAATATTTTGACTAGTTTTGTGACTGTGAAATAGACTTTTAAAATCTAAAAGAAAATTTGACCTAATTTTTTGTACTCTCGATGTTCGTTCCATATATCTAGTAAATTTAAAGTCCAGCCCGACTGTGTTTCTTGAGGTATAAATGAAACAGTGTGCGCTATGTTATGTTTAAATTTCGTTTTATAACTCAATTCCCAATACATTTCAAATTAATAATTCTAATGTCGAACAACCTTGTTATCAAGTAACCCTTAATCTGTATACTTCAATACTTAATCCTTGTCGACAAAGAAACTCTAATACCCAATACCTTTGAACCCAATAACTTACTTGTACAGTAATCCTTATATCTACTTACACTATATTGTCTTATATAATACCTCAATGCGTAAGTTAACTACTAAAAATGATTCGGCTCATACTTCGTAAAGAGTCTCGAGTGTCCAAGTAGATTTTCGAAATCGCGCAGTCAGTATTTAATATGAATTAAGCATAAGAGTTTGTTTCTTTTAGTATTTATCAAAGCATGTTTGAAGTACTACTCTAAACGAGAACCCTTTCGTTTCTTGTGAAATGATCTTCGACTTGCTTCTCCTTTATGAGATTTATTTGATTCTCGCTTCAGGCTCCAGCATTAATCTGCCAACATGTTTATCCCCCAAACACCTTGATACCTTTTTTCAAATTCACTCAAGTCTTGGTACATCTTTTCTCCATGTTCTTCGCTAAAATCTCCGAGATTTTCAGGGAACCAATCAAGGTGTGAATGGAGAAAATGCAGTTTCAGACTCATTAAACACCCCAGTTCTTTATAATTTTGTACTAAATTTCCAACAATATTTTTGTATTTATGATTTCCAAGAAATTTAGTCGTCACCTCTCTAAAACTTCGCCATGCTACTGCTTCTTTGGCATTCATTTTCCTCTCAAATGCATCATTTTTTAGGAGGTCTCTTATTTGTGGTCCAGTAAATATGCCCTCTTTTATTTTAGCTTCAGAAAGATTAGGTAGCACTTTAAAAATATGCATGAAAGCAGGACTTTCGTTTCGGCTCATGGCCTTGACAAGTTGCTTTGCAATACCTAGTTTGATATGCAAAGGTGGAAGTAGGACCCTATTGGTTGATATCAAACTTGGACCTATGATGTTTTTTTCACCTGGAATTAATTCTTGTCTCAACCTCTCAACCTCGTCTTTCCTCACATAATGCTCATCTCGAGCCCTCACAAATAAAGCACGGATAAGAAGTGTTTCCAGATTGCTGTCCCAGTAATATTGTAAATATCTTTAAGTCCCCACAAAGTTCTCACTGGTTTTGATCGTAATTCAATTTTTGCAATAGCAACTCAAAATTATGGTATTCTTCATCTAATACAACAGAATGAGCGACTGGTAAAGGGGCATAAATATCTCCATTATGTAACAAGATAGCTTTTAAACTTCTTTTTGAAGAATCTATAAACAGTCGCCAATCACTTGCTGTGTATTTTATACCGTATTCTTGCACTAACCCTTCAATATTACGGCAATAAATTAGATTATTCATTTTAATAAAATATTTTCTGAATGGACGTTCTCTCGAACGACAGACAGAAATTTTTGTTCCTGTGGATAGACAATTTTTTTTCTTTTAGCCTAGATGCTAAAAGCTCTGATCTATCTTTCGAGAGTCCCAAGTCTCTGCACAGATCACTTAATTCGTTTTGATTAAATGTTTCGGCTTCCGATATATAATTTTCCTCAACATCTGATTCTTCTGTGCTGAAATTTTCTCTTTCTTCGTGTTCGAATGTTTCATCTGGCATATCTTCATCAGTTACCACTTCTTGTCCCAATTCATTAATTTTCATGATATGATCAGAATTTGTTTCAATAAGAACTGGTAAAGTCACAGATGTTACACGTGCATATGAAATAGAATCCTTATTCTTTCGGTTGTACCCTTTCAAGTTTGTTAAGCAGAAGTAACAGTCGGTGGAATGGTCTGTTGGGGGTCTCCATATCATTGGCCGAGAAAATACCTGGTTGTTAATTCTACATAGAACATTGCGGCATTTATGACATATAGATTTTGGTGTGTAAGAGTTATCCAATGAGCTTGTATCAATATGATAAATTTGGTGATATTTTACTTTTAACGAATCTGAAAACATGAATTTCTTTTGTGAAATATACTCCCCACAAACAACACAAAAATTGTCGAGTTTAATGGAACATGACGAATTTCTTGTAGCATTTGACTCTACAGAGGCCAAGTTTCCCACCAATGTAGAGCTACGGTTGCATGATGACGACGCCTGCGGGCCCGCTTTCCCACCCTGACCAGCCGCCGATTCTGGGTTTCCGGGACCCTGTCTCGTAATTTTTTTAGGAGTAGTTGCCATGACGGCATAAACGCCGTAACCCAGGGACTTCGCCGGATAGTGAGACAACTCCGTTGCCCACCGTCACCACGTGGAGGTGCCCTGGGTGCAACTACACCTTAATGCTGGAGTTTAAAGCGAGACTGAGCTAAATTTATAAAAAAGACGAGAATAAATAATTTCGCGAGGAATGAAAAAGCATTTTATTGTCAAAGTAAAACTCCAAATATATATAAAAAGATACTTAAAATGACCACCGTATATCTTTTGAGCATAAGATCATGCAGGATTTGAACTGAATGATCTGAAAAAATAATAGATGAATTTTTTCAGATTTTTTCCACGATTTTTTCTCTATTTGACCTTCAAATGACCTCTGGGAAAAGGCGTACGGTCAAATAAACTACGGATTCGGACTCAGGGACCTCAAAAACATACGCATGAAATTTTTCAGATTTTTCTTACGGTTTTTTCTCTATTTGACCTTCAAATGACCTTGAATCTGATGTGATGAAGGTTAACCAACCCGCTCATCGTAATCAGCGACCCCAAAAACCCCATAAGGACCATACCGCTCCGAGTGGTTTTTTTTAGATCAAATGTTGACCTGTGTTATTTTTAAAAAATTGAGTAAAATCGCTGTCCTCTTATCTCGAAAAGTACCGATAAAAAAATTTTGAAAAATTCTAGAATATTCTCCACAGGGTGTAGATTGAACGAAAATTATCACGAGTGCATTACCTTCAATATAACCTGCTATACAAAAAAAATATTTCAAGGTCATCAATTTTCAGTAAAGATCGGAAAAAACTTTGTTGAAAACTCATTCGGGGTGTGTTTTGTGAAGTTATTGATCATTTTATACCTCCGTAACACAAATTTTTATTTTAAAAGCAATCAACGCACGAAACACTAATTGCTCAAATCCGACTTGCACTTGGCCGGTGTTTTATATCTGATGTGGTTTGGCGTACAATAAAAGTTGCACGTCATCTATCATCTATATCTTATCAGTATATTATTTCTAAGCTTCTAAATTTATAAATTAGGGAGTTTATGTTCTAATAAATTTATTTCTGGAGTATATAAAGGTATAAAATTTATGTTAGAATTTTTAATAAAAGTTTTAAAAGCTACATAACTTACTACATACCACATAATTTTTGAACGGTGTAGAAATATCTAATCCTATTAAAATGTATACAATAATATATGGAATTTATGAAAATATCTGCGTCACGATTTATAATACTTTTAGGAAATATTAAATTTAAATTATTTCTTGTTTTTTTTGTATTGCACAATTTACATTTTGCCGTTGTAAAGCGAATTACGGCGATTTGTTTATTCATTCCGAGAAAAGAATTTATAGCGATTAAAGACCAAAGTGTGTAGTTTTTTATATATATGATTTTTCTAAAGATTCTTAAGGCCTTCCTTAAAACGTATGTGTTATAAGCATAACTGCACATTGTGTGTATTTTCACAAATATTTTTAGTAACATTGGATTTGCTTTTCTTGAGCAATTTACTCGTTTCATTAAAAACACCTAAATTAGTCAAAATTCTTTAAATTATAGGAATATTTGACATTATAAAGGGTTATATCTTCAAGGTCGACGTCGGCAAGTATAATATTTCAAGCACCCTTCATATTTTGTATTAAATTGATGAGGGTCTTCATTACAGGTCAATGACGTAAAATTTGAAAGACCTTACTTTATTATTTCTCCTTATATTAAATGAAAATGCTATCTAAGATAAACCTAGAATGTCGGCGTACAATAAGTATGAGCAATCTGAATTTTGAGGTCGTTGATGTATACAGTAAACAATATGCTTTGCGGCAGACCATTTTCTGGACTTTCCATCTGCCGTTCCTTCTCCTTAAGGTTAAATCAAAGTGTCTGTTTTCCATTATCGTGTTGTTTTGTATGTTTTGTGAAGAGAGATATTATGGTTTAGAGTGTCATATGGGGCAGGTAGATCCCTCAATGCAACTCCGATGACAGCCCCTCTTTGAAAGTTCGCCTCTTTGTATTCTATCAGGTGAGGTACTTGTACCGCACTTAATTTTTCTGGTCTGAAGCCTGCTGCTCTACTTCTTAATCGTTGCGCTCTTAATCCTTTTTAAGATGATTCGTCTGCAGGGAATGAAAATGTGGCAGAGTAGTGATATGGGATGATAAATATTTGACAACTTGGGATTTTTTTCTGGCTTCAATATGCCAACGATCTTTGACTTTCTCCACACTTTAGGAATCTTGAAGGACATGCGGCAAGAATTGAAGAACTGATGAACCAAAGATCTCGCTTTAAGATGTTTATTTTCTCTGTGGGGATGTCAACAGTGCCTGCAGTGTTGCCGTTTCTTATGCATCTCAATCAATATAATGTACGCTTATTGTGAAGAGTTCTCCGAGGGAGTTGTTTTGTCCTCTACACTGACATTTTTAGGTTGCTGACTCCTCGTTTTCCCACTCATTAAGATCTTTCGAACAACTTGATTGGAAGTTAGTTCACTTTTTTCTTTCTTGTCACTATGCGACATATCTATTCTTTCAATATTCCAAATTTTCAAGAATATGCAGTGATTAAATATTTCATCCCACTAATTATAATTAGTTAAATTTTTTTAATTACATTTTTTCATGAGGTTAAATACATGTTCAACCCATTTTTACCTAATTCTTTAGCTAAAAAAAAATGTTTCTGTTAGAATTTACCATAGAATGTCTTAAGAAAACCTGGATACAGCAAGGGTGCCGAGAATCGAACAAGTTTGGAAACCACTGACCATATGTCATTTAAATAGCTAAAAATTCGAACCCACTCGGTGTGTTTGGATGATGATTATTATCTTATTAGAATTTTGGTTTCCTTAATGATTTTAGATAAAGTATGCCCGTACAGCATTTTAATACAATAAAATTAGTAATTTAAGGAAGATCTTGTCATATTTTAGCAAAATAATATAAAACCAAAAGCCAATAAGCGATCTATAATTTAAAAAGCAAATATATCATCTTATCTGAAATACTCTTATGACATTATATAATAAGAGATAATATAAAAGAGCTATCGTATTTTCCATGCGGCCGTCTACTTATCGACCCTATCGGCTATTTGGCAGTTTCCCAACTGATTGTTCAGAAATGGATGGTTAATTTTTAGTTCTTTTTCATACATAGTTTGAAAAATAGCTGATATAGTGTGATACTTTTTAGTTTATTTAAGTAAACATAATTGTAAATAACTACTGACGGAACTAAGAGAGTATATTCGATAAATAGTTTTCATGATACCGGTAAGTTATATTTGGATCAAATATTTTCATAAAAAGTAAGTCCTATACTAACAAATACCCAGAGACTGATGACAAAGGCTCAGATTTCTCCACAGTTATTTTGACACTTCTCAATTATGACTTGAATGATATTTCACTGTTGGTACAGTGAGTGTCGGTTTCCTTTGACTTTCGATTAAGTCATCCAACATTTTGAGCACCTCTTCTTGATTGCTCGTGGTAAAGTGCGTACTTGCTTACAACTTATTACGGCAAAGAAATAATAAACTAGGAGTTAATAGATATTTCCAGAAAAGTAGACAGGAGGAGGAATATTTATAAATCAGACCGGTCACAACATCGGAACTACAACTGTATTACCTGTCTCATAATTATGAGCATTAATACTTACAGATTTACATTCATAATATTTTTCAGTACAAATAATTAATGGTTGCGGGTAAAGAATAATATGAGCTTGCATGTAGATAGGCATGATACTAATAATCTAGATATTGAAGGAAATAACGATGATGAAAAACCATCCTTTAAATTTTAGCTTGAAGTAACGTCAGTTGACGATGGTAGTCGATAATGCTAATTGATGACGGTAAACGAGAACAATAATCAACAATATTAAACAGTGACATCAATTGACAATGATTAACGGTAATGCCAACTAAAGACGATAAACGATTACATCCACTGATCACGGTAGACATAAAAGAAGTAGAAGACACAGCTTCAAACGACAAGTACTTACGACAACGCCATATGTCGGCAGACATCGACAAATAGCTCTGAAGATTGAAAAGCGGAAGAAGTTTATACCAGTTTTAACCCTTCCGAGTTTTAGGTCCAGCATTACGTACACGGGGCAGACGGCTTGGGATAGGATGGAAGTCTTGATTGGAGTAGCTTTTCTATGGGCCTGAACTTTCATCTTGGTTTAGTCATCCAGTTGGTTGCCAGTCTGATCCTTGGACTGGTCTAGGCTGCTGATAGTTGGTTGGTTGACTGCTCGGCTCAAGGCACACCCTAGCGGTTTTTTAAATGCCGTACCTGATAGGGTACGGATAGCGGTAGGTATGAAAAGGCACTGTTAATATTATGTAAGTGAGAGATCATGGCTGAAAACATTAAAAAGTTAATTTTACAAGTTTCGCGGAACTGAATTTTCGGAAGGACTGTAGTCCAGATACTTAATATTATATGTTAAAACAACGATAAACATTTCATTATGTAAAATAAGTAAGTGAGAACTGATGCACTTACTTTATATATTGATTTTTTTAGTTTTAGTATACTCATAGCGTCTTTATTAGTTGGGAGGATCGTAGTTATTGGCGACGGTCTTGAGGGTAGGTTTGGAAGGCTTCTCTGATGACATGATTAGGATGTTGTGAAGCTTTGGCCAGGAACTTGACCTGTGTTTTCTCATATGTGCCTTGATGATTGGCACACCGAGGTCTCTGTGCAGTTGGAAGTTTCTCATGAATCACGAGGCTCCCGTGATCTTCGTCGGGCCATTGTTATACACAGCCTGGAATTAAGCTCTCCTTGTATTAGAGAGCTGGTATCATAAGGGATAGCTACAATAACAAAATGTTAAATGTGTTACGCAGAATTCTACAATAACCAAATGTTAAATGTATTACGCAGAATTGTATCAAGTTGTAAATACTGGTGTGTCATACGTCATAAAATCAACTCGCATCAAATATAATATTATGTACTACATAAACGTCACACCACACAAAATTATGTTAATTAATACTGTGAATTTTTAACCCCATCATATAATATTTTATATGTTTGAAAAGTACATTGACAAATATATTATATAGAGAAATGGCAGATATATCTATGGATAAAATTCATGATTCATAATTTGAAAAATTAATCAAAAATGCTAAAATAACATTTTTTTTTGGATCTTATAATTGTGTTTTTGAAGGCAAGATATCTTAAATTATGAAATTCTGTATCACATAAAATGTTTTAAATTGTATATGCTATATTTTTCCCTAGAGCGGTTAGCCATATTCGAAAAGTAATGCGGTACTCCTAATTTAACTTTCTGATTTTAACACATAAATCACAAACCCTGGAAGAACAGTTAATGAGAATTTACTTCTATATACTACACCAAAAATTTCCTCCCGGTATTTATGCATTACTTCTTATACTTATTTATAATTAAATTGAGCAACACGATTGGAAAATAACTAGGCAATTGTAACTATTTCAGTAACAGTAAACAAAGATATATTCCTTAAAGGTGTTTCACTTGATTTACTATTTTCCCACATGATGCATTAACGAAAAACTATTTTACTACTGGACTTTTCATTAAGAAACCAAATATTATACCGAAAAACTTGTCAAATTTGAAAGATAACAAAGCATACTGGCATTCTTTCTTGAAATAGAAATCTTAGAATACGTACAAATCATTAAATAGATATGATTTTAAAAATAAGCAATTACCAGCAACTCAGTTCAGCAGTAAATTTTCTTTATTATGCCAAATGAGAAAATTGTTAGTGGAGTCAAAATTTTCAGGAACCATAGAAATAAATATATTTTTTTTTTGTGGTGAAAAATACTGTTTTGAGGGTATAACTGCATACAAAAAAACCTAGTTGGCATTATAAACTGTCAGTTTCGATCAGTATCAATTTTTTTTATATCATATTTGGCGTTTTTTATAAAAATTAAGTCCAGGGGTGATTTTTTTCTAACATATCAAGATTAATTACTAAGGCACTTAAAAAAATGTCTCTGTATATATCGATAATGAACTTTACCTTTCTTGATCATGTTCACATTATTCTAGATCCATGGAAAAATCTTGCACTTGTAATAAATACTCCAGTAATTAAAAATATCTTTTCTGTAAAATCTCAAAACAAATGTCAGATTTTCGTAACACTGTTTAGCTAGAACAAAGAACATATTGTTTGTGTTTCTATAAAATAGGAAAAGAAAGACAGTGATGTTTAGCAACCATAAATCACAGAAATGAAAAACTTTAATATTCCTGACATCAATATATTGTCTACTCACTTGGAATTCTGGCGCCCATCCAGTTAACTTTTACAAAGCGACATGCTGAAATTTTATCAAAGGGTAGAAGTCATTACTTGCAGATATGCAATGATATTGTCCTTTGTTTATGTGTCGGCAATATGATTTTTCTCAATAAGCATTCAACTATCTGGAAAATAAAAACTTCACAAAGGCTCAATTTTTAGTCGGATAGCAAATTTATTAAACATTTTAGTTAAAAATTAAAGGGTTATTAGTAAATTTGAATTAACGGTACTATTACAGGTACGGAAATAATAAAAATACAATTTTATCCTAGTTTGCATTTTAGGCCTGTCAGTCTACCGAAAAAAAAAATTGTTAGACGAAAGGTATCAGCGAAAAGACAAAGGAACTAAATTACACTACCGAGAGTCCTTTGAACTTGATAAATATTTCATGTCACTTTAACAGAATAAACCTGATATCTTTATGCAATCGAGTATACGAAACGAAGGTGCTATCGATACAATAGCGACCAATATAAAAATAATAAGGAAAATTAAAATGCTTTTATCCAACTAGACTTCTAATTACACCAAAAACTCCTTTAGTAGTTTAAAACATTTTGTCAACGATAATATTTCATGAAATCATTTATATTACTTCCCTATCTAAGAGATTTGTCAAAAAAGGTAAGGTATCGTATTGCCTTACATTTTATAGTCTTAAATAACTCAAGACTGTTGGTATGTTGGTCTGTTTTTGAGACTAATTCTGCGATTGGTAACCTAAATTTAGAGCAATATCGTGTCAAGAAAAGGGTGGGGAAAGGCCCTTTAAAATTTGTGGAGTTTCAACATTGCAGTATTTCAGGTTTTTAGTTAGAGAGGAAGCGTATGAGGAAGAAGATTACAGAGAGATAGCTTCATACTTTTTAGAACTCTTAGATTATGTTGTATTTTTATTATTTTTAGGTATACGAGTATGACAGTCTTCTCGGAAAATAAATATAAATATTTGAATTTTTCGTTGTTTTGTATTGAAAAAGAAAAGCTAATTTTTAGACTAATTTTCTCTAATTAAACACATAAGAGATAAAAAAAAAGTTTATAAAATGATTTGAGTTCTCATTTGTTTTAGATTTTGTACCTGTTCTTAGCGTTTTGCAGTTTTTATAATCCATTTTTTTTCGAAAAGTTAGTGAATGTAATTGGAGCATCGCGTAGTGGTGAGAATTCTCACTTAAAAGGGAAACAATCGAAAAGTTATTCATGAAAGAATGTCTCAGGTTTGTTAATGTTCAGGGAAATTTTGGTCTTAACAGATTCGATGGCAGCGAGACTAAATTCAGTATAACCTTTTAGGAAGACCGATTAGGGTAATAACTCAGATAAACGTCAAGCTTGTTAAGGATTTGCTCCTGTCAGTTCTACGAATGAAGATGTGTTTGTTATAAAAACTAGAAGATCCAAAACAACAACTATCAAGATTGCGCATGAAAATTTTGGGATAAAAGAAGTTTCTACTTGGTGAATCTCCAAACTTTTTACACCAAAATAGAAACTGGCGACGAGATCATCCTGCCGCTTTAAAGAGAGTTGAGAGCTATTTATCGTGAATTACCATGGGCGACGAGACTTGGATGTTTTATGTGTCTACTTTAAATAACAACGCTACAAACGCATTTAACTCATCTGAAGAAATTGTTCAGCTCCTGAGATTTTCTTTCAGATCTTTAAATAAGAAGAAATCAAAGGCTGCTAAATCAGGGCTATAGGGTGGATGTTGGAACTCGGTGAATCTACAGCCTTTCAGTTCGAAGAAATTACTCAATATTTTTTTTTTAATGGAAAACCCTGTTTATTATTTTATTTTTGAGTCCATAAAAAATCTAGATATTACTTGTCTAACATACCATATGTCTAAATTGAACTGTTTTGGAATTATTGTCATTTGAAACTTAAAATAAAAAAAAAAGACAAAAAAAAATGTTAGTAAATACTTTAGGTTTATTTTTAAGGTAACAATTACTCAAAATGTCTGCCGTAAACAGCGCGAGGTAATGAACTAATACTCGTATGTCATAAACAGCTTGAACAGAGTTTTTCGGAGAATCCGTGGTGATCTGTGCTACTTCATATTAAATTCTTTGTTGTAAATCATCTACAGTTTCAGGTCGACTTCGGTAAACTTTGGTTTTCAAATGACCCCATAAAAAAAATCCAGTGGCGTAAGGTCGAGCCTCCTTGCAGACCATTCTACAGCACCTCTTTTGCGTTAAAAAGATCAGACACCTTTTGTTGTGTTCTCCTACGTGTCTCTGTAACCAACCTCCATTAACAGAGTGATTCTTTCAGTTTCTGTTATATGTACAATTATGACATTACGCCAAATTGCAGTTTCACAAAATGTGGCAATAAACGTTTTCGTCAATAAATTATTTTTTGACACGTTAAGTCGTTACCTGACAGTAAATGTTTGACACAAGCCAGCTTAAAAAATTTTTTTTTAGTTTGATCTCCTTAATTCCAAATATCAATAATTCCAAAATAGTTCAATTTAGACATATAGTATGTTAGACAAATAATATCTAGAATTTTTAGTAGGACTCAAAAATAAAATAATGCATTGAAAAAAAATTTAAGATGGCGTAATTTCTTCGAACTGAGAGTTCAAAATATTTTATTGTCAACGTCAGCATGTTCGCCGTAAAACACCCTATATATATATATATATATATATATATATATATATATATATATATATATATATATATATATATATATGGTATATGTTGACTCCTCTCAGTATTTGTTTCTTCACCTTATAGTTTTATGAATTTAAATGATTAATTTTTTCTAGTTGTTTTTCTCCTCAGGAAGTTGTCATTTCACGACGAAATATAGAGAATTAAATGACGAATGAGAAATTTTACTGACAGACCGTATATACGTATATATATATATATATATATATATATATATATATATATATATATATATATATATATATATATATATATATATGTATATATATATATATATATATATATATATATATATATATATATATATATAAGAAGTGTGAATTAATTTTGAGGGATTTCTAAGAGATGGGGTGACTTGTATTATATCGCATAGGAGCATACTGCTGCTACATTCATGATGAAGCACTTTCATTAGACTTTAATTTTTAGTAAATGTTATTTTGCCGAAATGTAAACAATATGTTTTTTGAGCATTGAATATGTCGAGTTACAAATCAACAAAACACCATTTACGGGAAGCGTTACTTTTCTTATTTAATTGGAAGAAAAGCTATTGCTGTCGGAAACCTATGGTGATTATATTCCATTGATAAAAATATATAACTACTGGTTTCGATTGGAGACATTACTCTATGAAGACTCGTGCCAAATGGAAAAAAAAACTTGCAGAATCAATAAAAGTTGATCGTACAACCATTTTCAAGTACTTACATGCACTGGGAATGATCGAAAAGGAAGGAAATTGGATGCCGTACGAATTGAAACCGAGTAACATTGAATGGCGATTTTTCACCTGAGAACAACTGCTTTAATGGCACAATTGGAAAGGTTTTATGCATCGTATCGTAAATAATAATGAAAAATGGACACGCTACGATAATGCAAATCGCAAAAAATCATGGGTGAAGCCCCTTGAACCATCAACATCATGGTTTCAAGCTTATGCTGTGTTTCTGCTGGGATCAGCTGGGTGTAATGTATTTTAAGTTGCTCCAACCCAACGAAATTATTACTGTTACGTTACCGACAACAACTGATGCAATTGAGCCGAGCGTTGAAGGAAAAATGATCACAATATGCCAAAAGACATGACAAAGTGATTTTTTAACATGACAATGTAATTTTTTAACATGAAAACGTGATTTTTTAACATGACAAAGCTCGGCCATATGTAGCAAAACCCGTCAATGAAACTATAGAAGTGCTTGGTATTCACCAGACATTGCTTCTTCTGATTATCACTTGTTCCGATCGATGATGCACGGCCTGTCTGAACAGCACTTCCATTCTTATGGAAATGGGTCGGGTGGAGCCTCAAAAGATGAGTCGTTCTGTTAACATAGTATTCATATGCTGCCACAAAGATGAGAGACATTAGTGGCTAGCGATGGACAATACTTTAAATAATCAATTTGTATTCATTTTTTTTAAATAAAATTAATTCAAACCAATAATATATATACATATATACATATACATATATATATATATATATATATATATATATATATATATATATATATATATATATGTATATATATATGTATATATATATATATGTATATATATATATATATATATATATATATATATATATATATATATATATATATATATATATATATATAAATGTTATATATATATATATATATATATATATATATATATATATATATATATATATGTATATATATATGTATATATATATATGTATATATATATATATATATATATATATATATATAAATGTTATATATATATATATATATATATATATATATATATATATATATATATATATATATATATATATATATATATTAACTCAATGTTAATATATTATATATGTGAAAGATTGAATATATCTTTCAATAGACTTCGCCAGATACCTGACTAGCGAATCGTGAAACTCCACTCTCAACGCACAATCGCTAGAATTGAGAGTCAGTAAATGGAAATGTATTAAGTATTAAACTTAGTAACTGCTTGTTATTACTGATTATTTTACCTTTATGATCCATACGATGTCGAGTGTATTACCTTATTTCAAACCCCGCATGTAATTACAAAAGTTAGCTGACAACCTGTGTTTTTTAATTTTAATCACGAAAGTCTCCGGAACTATAAGTGGCAGAACAATATCGTAAATGAATTTGTTTCCTACTGAAAGAATTCTAATGGAGTTAACATATATGACTTCGGAGTTTGTTGTGCTGGGGTGTAGAGAAGGCGGTTATATGGTGCATATTTTATTATAAGCCCCTTTCAAGAATTTTGTAGCCTAGAGGTCAAAAAATAATGTTATTAAATTATTTTTGATCCTAACGAAAATAGTTCTGGTAAATGATAACAAAAATAATAATAATAAGAATTGGCATTATTTACTTTCTTCTTATTCTTGGACAGAAATTAATTTTAGTGTAATTATTTAAACTGTCGCTGTACGTAGAAAGGACTAGAATATGCTTACAGAGAGTGACCCAGAAAAAAAAAATACTTTTCTCTGTAAGGGCAGAAATAATTTAATTTTAAATGTATTGTTTTGAGTTAAATATATCTGCAGGAGAAGGGACGTGTCAAATCGAATCGAGAGTTTCTACTACAACTTAAATTTGTAAAGGTAGTATGGGTAAATAAACTTAACAAATTTTTAAAACATGTGGTCTTGTAAGTACATGAATCTCAGGGATGTATATTTGAAATAGGTAAAAAATTACATTTACGAACTGCAGGATTGTTACATCTAAGTATTTTCTCTCTTCAGAAGGCTTAATTTTAAAATAATATTAGTAAAAAATCAAATTGATATATGAAAAAAGACATTTATTATGTATTACAGTGCTTGAAAAATTATTATTCTTAAAATAATGTTATCCAAAACTGACTTGTTACGGTCATGGCATTATTGAAAGTGAGCGATAAAATTATTTATTATTCATTCCATATTCTCAAGAAGCTAGGAATATTACTGCTAACTTTAGCGTTATCATCGGAAGAAAAACTAGAGCAACGTGGAGGTCAATCTATATCACCTCCTTTTTGAATATAATTTTTTCTGAAAATTTTCTTTAATGAAATAAGATGTGTTTGAAGTACAGGACATAGCTTTATCATGATCATGGTCTCCGGTTATAATTATCACAATTTTGTAAAGCGGTTCTCAGTAATCTGGGCGTATCGTTCTGAATTAACAGTTGTTATGCAGCCTTTGCCATTCTCAAGTGAGATTGGCGGAATACAAAAGGTTTTGAAGCTATAATTTTAAACTTGTTGGACTGAAATAACTACAATTAAGGTGATAAGGTGAAAATTTATCGTAGCCAAGAATAAGATGTAATCTTTTATGCATTGGGAGGTCCAGCTTCCAGTGAACTAACGTCCAAACATCTTGTACGTTTCAATTTCGTCCTGATATCCTTAGTCGTCCTACCCAAGATCCTTAACCAGTCTCTTCAAATTTCTGCACTCGCTTTTTAATCAGTTATATATTCAAGGCTTCCAATATTCCGTGTTACGCATTAGCATTAAACGCAAAATTTTTGTGTACGATAGTTGCAAAATTATTGCTTTTGTAGGAAAAAGTAGGTACCCTCAAAGCTGGTCAAACACTTCATAGCAACTAAATTTCCGAAGGCTCTAGTTAGAGCGTAAATAGTGCCCCACATTGCCCTTCCTATTAGTTGCGTTACTTTAATAAGCCAAGAAATGTTGATTAATTTATGGGACCCTCTGTACTTTATCAAAATTTTAATACTTGTCTAACTTTTAACGAATTCTATTTTTTGGGTGCTATAAGCCCTAGAAATATTTAAATATAATATAGGTATTACATTTTATATTATAACTTGATTCTCCTTATGTAATTCAAATACCTGCTGTTCATTTTAATATTTTATTAAAATAAAACCGTTGGTTGAATTCAAATTTCTGAAATAGCTGCTATATTATTTATTTTTCGTGCCTTAAAGGCATACCATGGAGAGATACATCATACACATTTCAAATTACAAGACTCTAAGTAATGGTATATTGAAAACCCATGTAATCCTCATACAGCGAAAAACATCCTCATGTTTTTTCATTTTAACCTTGTTGTTTCTCGTATGTGCACCCGTAATTTTATAAGAAATCCAAATCCTGTCACGATACAATTTCACGTTTTTCTGCTCAATACAGATTATTGGATTAAGTTCAAAATAGGATATATTGCAGATGAAAAATTTCATTTTAAAAGAGGCAAGAGGCACAATATAATATAGATTTTCCGATATCATTATTTATATATATATATATATATATATATATATATATATATATATATATATATATATATATATATATATATATATATATATATATATATATATATATATATATATATATATATATACACACACACACACACACACACATACAAAGTGCCCCACATGTATGGAATAATGATTCCACAGCATTTATTAATCAGTGTATCAAAAAAATAGGATATATTGCAGATGAAAAATTTCATTTTAAAAGAGGCAAGAGGCACAATATAATATAGATTTTCCGATATCATTATTTATATATATATATATATATATGTATATATATATATATATATATATATATATATATATATATATATATATATATATATATATATATATATATATATATATATATATACACACACACACACATACAAAGTGCCCCACATGTATGGAATAATGATTCCACAGCATTTATTAATCAGTGTATCAAAAAAAATATTTAAATAAAAGTTATAGGGTGTTATAGGGCTCACATGCTGACCTTGGCAGTAAAATGTTTTGAACTGTCAATTCGAAGAAATTAAGCCATTTTAATTTTTTTAAAATAGGAGACCCTGTATATTATTTTATTTTTGAATATTACTAAAAATTCTAGATGCTGTTTGTCAAACATATCGTATGTCTAAATTGAACTGTTTTGGAATTATTGTCATTTGAAATTTAAAATATAAAAAGACAAAAAAACTATTAATGAATACTCTAGGTTTATTTTTAAGGTAACAGTTGCTCAAAATGTCTACCGTCAACAGCCAGGCAATAACCCTGTCTGAACAGAGTTCATCCGGGGTGATCTATGCTACTTCATATGGAATTATTTGTTGTAAATGTTCAAATGAAATTGAGTGGCGTAAAATCGGGACATAATGTACCATTATGATACTACGATCAAATGGCAATTTCACAAAATGCAGTAATAAACGTTTTCATCAATAAATCATTTTTTGACGCGTTAAGTCGTTACCTGACAGTAAATGTTTGACACACAGCTTAATTTTTTTAAATTTGATCTCCTTAATTTCAAATATCAATAATGCCAAAACAGTTCAATTTAGACATATGGTATGTTAGACAAATAATATCTAGAATTTTTTGTAGGACTCAAAAATAAAATAATATACAGCAATTTCCTATTAAAAACATTTAAGATGGCGTGATTTCATCGAACTGACATTTTATTGTCAACATCAGCATATGCGCCGTATAACATCCTATAACTTTTACTTAAATATTTCTTTGATATACTGATTAATAAATACTGTGAAAACATTATTCCATACATATGGGGCACCCTATATATATATATATATATATATATATATATATATATATATATATATATATATATATAATATATATATGTGTGTGTGTGTGTGTGTGTGTGTGTGTGTATGTCTCAAAAAACTTTCAACTAATTAAACGAGGGAAATCATAGGCCTGTGATGTTTTTTCCACATAAATAAACAAAATAATGATGCAGTGTGTTAAATCAGGACGATAGAATGGATGTTGTAATTCGATGAATCGGCATCTTTTGATAATGGCTTGAATTGTGTAGACTCTGCACTTATCGTTCAAGAGCAAAGTTCCGCGGTTTCTCAAATAGCCTGATTTGAGTTTTACACGTAAATCCCACCAATTTATAAATTCAATAAGTAAAATTCCTTCGCAGCGACAAAAGCCAATCTATATTAATTTTTCAAAAGACGAGTGAGTTTTCACCTACTTTAGGCGGTGAACTCATTGCAATGACTTCGGCGATTTCACAATTCACGAAAAATAACTCTCACCGTTGTTCTAAGCGGTTTTTGAGAAGTTTGGGTGTTCATAGTACAGAAACTTTTTTCATCCCTGAATCCTCATGCACAATCTTGACAATTGAAGTTTTTAATACGCTCTGGAATCTTCATTCTTAGTTCTGACAGCAGAAAATCTCCTGGTTATTTTTTCAGTTCTTACCCCAATCGATATTCCTGATCTAGGGTTATCCTGAATTGGGTTTCCGTCTCCTCTAAATCCTTTAGATCAAAATTTTACCTGAAAATAAGGTGGCTCATTATGTTTTTATTAATAACGTTTGGTTCATTGTCCTCTTTAGTGAGAAACTTTATCACTATTTAATGCTCTAAATTACTTTCACTCATTCGTGAGCAGAAAAACTATCTTAAAAACTGTCAAAGTACTCAGGACAACCACAATAATTTGGAAACCAAACAAGTTTTTGCATGTCATTTCAAAACTAGGTAAATCATTTTTAAAAGGGTCCTGGCATTTTATCTCACCAAACGTAATTTACCATACCAATAACTGTTCTTGTGTTTTGAATTTTTTAAAATTATCGATATTCTGAAAAACAAAATAAAATAACAGTGAATTATTAACATAAAAAATACACAGGGCTTTTTTATTAAAAAAAATTAAATGGCGTTATTTCTTCGAACTGACATTTTAAAACATGTTATTGTAAACATCAGCATATGCGCCGTATAATATCCTATAACTTTTATTTAAACATTTCTTTAATATACTGATTAATATATACTGTGGAATCATTATTCCATACGTATGGAGCACCCTATATATATATATATATATATATATATATATATATATATATATATAATATATATATATATATATATATATACAGTAATACCCCGCTTAGCGCGACCCCGTTACGCGCGGTTTCACTATAACGCGAATTTCAAATTTCGCGCTCATGTAGTCATTAACTTCTCTATGGTCGCGGGGGGATCCCCGCTTTCTCTGAATATTCTCTTTGAAGAATTGGGAATTCCCTGTCCTTCGATTTTGTTCTATGGGGATTTCCTCGTTCGTTTCGTGTGTTCATTTGTTCCGTAATGTTAGTTCGGTCGGCTGGCAGTTTTGTTTTAATATTTATTGGAGATACATACATACATAATTTAACCCTACGTTAAAAATGCCGCCTGTAAAGAAAAAAGAGCGTAAAAGCGTCACTTTGGAATTGAAGATGAAAGTGTTAAGAAGAATGGAAAATGGAGGCAAAGCAACAATTGTTGGGAGAGATTTTGGACTCTCAGAATCGACTGTGAGAACGATTTATAAAAATCGGGAAAAAATTAAAATCTCCAGCGAAGGTTCAACACCTATAAGTGCAACAAAACTTTCTCGTTCGAGATCATCTATCTTAGAAAGAATGGAGAAATTACTGTCAGTCTGGATCGAAGATTTGAATAAGAAGAACACACCACTAAGTCAAGATCTCATATGCACAAAAGCAAAATCTTTGTATGAGATGCTGAAAACAAAAGAAGGAGAAGGGAGTGCCACTCCGACTTTTGCTGCCAGCAGAGGCTGGTTCCATCGGTTCAAGCAGCGTTCTAATCTTCACAATATCCACATAACAGGCGAGGCGGCCAGCGCGGACATTCAAGCTGCAGCTGAGTTTCCAGACAAGTTTCAAGACTTCGTTAGACGAGAGAAAATTCCTGCTTGTCTCATCTTCAATGTTGATGAGACCGCACTTTACTGGAAAAAAATGCCATCTCGAACATTCATTTCTAAGGAAGAACGTCAAGCCAGTGGTTTCAAAGCTGCGAAAGATCGACTAACACTTCTGCTGGGTGGTAATGCCACTGGTGATTTCAAACTGAAACCTTTACTAGTGTACCATTCAGAAACACCCCGTGCAATGCGAGGCACAGACAAGACAAGTCTACCAGTTGTGTGGCGATCAAACAGAAAGGCGTGGGTTACACGGGAAATTTTTCAAGAATGGTATTCTAATAGTTTTTGCCCATCAGTCAAATCATACTGTGACAGAAATGGGCTTGAACCTAAAGTTATATTACTCTTAGACAATGCCCCAGGACATCCAACCTCACTTGATACGCCCAGAGACTTAAAAGTGTACGTAAAGTTCCTTCCACCAAACACTACGTCAATATTACAACCTATGGACCAGGGAGCAATAGCAAACTTCAAAGCTTATTACCATCGCCGCACTTTTAGCCAACTAATTCATGAAACTGACGGGGAAGGAAGACAGTCTATGCGAGAGTGGTGGAAGTCATACAACATTATGAAGTCTATTCACAACATAGAAGAGGCTTGGAAGGAAGTTAAAATGAGTTGTATGAATGGGGTGTGGCGTAATCTTTGGCCAGATGTAGTGGAAGCACCTAGAAGAATTGTCCAGATGCAGAGACAAGTGCTTGAAGACATTGCTGCAATGATTGAGGGGTCTGAACTTGAAGATGTCACGGTAGAAGATCTCGTAGAACTTGTAGCAACGCACGACGATCCTATTAGCAATGAAGATCTGATCGAGTTACAGAATAATCCTATCTACGATGAGGAAGAACAAGTAGAAGAGAAAGTTTTATCTTCAGGGGAAATACAAAATGCACTTTCAAAAATTTATTCAGGTTTGGACATATTGCAGAGTATAGACAATAATGATGACCGTGTCTTGACCGTGTGTCAAACAATTAAAAACAGTGTTGGGTGTTATGAACGTATTTTACAAGAACGTAAACAAAACGTTACCCAAAAGACAATAGATGTATTTTTCCGTAAAAAATAAGAGTATGTATTGCATAAAGTGTTCTTAGAATTAAAGTGATTGATTAAAATGATTTGTATTTTTTTGTATTAAATTTTGACTATGTTTAATCATAAACCTCGATATACGCGAATTTCAGTTAACGCGATTTTTTTCGGAACGTATCCCTCGCGTAAAGCGGGGTATTACTGTATATATATATATATATATATATATATATATATATATATATATATATATATATATATATATATATATGTGTGTGTGTGGCCTGTGATGTTTTTTCTACATAATTAAACAAAATAATGGTGTAGTGTGTTAAATCAGGACGATAGAGTGGATGTTGTAATTCGATGAATCGGCATCTTTTGATAATGGCTTGAACTGTGTAGACTCTGCACTTATCGTTCAAGAGCAAAGTTTTGACTTTCCGCGGTTTCTCAAACAGCCTGATTTGAGTTTTACACGTAAATCCCTCCAATTTATAAATTCAATAAGTAAAATTCCTTCGCAGCGACAAAAGCCAGTCTATATTAACTTTTTAAAAGACGAGTTAATTTTTTACCTATTTTAGGCGGTGAACTCATTGCAATGACTCCTGATTTTCGAAGGAGATTTTACAATTCACGAAAAATAACTCTCACCGTTGTTCTAAGTGGTTTTTGAGAAGTTGGGTGTTCATAGTACAGAAACTTTTTTCATCTCTGAATCCTCATGCACAATCTTGGAAACTGAAGTTTTTAATACTCTCTGGAATCTTCATTATTAGTCCTGACAGCAGAAAATCTCCTGGTTATTTTTTCAGTTCTTACCCCAATCGATATTCCTGATCTAGGGTTATCCTGAATTGGGTTTCCGTCTCCTCTAAATCCTTTAGATCAAAATTTTACCTGAAAATAAGGTGGCTCATTATGTTTTTATTAATAACGTTTGGTTCATTGTCCTCTTTAGTGAGAAACTTTATCACTATTTAATGCTCTAAATTACTTTCACTCATTCGTGAGCAGAAAAACTATCTTAAAAAACTGTCAAAGTACTCAGGACAACCACAATAATTTGGAAACCAAAGTTTTTGCATGTCATTTCAAAACTAGGTAAATCATTTTTAAAAGGGTCCTGGCATTTTTATCTCACCAAACGTAATTTACCATACCAATAACTGTTCTTGTGTTTTGAATTTTTTAAAATTATCGATATTCTGAAAAACAAAATAAAATAACAGTGAATTATTAACATAAAAAATACACAGGGCTTTTTCATTAAAAAAAATTAAATGGCGTTATTTCTTCGAACTGACATTTTAAAACATGTTATTGTAAACATCAGCATATGCGCCGTATAATATCCTATAACTTTTATTTAAACATTTCTTTAATATACTGATTAATAAATACTGTGGAATCATTGTTCCATACGTATGGAGCACCTATATATATATATATATATATATATATATATATATATATATATATATATATATATATATATATATATATATATATATGTGTGGCCTGTGATGTTTTTTCTACATAATTAAACAAAATAATGGTGTAGTGTGTTAAATCAGGACGATAGAGTGGATGTTGTAATTCGATGAATCGGCATCTTTTGATAATGGCTTGAACTGTGTAGACTCTGCACTTATCGTTCAAGAGCAAAGTTTTGACTTTCCGCGGTTTCTCAAACAGCCTGATTTGAGTTTTACACGTAAATCCCTCCAATTTATAAATTCAATAAGTAAAATTCCTTCGCAGCGATAAAAGCCAGTCTATATTAACTTTTTAAAAGACGAGTTAATTTTTTACCTATTTTAGGCGGTGAACTCATTGCAATGACTCCTGATTTTCGAAGGAGATTTTACAATTCACGAAAAATAACTCTCACCGTTGTTCTAAGTGGTTTTTGAGAAGTTGGGTGTTCATAGTACAGAAACTTTTTTCATCTCTGAATCCTCATGCACATTCTTGGAAACTGAAGTTTTTAATACTCTCTGGAATCTTCATTATTAGTCCTGACAGCAGCAAATCTTCTGGTTATTTCTTCAGTTCTTACCCCAATCGATATTCCTGATCTAGGGTTATCCTCAATTGAGTTTCCTTCTCCTCTAAATTCTTTAAATCAAAATTTTACTTGAAAATAAGGTGGCTCATTTTTGCCATACACCTCGGGGATGTTTTTATTAATAACGTTTGGTTCATTGTCCTCTTTAGTGAGAAACTTTATCACTACTCAATGCTCTAAATTACTTTCACTCATTGGTGAGCAGAAATACTATCTTAAAACTATCAAAGTACTCAGGACAACTACAATAATTTGGAAACCAAACAATTTTTTGCATGTCATTTCAAAACCAAACTTAATTTACCATACCAATAACTGTTCTTGTGTTTTGAATTTTTTAAAATTATCGATATTCTGAAAAACAAAATAAAGTAAGAGTGAATTATTAACATAAAATTATATGCAAACTTAAAAGATAAACTGTAAGAGATATACTTATTTTAATAACACATGATATCCAACTAAATTTTCTTTAACATATTTAAACAGTACCTTCTAAAAAAAAATTAAAAAAAAAACTATCATCAATAATCAAGCAAAACTGTGGACAACTAACTTAATTTGATAAAGCAATTTAAAAGTATATATTTCTTAAAAAAGATGTCCCACCGTAGCATAGTAAAGAAGTACACCTAAATATATAGACGCAAGACTAAATACTTAAATTTCCTTGCCGATAGTGTCGGGCGAGATGTAAATATAAAGTGTAGTGGATTTCGTAATGTAAATATTACATACCATTATGAAAAGTTTCAATAATACTTCTATTAATGTAACTTCACCATTCTAACCAGTTTTGTTTTATTTCGTCCCGGTAAAAATAAATGTTCAGTAAAAAACAATTTTTTTTTTTGATATTCTGTTTAGTTTCATATACATTTTTTCAGTATAAAATGGACAAGGTTAGTAACTATTCAGCTTCGCAAGTTTCGCTGTTTGACCGTTTTTTTTTCTTTCAACAATACTTCTGTATGTTGAAAATTATTATTTTTTTATTTAGTATACTAACCTGAACTATATTAGGACTATATAGAATTTATGAGAATAAGCTTACCTTAAAAAAAGTAAGTAACTACATGTCTTTTTACTAAGTTAGGGTTCTGGAATCTTTGGCACAATGTTACTATACAACAGTTATCATCACTACATCAAAAACACTATATCGTTGATCGACTCGCGTTTCGGTAACCATATGAGCATTATAACCTGAACTATGATTGATTTGTCCCGTAGAAAATAATATGTTTGGTGTATGGGTACACATAGTCATCCAGTATAGGTCTATATCCGAATTAACCGATATATAATTTAAAAGCCTGTAATGATTATCTCTTATTCAATAAAATACCGATGATAAAACGGGCTAAAAATAATACTATGAAATGAAATTTATATAAAAATAATTAGAAGATTGTTTCAAATGTAAGTTTGAAAAATATAATTATGAAAAATGAAACCGTATTTTTTAACGTAGGTATTTTAGTAACTCCATCTGTGTATGTTGTTAAATTGGCATACCATTTCCGTCAAAAGAAAAATTGGCCCAATATTTTATTTACTTTACGAAGTAATGGTAAGAAATAATAATTATTACCAGTCTAAGGTAATAATTTCGTGATAAATACTGTACTGAGCGAAAGTGTTCGAATTATAATAATTAAAATGCCCAATCCAGGGTCACTTGTGCAACATAACTGGTATATATAATTATTTTCCTCTTCTTCCTGTCCCACGAATTCACATACGTCGGGGTCTCTGTACCAATTCTTCAGTTTATATTGAGGTTGTTGGTCTCTGCTAGTCGTAAAATGGACGCAGCATCTGGAACTCCACACCAGTCCCTGATATTCCCGAGCTACGAGTGCTGCTTTCTACCGGGTCCTCGCCGATCCTACATTTTTTCCTGAAGAATAAATTTTGGAATCGAGTAGTGGTTATTTCGTAGTATATGCCCAGATAAGACTCCTTTCTTTGTTTGACGATATTAAGTTGTTGCCTTTCCACCCCGGTCTATTGAGGGACTTCTTTATTGGTTAGGTGTTCTGTCCAAGAAATTCGTAGCAAACGTCGTAGTATCCAGAGCTCAAAAGCTTCGATACCATTCAATGATCATGTCTTTACACAATATAAGAGGACCGGCCAGACATAGCATCTTATTACTCATGGGCGCAGGACGAGTGGCAATTATCTTTAAAGCAGCATATTTTTCAAGTATAGAAAGTTATCCTTTGCCATGCCAATCCGCAATTTAACCTCCCCATCACAATCCCATCGTTCGTTGCCATCAGAGAAAAGATATTTGAATTTAGTAACCCCTCAATCTCTTGATCCTTTATAAAGAGATATGCTGTAACATTCATTTTTTTCCTAAGTTTTAAGATCATGCTATAAAACCGTTTTTGTTTCTTTAATTCATGCAATAGTTGTTAATTTAAGTTAAGCAGTGAATTTAAAATTTATTACATTTTTCACATTTGATTAAGCATTGTAATTCAACCTGTACTAGGCGCATGTGATCGATTTAACTTATTTCATTTGCATTGAATATGTATGGATTATGATTAGGACGAGTATACTTGGTCCTTTTCTATCAAGTGGTAAGTCTAATCCCGTCTCATTTTGCGTTCCTGAAGGGCACGAGTACATTTTGAAGACCTCACTTCGCCGGACGAAGAACGAGAAAGGTATATAAACAAACATTTGCAATTTTTAAGGGCCTTTTCCGTCTGTCATAGAGTGATGGCCTTTTCCGTCCGTCAGGTAGTGATGGCTTTTCCTGTCCTTCATGTAGTGAAGGCTTTCTTTTTGCCGTCCATGATATAGTGTGTTTTTCTATCATTGAGCCGTTCCAGAAATATCCTACCCATCCTAAAACACTTAGCGTCAAGTGTTGTTCAGTTACCCAAATGAAAATGAGGAGGTAGTGTGTGAGGTAATATTTTGATGGGAAACTCACCAGGAGAGGCCAAGCAGTTGATAGAAAACCCACGAGGAGAAGCCAAGTAGTAAGTCGAAAACTATACCAGTTTAAATATCTCAGTTCCTTCCCACAACGTGTGTTCCTGGCGACTACGTAACATGTGTAATCCCGGAGTCGGTTTCACCGAAAGTGAACCTGGAACAATCTTTCTATATCGTGCCTTTTTAAAGCCATTTTTTTCATTCTCAAAACTAAGTTATACGAGAAACTATACTACCTTTATAATTCTAAGTTAAAGCCTATCTGTACACTCTCATAGCATAAAGGGTTATTAATCTAGTCTATTTAATTCTAAGAGTGTAATAAATGTAAGAATGTTTTTTTATTTGTTAATATACTTTATCGTTAACGTAGTGTTTCACTGAACTCCGTTCTATCTTACAGAACGTATAAGTTGTACTTTATGCAATTTTATACCAACAACTAAATAACGCTTCAGTATTTTTTCATTTTTTTTCAGCTGAATTTAGATTCCTTATATTACAAAATGCATGGTGCCCAAAACAATACAACTAGGCTTTAAACAACTGTAGAGATTAGGCGTAAAAAAATTACCTTGTCTCCACGTCTCTCCAAAAAAAAAGTGGGCTAGCTGATATCTTAATTTTTGTTCTCTCTTAGTATTAATATCCACTCAAAAATTAGGATATAACATAAGAGGCAAATAGCGGCTCTTATTTAATAAATAAAGTATTTATTAAAATATATAAAGAAAAGAGAATCCCATAAGGCATCTTGTTTGGGGGTCTCTACTAATTATTATCATTTTGATTTTCCCAATATTTATTCGTAGACCATACTCCTCGCCAATGTCATTCAGCTTATTGATTAGAATTTGCAGATGTTCCATGTTATTAGCAACTATTGCGGTATCGTCTGTATACTGAACGTTTATCCCTCTGCATTCATCTTCTAGAGCAAGTAGATATTAAATAATAATTACTTTATTAGTGTATTTATCATATTAAATTTTCGGTTAATATTTACGGACCCGGTTTGAAAAATATGATTCTTAATTTTTGTATCAATGATCGTTGGAATATGCAAAAGACCGGCTGAAATTCGAACCTTTGTTTTTTCGTGAACTCTGAATGACGCATAAATCTTTAAGAGTGATTTTTTTCCACGTGGCAATTATAATTAATTCAGAATAAAAAATGCTTTAACTTTTACTACTAACAAAGCACGTAGTGTTATCTCGTATTAATGCCGTTATCTGGGTTATGTCAAATAATATTCATACGTTTAATGTCACCCTTAGCAGCGAAGCATTAATGCGTGAACAATAGTGTAATCTGTATACATGTGAATATAAGGTTATTAGATATTAGGTAGTTATTAGATAGACATTTTAATATTATTATTTTGTATGTCTATATATATTACATACATATATATATATATATATATATATATATATATATATATATATATATATATATAATATATATATATATATATATATATATATATATATATATATATATATATATATATATATATATATATATATACGATATACATATATATATATATTATATATATATATATATATATATATATATATATATATATATATATTATATGACTTATAGACTAAGGTGAGGCCTAACTTATTGAGTCTCCTGCTTTATTTTAGATTATTGGTATTATTTTCTTCGCGTGCAAAAAAGGAGGAATTCTGAATATTTAACATGAACTTATGTCTATTTATTAACTTGTTTACTAAGTCATGTCATAACCATTAACTCTAGTTATATTTCTAATACGATTCCTTTCATTAATGAAGTTGACTCTATTCAGAAGAAAAGTGGACCATACGATGAAATAAAAAATGTAATGCGGCTAATTTGTGTTGTTTGCAAAGAAATGTATCATTAGGAATATATCTATTTGTTACTGTGTCTTTTCTATAGATATCAAATTCTAACCTATTATTATTTTTAATGATTAAAATATCTAGAAAAGGCAGTTGTCCTTTGTTCTCAATTTCGTAAGTGAATTTAATGAAATCATATTGGCTATTTAATCATAACAAAATCATCTATATTTGCTTTCTTTGTATCAAAAATCGCAAAAGCATCATCCACATACCTATACCATACCCTTAGGAAATACTCAAAATTTTTGACTGGCTTCGGTTTCAAACTTATTCATGAATAAATTGGCTATGAAAGGTGATAAGCAATTACCCATAGCTGTTCATCAAATTGTATATATTAAAAATAATTTTCTTCGATACAAAGTTTAGGTAATGTTAAGTATTCATGAATAATCTTGTCCTAAAAGTCATTCATCCTATCTAATTCTTAAAGATATTGTAAAGTTTGCGGTACTGGCCACACTTCGAAACAAAGAACTGACATCAAAAGAAATTAAGATTTCATCTTCGCTATGTACTAGACTGATTGTTTTATTAATGAATTCTAAAGAATTCTTCACTGCGAAAGTATTTAATGGAAAATTCTCAAGTTCCTTTGATAACCATTTAGATACCAAATATCTGTGTTATCCGACCTATGAAATAATGGATTGCATTGCTTTTCTAGGTTTGTGCATTTTAGGTAAGCAATACCACTTTGGTATGGTCGGATTACTGATATTTAATTTAAATTTTAGCGAATCGGAGATAAGTTTCTTACATTTCTTTAAAGAATTTTTAATCTCTGCTATCATTTTCGGTAATAGATTTTTTATTACCTTTTCATAAGGGCCAGATTCGATAAGATTATCTACACGTTCAAAGTATTTTTTCTTATCCAGCATAACAAGCTTCTTCCCTTTATCCGCTTTTAAATAGACATCTTTCTTTCTCAATCCTTTAACTACTTTTATGTTTTTTCGTGAATTAGAATTTGTGTTGTTAACCATGTTTTTTGATATTTGATTGCGACATGCTTCCCTAACAAATTATTTACAACATGTTGCAAAAAACACAGTTAGAAGTTAATAAATAGATATAAGTTCAGATTAAATATTCCGAATTCCACCTTTTTTACAAGCGAAGAAAATAAGACAAAGTATGTCTCCATACCATATAATCCGAAATATAACAGGGGACTCAATAAGGTATTTAACAAGGTAGGCCTCACCTTAGTCCATAAGTTATCGGACAATCTGAGGAATATCTTAGAAAATCCCAAAGATAAGATTCCTAATTGTGAGAAAAGTGGAATTTATTAAATTAGTTCAGGTTAGTTCAGATTATTATTAATTATTATTATTATTAAAAATAATAATAGGTTAGAATTTTATATCTATAGAAAAGACACAGTAACAGATAGATATATTCCTAATGATTCAATTTATTGCAAACAACACAAATTAACCGCATTACTTTTTTTATTTCATCGTTTGGTCACTTTTACTCTAAATAGAGTAAATTTCAATAATGAAAGGTATCGTATTAGAAATATCACTAGAATTAATGGTTGTGACGATGACTTAATAAACAAGTTAATAAATTGACATAAGTTCAAGTTAAATATTCAGAATTCCCCCTTTTTTACCCGCGAAGAAAATAAGCCCAAGTATCATATAATCTAAAATATAGCAGGAGACTCAATAAGGTAGGCCTCACCTTAATCTATAAGTCATCAGACAATCGGAGGAATATCTTAGGAAATCGCAAAGATAAGATTACTAATTGTAAGAAAAGTGGAATTTATGAAATTAATTGTAATGATTGCGGCAAAAAGTATGTTGGGCAAACTAAAGGGTCAATTAAAACACGAGTTAAAGAACATTTATCACATATAAAAAACAGTAGAACAGAAAAAATCTAGCATGGCCCGATATGCCCTTGAAGCTGATCATACCATAACATTAGATAATCTAAGATTAATTAAAAATATATCTTATAGGAGATTGTTGAACGCATACGAAAATATGGAAATTATAAAATGTAAAAGTAATTTAAATAAAGTCAGAGGGCCTATTCCTTATAGTCACTTCTACTGATTACTTGACCGGAACTGATGGTCTCGCCTATGCCATTAGTTCCGCCTGAGTAATTCAGGTGTTAGACTAAGTATAAATAGGGTTTAGCTTTAATCAATCATCGCTCCTGATAAAGCTAACATGGTTAGCGAAACGAGTGTCGAGTGCAAAAATAAAGTGTTTGGTGTAGTGGTGACATATTCTGAGTAGTATGACTGTGTCAAAGATTTCACATTCCCAACATAGTTCTCTTCTTTATTCTATTATTATATTTAAAATAGATATCTTATTTTGTTCGAGAGCTATCGTGCTAACAGACAGACCGACGAAAATAAGGACTATTTTTAATGATGATGGTCTCTAAAATATAAGGAAATCTAGTTATTTTTTCACAAATACAATACTTCCCTTAAGCGAGTGAAATAAAACCATATGAGACAATATTAGTCTCCTTCATAGTGTTTCATTTTTCTATCTTAACGGCACTAAACGGAAGAATACAGATATAACTTTACAAGATTATGACTACTTTTATATTCAAAACAATATTACCCTTATACGGTAAAGTTCCCCCATGTTTATATTTTATTTTTTTATTTTTACATTGTAATATTATTATATTATATTACAACATATTGTTTCGCATACGTATGTGAAGAAGGTTATACAAAATCCAAATCGTATCAAAACACAATTTCACGTTTTACCTCTCAATATAGATTATTGGCTTAAGTTCGAGATACGGAATGTTCGGGATCAAAATGAAAAACATAATTTTCCATCAGACATAATATAATACAGATTTTCCTAAACTCGATTTTTGGTATTACTTCTGTCCTAAAACATGTTTTTAAATTTCATTAATGTGGCCGTAAAATGTATCTTATAAAAATTGATAATGTCATTTGCCCAGTACTTTTCTTGTAAACACATTAAACTTAATGTTAAATTTGACTTTCTCATATTAAATAATAATTTAATCCAAGGTTTATTTGCAGTTTGATCTTGTCGGTGAAATTACTTTATTGTGGGATCATAATCACAAAAATTTTAAGCAGAGGTAATTATAAGGAATTTCTGATATTGATGTATCATAATAAATGCATAAAATTCCCTCTTCTTCTCATCTAAGCCCTTATATGATTGTTTATTCATTACAGCAACCAAAAATTACGAAACTTGACACAAGAACATATTTTGCCTTCAATCCTTTATAAACAAATTTGTACAAGTTACCTTCCTACTTGGAACTAGAAAAATAAAAGTTACTTCCCGACCCTTCGCTTTCATTTACTCCGGATATATATGAAGACTTTGATCTTCTTCGTGACTAGAACACCTACAGCTGATCAAAACGTCAGAAATACTAGTTCTGAGATGAAATGAACCTGAACTAATTTACATATATATATATATATATATATATATATATATATATATATATATATATATTATATATATATACATATATAAGCAGGAGAATATTTAGAGTCATAGTAGGGAACTCATTGTTGATGCCAAAACATATAAAATCAAGAGTACCGCAGAGCTCAGTAATTGCGTCAAAGCTGTACAACTTATATACGACTGATTTTCCAAAATATCCGTCCACGAAAATAGGTTTCCACAATCATCTCCACAGCATTCTCTCATGGCTGGAATGCTGAAAAATAAAGGTAAACCATCTCAAAGTGTGAAGGCATCATTATGACAAAATAAATCACTAACAATAAAATTAATTTATCGATCAAAATTAATGACAACTAAATACCAATCAGAAATAAACTGAAGTATTTGGGTGTCATTATAGACTCGCGACTTATATTTCATCTTTATGTTTTCCATGTAATTCAGAAGGCATTTGTCACAATGCAACATGCAACACCAAGATCTCATATGGAACCAAAAAAAACAGATCATAAGACCTGTACTAATGTATCCTGCGCCAGTTTGGTGTAGCATATCAGGCACACAAATATACAGAATACTACGAATACTGAGGTTTGTTGTATTTGCAGACAGATATTCAAGAATTAACGATTTGCATCCCATGACAAATCTACAGGCTGTAAGACAATACATTGACAATATTTCAGAGAGAATTATACACACATAAAATATACAACTCGATCCTAACACAAGAACTAACGCAAACCAGATCGTGAGATAGACTTACGCACACTATTATACTAAAGGCTCCGTGATTGTATTGCGACTAAAGTAATCGAACGAATTTACTCATGTCCAATAGGAAAAAAACAAAAAACATACTTCGCTGGTGACGGTTTTAAAGCTGCCTAAAATAGAAAGCATGTTACGGATTGCCGGCCTAAGCCGGAGATGTGTCGAGTTTCAGTGCTTAATTATAAACCTTAGACCATGGAACATATGGAAATGTAACAAATATAAGTTAAATATGTCAGTTAGCTAACAAATTATGTAAAATAAACATATAAACACAAAAGAATTGTTAAGTATAAAGTAAGATAAAAAAAATAGTGCAACATTGCGTGTGTACAGTGTAAATAAAAAAATAATAAGAAAAGCACCTTGTTACTTATATTATACCAACCAAGAATATATATATATATATATATATATATATAATATATATATATATATATATATATATATATATATATATAAATAGCTGAGAAGAACTAAATTTTAAACAAATAAAAGATATAAATAGAGTAAATGGTGTATAAGGTGGGAGAGAGAAATGCATGAAAGAGCAAGATATGAAAGTAAGAGAACGAATGTGATAATAATACGTGTAACTAAAACAAAACTATTAAACTACTTGTACCTGAGATAAAATCGAACTGAGTTTTTTGAACCACAAACTAATAAATCCGTAATGACATGACAGTATCATCGGAAATGGCAAAATATACCTCATCTGCACAAGGTTTAAGTTACCCTTAGGCAGTACACCGGCCAGCCGGAAGGCAATTTTGTAAATGAGTATACTGTCTAAGTGCACTTTAATTATAAGCCTAAAAGCTCTAATATAGACCTAATAAATCAAATAATGAAGAGCCGTTCAGTTTTAAGATGCAATTTATTCTTATAGGCATTTGAGTTAAATATAGCATATCCTATAAAAAAATATGTTTAGGATTATATCTAAAATACAAAAATAAAATAAAAATAGCAAAATCATAATAACAACAACCGAGATTTACAAGAGAAACTTAATCTAATAGTTTTTCACCTATTTAAAGGGGTGGTACAAAGGAAAAATGATTTCTTAATATACTCGATTTACCCTAAACTCACTCAAACTAATCTCTACCTAAATACTAACTCACATCATAAAGCAAGGGTTATATTCCCTAAAGTCAGTATTTAGAACCATAATAATACATGTTAAACATTTAATCTCTTCGTAAGCTGAGGAATTGACTGGTGCCCTAAGAAACAATAAATGTTATTTTGACTAGTTTAGGTACTTTTATAAACGTATTGAAAAATCGACTACTAAACAAGATAGTGATAAGTATGCACCACTAGATAATCTAGTTGAACTCCATGTAGCCGGTACTAGAGACAAAATAGATAAATTATTTAAGAGATCTAATACTATCGCTCATTTTACCATTTGTGAGATAGTTGAAAAGCACTTGTGGCCAAAAAGAAATGCAGTCTCTTTACAAACCGAAGATATTCACAACTGGAAGATACATAAAACCAAACGTGAAAGATACATAAAAAAGAAAAAAAATACAGTTAGATGAAACTGAACATCCACATATTATAGGATACATGATCAATGAAAGGAAAACAAAATCTCTTGCTTCAATCTCCAGTTTCCAAAAAGCAAACATTAAGAAATCAATCAAAATTTACAAATACTCTATCAACAATATAAGAGGTACGAATTACAACCGGTATACACAGTATAAGAAAATGATCCATTTAAACAGATTATTAAAATATGATGAATATAATTTATAACATTTTCTCACCTCTAGCGAAATATTATTTGTAATATATTGAGACCTGAAATTCAGCATAATTTTCCGCTTCGTAAATTATAATGTTATATTATTATATTGTAACATAGAATTAATATATGTTTTCTGATAAATTTATCGATTTATTAGAGTAACAATGAAACTTTTCTATTTGTTTATAAAATGATCTATCTGATATGACAAATTTCAAATTATGTGCTTTGTAAATTATCTATATATTATATCAATATTTGTTTGTATGATTAACATAATACCATAGTTTAACTAATAATTTAAATATAGATGTTCACTAGATATTTTATTATATAAAACATATTGTTTCTAATGTATACATTTTATTAATACAAATAAATTCTGATTACTCAACCATAATAAATATTTAATTTGGACCACTTTGAAATATTAAAACTTTTCTAAGATATTTTTGTTTTATTTTTAGCACTTTTCTGTTATTAAAGTCTATTTAAAATATAATTACAACATTTGCATCACAGGTTTTTACAAGATGGTTATCTTGTAAAATTGCGATTATGTGATTTTTGCCTCTTATAGAAAGAAATCTTTATACTAAAAGCATTAGAATCATTTTGAGTGTCTATCTGAATAATAAATGGTTTTAAGAACAAAAAGAAACCACTAGTAAAGAATTAAATCGAAAAAGGAGTCAGACTAGAACCTATATGACATTTATATTTTTTAACTTACCCTCAAAGAAGACCATGAGAAAAGCGCTTACTGAAGAAACAAGAGGTGGAAAAGTCAATAAGTTAACACTTTAAGCTATATAAACGATTCAATTTAATCAGAAACCAATCTAGTCGACTTTAAAATACTAATTAAGAAAATAACTATATCAGGAATAAAGACCGACCATATACGTATAATAAGAAAAACAAAATATATATCAGATGCTAAATTTATGGCTAAAGATAAAATTAAGCAGATATTAGGTGCTCCAAAGAATTATTTTACGGTGTGAATGTTAAAGAAGTTAGATATTAAAAAATTGGAGGCCTTTGAGCTATGGTCCTCCTAAAAATTAAATAATAAGAAAAAATAACAAATTCATAATTTATGCGAAGAATGAAAAAAGAGAAATAAATTATAATTAGGTAAAGAAACGAAAAATATAGTACTTGTGACACATTGCAAGCACAAGAAACACCATCTGCTAATACAGACAGAGAAGTGTAGGAAGCAGAGGATAGTCATAATTCTGAAAATTAAACGACTGGTGGTTTAACTGGACAATAAACTATTTATTACATATACAGCTCCTAACTCACATCATAAAACAGGGGTTAGATTTCCTAAAGTCAGTATTTAGAACCATATTAATACATGTTAAACATTTAATCTCTTGGTAAGCTGAGGAACTGATTGTGCCCTAAGAAACAATAAATGTTATTTTAAGTAGTTTAGGTGCTTTTATAAACGTTTTAAAAAATCGACTATTAGACAAGGTAGTAATAAGTAGGCATCACTAGATAAACTAGTTGAACTTCATATAGCCTGTACTAGAGAGAAAACAGATAAATTATTTAAGAGATCTAATATTATCGCTCATTTTTAACATTTGGTAGATAGTTGGAAAAACACTTGTGGTCAAAATAAACATTGTCCCTATA
>CM032449.1:139190388-139195388 GCA_019049505.1 Pachyrhynchus sulphureomaculatus
TTTAGATTATTTTTTATTTAGATGATGATAGAAGTCACAGGGTGCTGGGTCTGAACTAAATGGCGTTATGAGGTTAGACATAGTTGAAGAATTCCGTGTTTTTACAAAAACTTATTTAATAAACTATAATAAATCAGCAGTTGTGTTGTAATAAAATATTCAGTCGTCATGTTATCTACGTTAAGTAGTCGCCTCAGAACATCTAAGTAACACTCTTTGTTCAAATACTTCGTGACTCGCTCCTAGGAATAACCTTTTCCAACATTTACAGGTTGTTTCTAATTGTTACTAATTTACCTTGGACAATTTGAACTCAATAATTTACTTGCTTTTCCCTCAAGAGCTGTAGAACAATTTTTGCAACAACGCGGCCCATCCCCAAATTTTGACTAAACATTTCCGAGACTTGGCTTTAGATTCCCGAGGTTTTCTATGTCTCGTTTTGTTTGATGACGATTTTGATGAATTGTTTCATATTTTGAAAAGTTTTTTTAGTTCTGGGAATATTAACTCGCCCATCACTTTCAACTAAAGTACGATCACTTTTCAGTCTCCAGAACTAGTCTGTAATTTGAGTATCCATAGATTCAACTCTATACATATAGCCTCGGTTTCCGAGGAGCAATGGCCAAGTTTTTGGCAAAATTTAAAGGAAACTCTTTATTCGAAGTGCTCAGTCATCGTGAAATATGATGCAAGCAAGGTTCGATGTTAACGCAAAAACTTTCCGTTGCCTCATACGATTTGGTGGAAAAACATGCAACTTTTTACTGACAATAGTACATCTAGATTCAAAGTTACAGTACAATGTGCGATACTTTCCGAACAAACCTCGTTTACTCATCAACTGCTGTCTTTGAATTTTTTTCAATTGCCGTGATTTTCGAACGTTCCATTTTCAATTCGGTCTTTTCTAGTTCCAATGAATGGCCTTACAAGAAGAGCGATTACTTCGACCCAACTTTTTCACATCCCGCATTTATTTTCAACTTGTTCATTTTGCTTAACGTTAAAGTTTTGGTTTCTACGATTTATTCCCCGTGGCATGAACTTGCCAGGTATAAATTGGCTTTGTTACATTTGTAAATTGAATTTCTTCGACCAGGTGAGCAACAATTTGTTTTAAAATTATATTTGTTAAAAGAATTCTGGAGGTTTACATAAGAGGTCTGAGAGTTCCTAAAAAATGTTTTCGAAATAATAAGAACATTAAAAGGACTGAAATAATAATAATTATAATATTGTTATTATTGATAAAAAATAACTGAAGCTGTACCAATAACAATAATAAGTAAATTTATAGTTCATATATAATACAGTACAAATATTATTATTAACAATTAAAGTATATTTAAAAAATCCAAAAAGCAACAGCCTAGTTTGCCCAAATGGGTGATATTTGAGTATTTTTTTTTATGGGTCTAGCACACCTACTGCAGGGAAGTCCCTAAAGCGCTACAGGAGCGACACGTGTGCGGAAAAAGTGATTCACGTTGTTCTTGAATCGCTGTAAATTGCACTTGGTGGGAAACACAGTCCTGGGTAAATTATTCCAAACGGATGACGTTCTCCATATAAAAAGCTGCTTGAAAAGCGTTGTACGAGGAGTAACAAGCTGAACCTCATACGGATGTGAAGTATTAGCACGACGTGTATTTCTAACATGCACCGCTATGGGAGGAATTAAGCGGGCTACATCCTTCGAACACTTTCCATGAAAATACTTGTATAATAGGCTCAAGTCACCAACCGTTCTTCAATGTTCCAGCGAATCAAGGCCGCCGGTCGGTTCCGGGTCTCCAATCAGACGAACAGCTCTTCTCTGAATAGAATCCAACCAATGCAATACCGTTGCATACAGTGTACCTTCCATTTCTTGAAAGGTACCAAAAGAACAATAGAGCAGGTCAGATCGTTGCAGCTGCCGTTGGTCGAGTGGCAGGCTACTACGACGGGCTCTCTTCTATATGCTATAACATCGTAAATATTTAGAATTTCGGTGTGAAATTTTTACAGTATACTCTCAATATATTTTACTTTAGAACTATGTAAGAGAAAAAAAATCGGATTTTTGAAGCCGTCACACCGAAAAACCCCCTTAAACTAGTCCTATCAACATGAAAAAATATACAGTTTTTAGCTTAGAATAGATATTTAAATAATCCTTAATTAATTAAATTCATTATTTAAAATGTATTTTCTCTATAGATTTTTCATGCTCATAAGCATTAAAGTATTGATGAAAAATTATAAGATTTTTTAAAACTGTATTATTAGAATTTTGAAACATTTATTAAGAATAACTTTAAATTTTAAACTCTTTTTTATTTTTATGTTTATGAGCCAACTAAAAGTAAGCTCGTTTTTATTTATTTTATTTTTAAGCTACGATGATGTATATAATATTAAAATGATCACCATTTATCAAGTGTGTAAAATTATTTAAATTATTTATTGTAGTAGACTTTATGATAAATTTAAATATTTTCAATCAAGGCTAAAATATTTTCATATTTGAGTAAGAGATGTCAATCAAAAGTATATAGAATAAATTGTAATGAGCTAAAATTACATATTCGTTTGAAGTTCTTGTATTCTGATTTCTGTTTTTATTAGTAAACCACTAACAGGTTTTTAAACGTGAATCAATATATCTAAGTTTAGGTAAAAATAGTTCATGATTTAATGATTCAGGAGCTCAAGGATCAAAGAAAACTATTTTAAATATAAACTACGCAAAATTTGGCACTACAAATCTGCTAAATGGGAAGAACTCATAGAATATTTTTGAACTTTCCCTTGGTTAGACATTTGTTTTAGATCCGGCGACCCATGTGACTGAGCTAAGGAGGTTTCCGATATCATTTTAGCTGGTATAGAAGCTTACATCCTTTTTTCTCTGAAATGCTCTTCCAACGGCAAGCTTCGGTTCGACTGAAAATGCAAGGAAGCTGTTACTTCTAAACATCTTGCCTACCGACATTGGTGTGAAAATTCTAACATCATCAATCGTAACATCTTTGCTCGTAACCAGAACAGATGTATCGACAAAACCAAGGAGGCATACAATCAAAAATTAGAGACAAACTTCTCACCTGCCCCAACAATTTCAGGTCCTTTTTCTATCTTCATTCTAATACCGATTTTCGAAGAAAAACATGACCTACTATTTTCATAGTTCAGTCAAGGAAGCCCAATATCGTCTTCAGACAATGTATCATAAAAAGTAATTTAATGAAGCTAGACCCTAAAAAAGCTTCCGGCGCTGATGGAATACTTGCCATAGTAAAACATGCGCGAAGTAAGACCATCGTAGAGAAACAAAATATCTCCTTCCTGCTGAAAATGCGGCATAGTTCAGCTGTTGCTCAAAAAAGGCAAGAAGACCTGCCAAACAACTACCGACCAGTCGTACTGTTTTTATTAATATCGAAAGTTATAGAAAAGGCTATCGATCAGCATTTTTTAAGATACCCAGAAGGATTTAATATTATGAGGGACCAACAATATGGGGTAAGTAAAGATCAACAGGAGATCTCCTAACTTAGTAATACAAACTTGATATATCCGAAACAATCTACGCTCGTATGGCATGTCTGAAGAGTTTTGTTTATGGCTCTCGTATTTCCTCAGAGAGTATTTTTTACGAGTGAGAGTGGACGGATTTTTTTCTAATACCTTGACAATAAAGGCCTGCTTAATCCAAGGCTCCTACTCTCTTTCTCATTTGCATTGAGGATCTGTTGGGAAAGATCAAGAATCCAATCTACAGGTTTGCAGATGATAGAACGGTTATCACTTCATTTACCTTGAATACAGTTTTTTTTACAAAAGTTGACGTTGCTGAACCTGATAGTCATGTCAGGACAATCCATTCCTCTAGTATAGTCACTCAATTTGATGGGCGTTAATTTGGATCCAAGTATGTGTTGGCATGCATAACAAAGAGAACTTCTCAAAAGCTAAGAATATTATTTGGAACTAGAAAGTTTTACACTTCATAACAACTATTAATTATGTACAAAGCTTAAATACGACCAACAATGAGATATTGCTTTTTTTTATGGGTATATCACACGTGCTACGTGGAAGTCCCTAGAGCTCTCCAGGAGTGGCATGTGTGCGGAAAAAAGCGATTCACGTTGTTCTTGGATCGCTGTAAATTGTATTCGGTGGGAAACACAGCCCTGGGCAAATTATTCCAAAGGGATGATGTTCTCCATATAAAAGATGGCTTGAAAAGCGTTGTACGCGGAGTAACAAGCTGAACCTCATACTGATGTGAAGTATTAGCGCGACGTGTATTTCTAACATGCACCGCTCTGGAAGGAATTAAGCGGGCTACATCCTTCGAACATTTTCCATGAAAATACTTGTAAAACAGACTCAAGTCGCCAACCGTTCTTCAATGTTCCAGCGAATCAAGGCCGCCGGTAAGTTCCGGGTCTCCAATCAGACGAACAGCTTTTCTCTGAACAGAATCCAACAAATGCAGTGTGTGTTTGGGAGCGGAGCCCTAAACGTGGGAGCAGTATTCCATAATTGGTCCAATTTGAGCTTTGTAAAGAATTAACAGTTGTTGTGGAGTGTAAAGCATTCTGGTTCAAAATAATATACCCAACTTTTAAGAAACTCTCTTTGCTATGCCTGCAACATGTTCATGCCAGGACATATTTGCTTCCAAATTAACGCCCAACAAATTGAGTGACGATGCTAGGGGAACGGAGTGCCCCAACATGACTATGTCGGGTTCAGCAACCTTAACTTTTTTAGAAAAAACTGCCGCCTGGATTTTTGTAGCGTTAAATTCCACTTGGTTACTGTCACCCCAAGATAGAATTTCTTCCAGGTCTTTGTTAAGTTGAACAACCTCCTGCTGTCTGCGGATATTCGAGCGTTCAACGTGAATGAAGAGATAAGCGTACTGTCATCTGCAGAGCTCTAAATTGGATTCTCGGTCTTTTCCAGCAGATGGTTAATGTAAATGAGAAAGAGAGTAG
>CM032449.1:139197888-139301997 GCA_019049505.1 Pachyrhynchus sulphureomaculatus
CCTGTTGGTCTTTAAATTTATTATTGTTGTTAGCCTGTTTGCTTTTAAGCAAGCTCCAAAATTTAAAGACAATTCTTTTGAACCTATCCTAAACCTGGTTGAAGTGAAGGAACGCATTTGCAAATTTAACAAAGGAATTAAAAAATGGAAAGAAACATCCCATTATCTCAGAAACTGTAGCTTGGAGCAACATTTACTAAGGAGCTTCTTAGACAAGAGAAAACGGAAAATACAACTATTTATTTAAAAATATCATACAAAGTAGTGCAAAAAGTCATGGCACTTTAAAAGTATACACAGTTCAATCAATGGCGCCTCCTAAAATTTACAACAAAACTGTCACCTGATTTCGATTTCTCATCTCAGAAAATCCCTAAGCACCGAATCTTGTGCAAATAGCATAATTATTAAGAAAGCTCCTTAAAAAAACTTAAAAAAACTATAACTTTGATACCCTGTATCTCTAAAATTACGAATTTTTGGACTAAGGTTGGGTTAAATGGTCATATTTTCATCCCATAAATCCACAGTAATTCTATGTACTCGAAATACTGGGACACTCTGTATATAAAAATATATATATATATATATATATATATATATATATATATATATATATATATATATATATATATATATATATATATATATATATATATATATATACAAATAAATATATATATATATATATATATATATATATATATATATATATATATATATATGTATATATAAATATATATATATATATATATATATATATATATATATATATATATATATATATATATATATCCAGGTGTATGCATAAGTTTTTGCCGGTTTCACTAAGAGATGGCACCAGCGAACAGTACGCAGAGTATGAATTTGATAGATACGTCAGTTTGTTCGTCTGACATTAACCTAACCAACATACACAAGTTGAATCCGCCAAACATTAACGTCTGTATTGTATCGTTCAGTGATCATGTCGACTTTTGTGTCTGAAAAAGAACATTTGCGGCACGCATTGCTTTTCTTATTTAATCAAAAGAAAAATGCTGCGGAAAGTCATCGTTTGCTGGCAGAAATATATGATGAACACATTCCATCGATTAGAACATGTGAGACATGGTTTCGACAATTTAAACGTGGTTATTTCAATGTGAAAGACAGTGCGTGCTCTGGTAGACCACAAAAGACGAGGAATTGCAGGCGTTACTGGAAGATGACCCAACTCAAACACAACAGCAATTGGCAAAAGCATTAAATGTGTCACAAGAAACAATCAGCAGACGTTTACGAACAATGGGAAGATCAGTAAACTCGGTAAATGGGTCCCAGACGATTTGAATGAACGGCAAATGGAAAATCGTAAAGTCACTTGTGAAATGCTGCTTCAACGCCATGAAAGAAAATCATTTCAGCACCGAATTGTGATGGGTGACGAAAAATGGATTTATTTTGAAAACCCGAAGCGGATAAAATCGTGGCTGTCACCTGGCGAAGCCGGTCCTTCAATACCAAGGCCAAACCGCTTCGGCAAGAAGACCATGCTTTGTGTCTGGTGGGACCAGAGCGGTATTGTGTATTATGAACTCTTGAAGCCCGGTGAAACCGTTAATGCACAACACTATCGCCAACAAACGATTAATTTAAATCACGCATTGATCGAAAGACGACCGAAATGGGCCAGAAGACATGGCAAAGCGATTTTGTTACACGACAATGCGCCGTCTCACACAGCAAAACCAGTGAAAGACACCTTGAAATCGCTTGGATGGGACATCCTTCCGCACCCGCAGTACCCTCCCGACCTGGCGCCATCCTACTATCGGCACGCGCTTGCAGAGCAGCACTTCAGCAATTTCGAGGAAATTGGAAAATGGTTCGACGAATGGGTTGCCGCAAAAGATAAGCAGTTTTTCTGGCATGGGATTCATAATTTACCTGAAAGATGGGCGAAGTGTGTAGAAGCCAATGTGCAATATTTTGAATAAATAAAAAATGAATTTCCCTTGAAAATTACGTGTTTTCTTTACCAAAAAAAACCGGCAAAAACTTATGCATACACCTATGTATATAATATATATATGTTATATATATATATATATATATATATATATATATATATATATATATATATATATAGGACTGAATAATCACAGTTGGACCCCTGTCAAAAGAGAAAACAATTTATGCCATCGAGGGAAATTGAGATGTTGACACATGATTTTTTTTTTATTAAAAAAAACGATAACACCACCGAACTTATTTTTCCACACATAAATTCACAACAATTAACATAAGTTTGTCAATTAAAATTATTTTTAAATTTGATGAAACTTAGGAAATAAAAGAATTTTTAAATTTTTTTAAAATTTAAAAGTTACGACAAATCTTCTTGTCACAGCTAACACGTACTCGGCCATTTTGAAATCTGATTTGATTTCAAAATGGCCGAGCACGTGTCAGCTGTGACAAGAAGTATTGTGTGTGTATATATATATATATATATATATATATATATATATATATATATATATATATATATATATATATATATATATATACATATATATATATTTATATACATATATATACATATATATATATATATATATATATATATATATATATATATATATATATATATATATATATATATATATATATTTATATACATATATATATATTTATATATATATATATTATATATATATATATATATATATATATATATATATATATATATATATATATACCTTAATGTAAGATATCATATGCTCTATAGCTTAACTAGCTTGTAGTAATACTGACAGAAAGTAATTTTTGACAGATCCTAAGCTTGAATTGCTTAGGATATAACAAGCGCGACCGCTCGAAATTCTACAAATTGTTCAGTTGTGTTGTTCGAAACATGTATTATATAAGTTAGGAGATCTCCTATTGATCTTTGCTTACCCCATGTTGTTGGTCGCTAATAATACTGAATCCTTCTAGATATCTTAGAAAATGCTGATCGATAGCCTCTCCTATAACTTCCGATACTAATGAAAGCAACGCGACTGGCCGGTAGTTATTTGGCAGGTTTTCTTGCCTTTTTTGAGTATCGGTTGAATTATAGCGCATTTTCAGCAGAAAGGAAATTTTTTTTTTCTATACGATGGGTTGAAAGGTCTACAGAAAACTGGTCTTACTTTATCCGCGCATGTTTTACTATGGCAAGTATTCCATCGGCGCCAGAAGCTTTTTTAGGGTCTAGCTTCATTAAACTATTTTTTATGTTGCTTTGTCTGAAGACAATACTGGGCTTCCTTGACAGCACTGCGAAAATAATAGGTCCTGTTTTTCTTGAGAAATCGGCAGTAGAATGTAGCAAAATGACCTGAAATTGTTGGGACAGGTGAGAAGTTTGTTTTTAATTTTTGATTGTGTGCCTCCTTGGTTTTGTCGATAATTTATTTACATCTGTTATTGGTACGATTGATGACGTTAGGATTTTAACGCCATTATCCGTAGGCAAGATGTTTAGAAGTAACAGCTTCTTTGCACTTTCAGTCGAACCGATGCTTGCCGTTGGAAGGGTATTTCAGAGAAAGAGGGATGTAAGCTTCCATACCAGCCAAAATGATATCGGAAACCTCCTTAACTCAATCACATGGGTCGCCAGATCTAAAACAAATGTCTAACCATGGGAAAGTTCGAAAATATTCCATGAGTTCTTCCCATTTAGCAGATTTGTAGATAATAGCATGTAATATTTATATCATAAAATTATAACTCAGCGAATAATTCATTGCAAATTGTACTCATGACTGAGCGACGCCGTCCTTTTAACGCTGTTGTTTAGGGCAGTTGACGATCCCTTAGTCATATTGGTGGTGGTTAGTTGGTTGGTGGCGTCTCAAATTATCTATACACGTATACACATTTACACTTTACGAAGGTAAGTTTCTTTATTTCTTACTAATTATCATCTGATTTAAATTATTGCCTATATTTCATATATTTATGTCTGTCAGTCAAAACGTTTGTTTTTAAAATTATTTATCAGATTATAAGTCAATATTTTTCTTTTATTAATAATGCAAAAAATTTTAGTTTTGTTTTAGAATACACAGTTTGAAAGATCGCTATGTATTATTAAAATAGGTTAGTTTCACCTAATCTAATGTATGTTTTTTTAAATTCTGTAGAATATTTTCGGCCAATAAAAATCTTCACCTTTATTTTTCGCTTTATTTTATTTTTTCTAATTCCTTGATACTTGTTGTAATAAGTAATTTAAATATTTCAAATTCAGAATGTTTATGTAAACAATAGGAGTTTACTTAAAGGCTTATAAAGCAACAAAACCTCGTGAATAATTACATAATTGTTTTATCTGGATGCAGCTTTATCAATTCAGTTATTTTTTACAGTGCAGTGCTCCACTTATATCCTACTCTATCTTTCAAAGCCGAGAATTAAATAGACAGCTTCGATGAAGAAGGCATACTTATTTCTTCATTTGTCTGGAACTTTTAAACTTTAGCCGCCAATGCTAATATCTGTACACGTCAGGAAGTTGAGCAATTTAAGGAAAACCTGAATCTGAATCTCTCATTGGTGACAGTAACCAAGTGGAAACTAACTCTGCAAAAAAATCATAAATAATGATATGGAAACACTATATTCCATTTGTATTATCATTATGCTGCGCTTTAACTTTGCAACAAATATGACGTGTCATAATCATGTTGCACGCTTAGTACAAAAATTTCCGAAGAGCCCGGAATATCTTTTCATAGTAGAAAACTGTGTACTTCACAAGGGCTGCAAATATTAAACAAGGTTCGAATTTATCTACTAATGAAATATTACTCACAGGTTTGTGGCTCTATTCTCAAATAGACTCTGCATCTGCTAGATTCTATCAAAAAGAGACTTATCTGCCTAAACCCATTTGAATTCTTGTTTCCTAGGAACTTCGTGTGCGTTAATTCACCATATTCATAAAATGTTAAGATTGTCACTTTTAGTACTAACTTCTTCAAAAACTCGTTTATCTTTAAAGCTATATTTCTTTAAAATGAACTGCCGAGGTCTGTGTTTCAAACCAAGTTCAAGTTGCAGCAATTCAAGACCAAAATAAATCACTACTTTGCTATGCGCTTTTAAGATTCCCTTATAGAAACTTCGCTTGTAAGTAAAACTATCAATTACATGATATCAAAAATATAGTGAAAAAAAATGGTATTTCTTTTTGCAGATAACATGCCATATTAGATCAGACAGCTAACTTGTTAAGAATAAAATATTAAAGTGTATTAGATCAGACGGGAAAACTACCGAAAATTTGGTTTATGAATGATTGAAATATTAGCATAAAATATAACACGAACCTAACTGTATGTTAAAAACTGTAACATATATATGTTTTCTATGCATTTATCCAGAAAATAATCACAATGTGAATTGTGTTTTTTTCAAAAAATATGAATTTTTAGGCAGCTTACAAAAAATTTAGTATCTACACACCAAACAATAGAAATTTATTGACAAAATATTTATTTAAAAATATTCATAAAGAGTAACGTAAATATTTTTAAAATAACGATGGAAAGTGTAATAAACAATATTTTTGTGTGCTGTTATACTGAAATATTGCATTTCAAATACGTGTTTCTGGTAATACATTAGACAGGGGAATAATGAGCTTTTATAGATTTTTAACTAGATGAATTGTTAATATCGAGACTCCTCCTGCTCCTCAGTCTTAATCTCCCTGTTGGAATGTGGTGGCCAATGTTGCATTATGAATTAACTCTGTCCAGTTTTGTCGGTCTTGTGCTTTTGTAATTAGTGTGTGCTTGGATTCGTTTGTCATATTGACAATTTGGTCGATCTATCTCGTTGGTGAGCGGCCTCGAGGTCCTTTGCTTTCAATTTTATCTTGTATCACCACTTTCTTCATGTTATCTATTGATTTTTAATTCTTTATTGATTGATATATTAGTATGATGGGCGTCCATGGAATATTCAACATCCTTCTCCAGCAATACATCTCCGTAGCTTGAATCTTTTCCTTCTGCCTTTGTTTTAGTGACCCAGTTTCACATCCGTACATTAATACGGGGACAATCAGCGCACCAACCTTATCTTTAGTTGTTTACGGTTGTTAGTTTTCCATAGTTTGTTGAGTGTATTCATGGATATTTTTGTCATTAAGACTCAATTCAGGTGAAATAAGCTGAGTCCTATTTGATATTAAAGCGAAAAAATGTTAAATAATAAAACATTCCGGTATTACAGGTTTTCTAGTTGACTATAATAAATCCTTAACAGTAAGTATCACAAAAGTTTTTGAAAGATCTTATACAGAATAGCAAAATATAATTTACGAACTTCTAAGAAATATTTATAACAAAAAATTAGTTTTGTTTTCCGACTTAGCTAAAGCTCTTAATATTGTCATATACAAAAATGATTTATTAAAAATTGAGACGGCTAGTATAATACTGTGCGTGCTTTGCGCTTGCTAGGTTATCAATATTTAGATAGCGTTAATATTATACAAAAATAGGTACTTGAAATAATTAGTAGAAAGAAAAACTCTAGTCAACTAACCTATTTAATGAAAGTAAAGTCTTTCATGTGAGACAATTCTTTTGCTTACGAGTGCTTCTTGAAATTTTTGATAATCCAAAGCGAATCCTTTTCTGAATCTCAAACCCTATGCAATATCCTAAACCCCATAACAGAACACGAGTAAGCTAGACAAGTGAGAAGACAACATTCTTGTATCTTGCTTTTAGGCTTCAGGGTCTCATTCTTATTAATATAAATATTACAGTTAGTCGTAGAAAATTAAACGGTGCGATTTTTGAAAGGCCGTATAATTTGGGGCATCTGCTAGATTTTTCTCGGAGAATTAGCTTTAATTTGATTGGTTGATTTTAGGATCTATGGGTGATTCGTTGATCTTAGTAGTCTTTCCCAAGTTTGTTATGGAGTCTCAAAATACTGGTCATATTGGTGGTGTAATCCTTTGTGTCTATATATGCATACTACAGGGGCGTTTATCGCTTTGGTGCATGGAGGCATCAGTATTCGACAGTGAAATCTCGGACGGTACCCTATGGATTGGGGACTAAAGGGCCCACCGGATCCTCGGGTAACTTTTTAACGTAACCCCAGAGACAATGCGCAGGTCAGCTACTTGCTGATGGTGACTTATTTTAAATACGCCCTAAAAAGTAGAAGGGACAGGAAAACAAGCGGTTTAACAAAAGTACAACTAAATGATGGGGGGGGGGGTGTGGAAGCAGTATTGGTATATGGGCAAGAATGTGGCACGAAATCGAGTGGAATGTATACCAGGGAAAGTAATGGGCATGGTGTCGTCGTCGAGGCGGTGGCAAAAGTTCCGATTGACCACCAGCGCGACGATCGGTCAGTACCGTTTTCCACAGCTCATCAGCATTCTCCCGCATTAGTCATGGTCGCACTGGAATGTCATATATCGTTCAGTCTTGTACGGCCTTAATTATTTTTTAAATTTAGAAAAGTAAATGAAAATTAAAGTATCTAATTGTATTATTTTATTAAATGGACTATTTTTGACTTATTTTTATTATACCAGATTTTATCGACTTTCTGTGGGTATTCAAAGCGGGTCAATTAATGATTTGAAACTAATTTATAAGAAATTTCTCCTCGGGAACCCAACTTGACATTTATTTTTATTTTTATTTCTCTTAGTCCTATCTTTTGGCGATGGAGTACCGTTGTCTTCTTCTTCACTTCTGTCCATTACGTTATGTTTCCTGTTGAGCTAATTGATTGTTGTGTCACCTTCTTTTTTTTATATTTATTATTTTATATATATATTTTTTCGTTATAATGATGTAATATTATTGCATCTATTTTTACTTAGTATTTAGGAAGTACTTGAAATTTGTATTAATGAATTTGTATTTTTATATACTTTTTTTTTATTTTCTTTGTATCTTGTATGCTTAGCTACTGGCTCGGTTGAGATGAGCAGTTCATACCTGGTCTTCGCCGAGTTAAAAATAAAGACTTTTTATTAATAATTATCATCCCACAAAAAAGTTTTTTTTCTCACATTTCGACTATGTGGTTCCATGTTTGGCTGACGGGCATAAAACAAGTGACCTGACATTATTAATTGTTTTCAAAATCACTGACTTCTGAATGTTTCTGTGTATGTTTGTGTTAAGTCCTAACTATACTAAGTGTGGTGTCAATGTTATTGGTGTAAGGCCTGTTGCTGATATGATGAGGGGACAATGATGACTTTTTCTTGTTTGCACAGCCTTTTTATTTCTCTTGCAAGGTCTGTGTATTTGGAGATCAATTAGATAGTTGACTTTTCGCTTTTTAGCACCGGAAGGTAATATCGGGTATATTGGCGGAGACTCTTTTATCTGTATGGATACTGATATCCGAATAGAGCTTGTAATCTTTATATTCAAGATGTTGGTGTGTATTTGTAGTAGGAATCTGTGTTTTCTATGAGTTTGTATGTTGTAGCTAGTGCTTGGTGAACTACTTTTACCGCTGAGACATGTCTGGCTGTGTATTCTGTTTCAGCTAATATTTTACATCCGCTTGTTATGTTTTCGATCGTTTCTTTCTGCTGGTGGCATTTCCTACATCTGTTTTCTATAATAGTTGGGCCTTTGGTGATATGGTTTTGGTAGTTTCTGGTTAATATAACTTTATCTTAGATGGCAAGTAAGAAGCCTTCTGTTTCAGGGAATAGATGCCCATCCTGTAACCAGGTGTATGATTGTTTTGTATTTACGTGGTCTTGTTACGTGTGTGTGTTACTATTATTATATACAGATTATTTTCTTATTTGTCTACCATATATAATAAAATGTCAACTTAATCAAAATTAGAAACAGATTAATAGACGTTTAGGAAAAATTTAAACCTTATTTCTGAACAATATTAAAACGCAGATGTTTTACTTACATTTTACCCTCTGATGGATGACCAGAGCAAAATTGTTTGATGTCGGCCAATATAAAATTTATATGCGCTCCATAACCTCAGAAAGTAAATAAATTTACTGGAAACTAACAAAAAGCACTTCCTACAAACGAAACTATTGATTTGCTTTCAAAAGAGATTGATAAATGGTTTAAGAGTTGATGCCTTCTCCGTTCCATTTCTAAGATAAATTTTCTCTAATCACTGCATTTCGTTTTCGGGATGCGATATAGCTTTTTCCAAGTTACTTTGGTAACGCACCAATAATTAATTATATTGATGTATACCGGTTGTAAGATAGAAAATGATTTTCGGATATTATTTCATTTCCTTTTCCTAAAGCTTTTTTCTATATGTATTGTTGATTATAGAATAAGCCATTCATTGTTGGAATATTGTTTTCTTTTTCTCTTATATTAAATATACTTGGCTCCTGTAGTCCGGTAGTTTATGTGAGATTTTTAACTTAAATGTCTGCAAATTTATAGCATACGACAAATCATTTAGACTCAACAACTCAATAATAATAACCTTTTGTAGATTAAGTAGGAACATAGCTGGCATCCATATATTTCCTCTCCCAACAATCATTTTCTACGCATTTGAAGGTTATCCATAGGTTCTCTGTTTTCTTCTTTTTTGGCAACTTCTCTCATAGAAACTTTTAAGGAAATTGTTAACGCACAACTTAAATCAAAATTTTGGTGTAGATGATTGGACAATTAAATTAGTATTTCGCTATATGGCAAGAAACACACCTGATCTCTTTCTATTGGTATTCATATCAATAAAAATTAATTCCAACTTGAGACAAGAACTTCCCTAACATTGTAACATTGTCACTGTTTTTCTTCCTATAATTTATATTTTTTTCTGCATTTTTATATTTATTGTAGTGTTTATTAAGTTTTAAGCAGTGTAGTTCAATCGAATTTTTGAGCCGTTTATATTACAGTGTGCATTGCGGGTTATCTACTGGACTTATTTAATTCGCATCTAATGCGTCGATTGGCTAGAGATTTATATCTGGGAAGTAGCCATCTTGAAGACGTGATTTTACGGAACGGAGAAAAATATTTAAGGGCCCGGATGACATGGATCTAGGCTTTTTCCATCATGTGGCTAGATGGCTTTTTTCCATCGTATAGCCGCAAGAGGCTTTTTCCATCATGTAACCGTAGCCAGGTCTTTTTTCCCAGCCGAGATGAAGTAGGGCATACATTTTGTAAAGCCAAAGTAAAGGCTTTTTCTTCAGAAAGCCGCCCAGTAGGCTTTTTTATCAAGTTGCCGTACTGATATATTAGTGATGTAGTAGTGCAAAAACGGTTTGAGTGTCAAGTTCAAGGCCTTTTTCCTTGAAATATCCTGCTTTTTCCCAGACCTTTAGGGGTCAAGAAAAGTTTAGCAGCCCAAAGGGAACTGGGGTAGCCAGGTGTTATGAATATCTCACCAGAACAGGCCAAAAACTCATAGGAAAACCGTAAGTCATCAGTATATCAATCCGTAGACCTGCGTTTTACATCGTACCGAACTGGTAACTCGTAAAGTGAATCCTACGAACCTTCAACATCGTGTTTAACAAAGCTTTAATTAAAAATCCTGATTTAAAGACTCTATTTAATAATACCACCTACTAGGTAGGCTAAGGGATTTTTTTTAGCAATAAGAGTAATAGTAGTGTAGCAAAGTTAGAACTTTTAATTTTGTCATTAATAAACCTTTTGTTTTTCTTATTTAAAGCTAGCGTTTCACTGAATCACCTGTTTTACCTTTCAGGATGCGACGGTTGTACCATAATAAAATTATTCTTAACAACTGCATAACCCTTCAGTATTTTTTCATTTTTAGTGTTCCGTACGGAACACTTATAAGATCACTTCGGTGTCTGTCTGTCTGTCTGTCTGTCACACCCGATTTTCTCCGAAACTATTTGACATAGAAAGGTGAAATTTAGTAATAATATAGGAATTGATGGCCTCATCAGAGCCATGTAGTTTTGAGAATTAAATTTTGACTTAAGGGGTTAGTTTTGGGGAGTGAAGTCGGAAGTGAAAAAAAAAAATTTTTTACTAGGTCATCGAGTGTGGTGTCAAATGAAAGCTTGTGAAAACACGAGTAAAAAATATATATATAATATTATACTTGCGCGCACTTTTCCTTGTATTATTTTTAAAAATTCGCGAAAAATCGCTGTCCCGGGCCTTATCTCGCAAAGTACTTATCAAAAAATTTCGAAAAAATTCTGGAATATTCTCCACGGGGTGTAGATTGAACGAAAATTATCACGAGTGCATTACCTTTAATAATTTATATGGTATATAAAAAAAAACAAAAATTTCAAGGTCATCAGATTTCAATAAAGATTGGAAACAAACTTTGTTGAAAACTCATTTGGGGTGTGTTTTGTGAAGTCACTGATCATTTTATACCACCATAATATAAATTTTGACTTAAGGGGTCCGTTTTGAGGGGTGAAATCGGAAGTGAAAAAAAATTTTTTTTACTAGGTCATCGAGTGTGGTGTCAAATGAAAGCTTGTGAAAACACGAGTAAAAACTATATATATAATGTAATACTTGCGCACACTTTTCTTCGTATTACTTTTAAAAAATCGCTGTCCCCTACCTTATCTCGAAAAGTACTGATCAAAAAATTTTGAAAAAATTCTGGAATATTCTCCACGGGGTATAGATTGAACGAAAATTATCACGAGTGCATTACCTTTAATAATTTATTTGGTATATAAAAAAAAACAAAATTTCAAGGTCACCAGTTTTCAGTAAAGATTGGAAACAAACTTTGTTGAAAACTCATTTGGGGTGTGTTTTGTGAAGTCACTGATCATTTTATACCACCCTAACAAAAATTTTTATTTTAAAAACAATCAACGTACGGAACACTAATTGTGCAAGTTCAATTTGCACTTGACCGGTTTTTTTAGCTGAAGTTAGAACCTTTTTATTTTAAAATGAATGGGGCCCAAAATCTGTACAACCAAAATTTTAAACAACTATAGAGACTATTTTCAAAACATGTACAAAAATTTTCTCTTACCCATATTACGCTACCAAGAAAAAATGAGCTAGTGTATGTCTAATTTCTTTAGTTCTTTTAGTATTAATAACCATTCAATCCATTCTCAGAAATATATAAAAGAAGAGAACGCCACAAATGCGCTTCAACGTACTGGCGATAATTTCAAAACGCCACAACATAAATAATAGCTTGTATACTAATTCACACAATCTTACTTCGAAATTATTTGACATTATATGGTAGAGATTCCATCTTATTAGAAACTGATATGCTGAGCAATGCTAAAAAATATAATACACTGGCAATTTTATTGAAACTCAGCAAGAAATTTGATAATATCTTAAAAAATCCAAGTACTAATACGAAAATTAAGTAATGATGAAGGGTACCAAAAAGCAGGTTCCTTTACAAATTGAAAGGGTTCAAAAAATTGTATGATCAATTGAAACTGGAACTAAGGATAATTGAACATGTATGAAAAAGAAATCAACTGATCTATTGTCCACTCATAAGTCTACAGTCTACAGGATATATCAATATTGTAAGAAAAATCAGTTCTTGCTTCTACCTCTAACTTCTATAATAATGTAAATAAACTAAATTCTTTGCATTCCAAACATAAATGGCGGTCCTGCAAGTACCAGTTGAATATAAGTAATTAACATGGCCTTTCCAGACCCATTTGGTGTTCTGTTCTTGAAAAATAAAGATTCCTGAAAATATTTTTTATCGAAACCGAAAATTCGATTTAATTTGAAACCTAGAAAAATTATGTAGCATGTGACCAAATATATAGATGCCCTGGTTCTGTTATTACTATATTGTTAATATAGGTATAATTTTTTTGGATGGGCCGTTTAAATAATTGTTGCTGATGTTTCGCCAATAATCCTGTTGGCGTCTTCAGAGCATGTTCCAAGAACTGACTTCTATGGAATCTAGGCTAATACAGAAGAAATCTATACGAATTAAATCCATAAGCTCTATAACCTGTGGAAGTTTCCTGTCAAAATAAAGGCGCCTTCATGAAAAAGATATCAGCAGCTATAAGACTACTGCCGGAAATTAAATTATCTTGCACACTTACCTTTCACGCTATGTAGCCTATAATATCGTACAATTCATTTTTTCCTAGATTTTAAGGTCATATTACAACGCCGTTTTTCTTTCTATAATTTATATTTTATTACATTTTTATATTTGATTAGGCTGTGATTTAAATTTTCGAGCAGTGTAACTTAAATCAGTGAGTTTAAATTTTTGAGCAGTGTAACTTAACCAGTAGTGTATAGCGTGTTGCCGACTTAACATGTGTCGTTTGCACGGGATGCGTCCGATTTGTTAAAAATTGCGTTCCGGAAATGAACCAAGAAGTAGGGAGAAGATATATAAACGGCCATTTGGAATTTTTCTCCAGCATACCGTAGTGGCTTTTTCCTTCCGTCATGCCGTAGTGCAGTAACGGCTTTTTTTCCTCGGTAATAGAGTAGTGTTTTTTTTTTTTTCATCAGGCCGTAGTAGATTTTTTCTTCCATCTTGCCGTAGTACAGTAGCCTTTTTCCGTTCTAAAAATATTCTGCTCATCCTAAGACATTTCGGGTCAAAAGGTGTTTAGCTACCCCAATGAGAATAGAAGAGTAGCAGGTGAGACAATATCTGGATGAGAATCTCACCAGGACAGGCCAAGATGTGTAATCCGCAAAGTCCATTTTTACAAACTTTTATGTCGTGTCTTATAAAGCCATTTAATTTTTTTTAGGCTTACAACCAGTGATTGATAAAACCTTCCTATCTCTAGTTTAAATGTGTACACTCTCATAGCATAAGGGATTTTTATTTAGTTGATATAATTTTAAGAGTGTAATAACTGTAAGAATTTTTATTTGGTTAATATACTTTTCTCTGTGTTAATGCAGCCTTTTACTGAACTACCTACTCTTTCTTTCAGGACGCACAGGTTCTAATATATTTCATTTTATTTTAACAACTAAATAATTCTTGGTACTCAAAAAAAAAAACAGTACAACCAAACCTTTAAACAACTATAGAAACTATTTTCAAAAGACGTACAAAAATTATCTCGATCTCCATGTCCTCTACCAGTAAAAACGAGCTAGCTTATATCTAATTTTTGATTTCCCAGTATTAATATCCACTCAATCCATTCTCAAAAATTAAGAAATACATAAGGGGCAAAGAACAGCTTCTATTTTATAAATAAAATATTTATTAAAAAATAAGGCAGCGAGAGGCTATATAAAATAGCCCCTCAACGTGCCGGGCCATATAAAATGGCGCCCATTAATAAATAAAATATTTATTAAAAGTAAAGAAGGCTATAATATCATCCCTAATTTTTTGAAAATCTCCTAGTGCGTTAAAACCCCTTCAATTAATTAAATCTATAAATGCATAAGCTTCGTTCTTCTCGACGCCAGAATATAAATCTCCTCAAATACGCCGGCCGCCTGAATAGAAATCTTTATCTTCGGGTAATATCGTCCACCTCTTTCTTCTACTGGTATACCCTCAATAATCTGATAAAAAAAAGAAGCTCCCACTTACATAACACGTTTATTCAACGACATCTTCAATTTCATTCTTTATTCCGAAGAATTTATTTCTCTTAAGGTATTTCTTACGAGAAGACAGTGAGAGCACTATGTTAGAGAAAGATGCGAAATAATTTGATTTTCAAAGTATAATAAGTGTGGCAACGTAGCTTCTCGCTTGCTTCCGGCTGCACGTAATCACGTGTTATTGCTTGCACATATTAGCCTGGGAGCTCAGTACCAAGATGCCTCATCAAAGAGTGGCAGATAATAGTCTTTGTTAATTATACCCCCCTTGGTCTCTCCAGGTAGTTTTAAGCCACAACTCCGGTTCTTGTTCCTGGAAATACGTTTTAAAGCTGCAAGAAAAAGTTGGTGAAAGAACCCAACTCTGAGTGGCAGATATTTTGGGTATAGCTTCATTTCTGTGAAATATGACTGAAATATGAATATCTGTTATGGATATTGGTTCAGTCCCAAGTTATAACGGTCCAAAGTTGCAGAAAAATGGATTCATCTGAACCCATAGAGGAGCGAATGTAATTTATTTTAATATGTTCGTTGAGGTTTGTAGATACTAAAAATAACATTATCTGCCATAGAGTCTGGTTCTTTATTAAAATGCGCGCGCCTGTTCTACAACGTGTGCGCCCGTCCTATAATTTGTTTTTCTCTCAAATACTATACACATGCGCCAGTGTCTCGAGAGACGCTCAAATCACCATTGAAACAGTTACAAGCAGCATACATTTGTTTAATTTGTATTGCAATTTCTCTCTATATTTTTTTTATATTTAACCTTTAAATTTTGTTTATATTTATTATTTAAAATTTATATTCAAAAGCCCCAAAATCTCTTTTAATATGTAATTACGAAAATTTTTAAAAAAAAAATTGGTAGCTGTATTGTATAGTACATATGAAATTTTTGATTTTTAACATGATAGACAATAAGAGTGATCCAAAAAAGCTCAAGAATTAAAATTTTAAACATTTAAAACGTACAATAATTTTTTCTGCATTCGGTTAATACCAATACAACCATGACCGATATTCCATGAGCCACCCGGGGTTTCACTGTGTCCTTTTTAATCTTTGAGCGTTGCGGCTCCACTCCAGTGTACTTTATGTGTTTTTGGGTCGCAGAATGTGATCTGCAATTAGTGTTTTGAAAAAATGGACTATTAATTTTTATTAAAAATTTTTTAAGCAATTATCTAAAAAAAGTAATTTGATATAATTTATTTTTATAAAAACGAAGTTTAATAAGCGCTCCACCTAAATCTTTTTAAATGCATTTCAGCCCATTGAATCTATTTTTGCAAAAACTTAACCTTTTTATTGTTCTAAATAATTTGTTATAAATAGCTCTACCCAAGTTTTTTAGATGCATTTTGTCCTGCTGTCTGAATTTCTAATCCATTTTTCCAATTTAATTAATTAAAAATTAAGAGCTAACAGGTTTATTTATATGTAATTAAATAACAATATTTGTGTTAAATTCCCAAAGGAAAATTAATATAATTTTAATAAATTTTCACTAATAATAAAATAATTTAGTTTTTGAAAAAATAAACAGAGAATTTAAATTTAGCGAGTTAAATAATTTATTATAGAAAAAAATTATTTATTTGTAACAAAAATTAATAAATTGTTAGCAAAAATGCATTAGAAATTCGACTATAACGTGTCAAAAAACATATAAACTCATGCATCACAGTTAAGTAATAACGCGAATAGAGGAAATCAATTTGTCATCAACTTAAGCTTTGTATTGTATTGTATTTTTATCTGCCGCTCTCGAATGAGTTCAGGTGGGTCCAAAAAATCCTCAGGTTTAAAAATTCGTAGAAATTCGAAGAACCAGGATCAATAGCAAATAATATTTTTTCACTTATTTTTGAGTCCCAAACTAGCTATATCTCGAATATCTGCCACTCAGCGATAAGTTAATTTTTGAGCTCATTTTTTCAAGAAAAAAAAAAGGTTTATTCCCACAGGAACCGTTCTCCGTGGCAGATATTAAAACTATAGTATCCTCATAACATATAAAACTGCCACTCTGCGATTGGTTCACTTACCCTCAATTTTTTGCAACTTTCTCCCTCCATAACCACGGCAGGAAGCGGAATTTGGATCTATAAGTAGTATTTTTTGGTTCAATTTGTCACATTTAATAAGTGATATATTTATCTGCCGCTCTTTGATAAGTCCAAAATCTTGGTTATGAGCCCCCGGTCTATATATGATTTAAAATCTGAAAGAACGCCCGCATCCGCGCGAACTGTCTTTTTCAAGATGCGTTGCCACAGCGAAAATTCACTTCATAAAATTCACTAAAAAGTAAGATTTATCTAATATTTTTGCAACAACTAGGTGGTAAACTGTAATTTTTTTATGTATATATAATTTTTTGTGATTTTTTACTTTTTAATGCACATACGACAACAGAAATTGTAAAAAACGCATGCTTTTGATCGAAGAAAAAGTATGGATTCCTATCTTATACGTATTAAATATCTGAAACTTTTACGATTAATTATGGCAAAACGGCATGGTAACCATCTTTATATTGATGCAGTGAATGCATGATGCTAACATCTATTATTTCTCAAAATTTCAAGCAAAACTACTTTTAGCAGTTACTCGTAAGAAATACCTTAACAAGTTCCGAAGAAGCAGGCAGAATGATCGCCGAAACAACAGCACTACTTATCAATACAGGAGAATTTTATAAGAAGTATTCCTATAATATTACATTCTTATCAGGAGAATGAAAAGAGGTACTAAAAATGGTTTGTCATCTGAGTGGAATATTTGACAAAATATAGCGATTCCCAAATTGCATAATTGCACGTGATTTGTGTAAAGTTGTAAGTATGTAGGGTATGTATATTGTACAGACGAACTACACTGATTTGTCTTATCACAATGGTCGCAAGACGTTACGTGTTTGCACAGTCGCAACGGAATATGTGCGGGACAAATTACTAGTAGGTAAACCTTTCATGCACTCTTTGTTTTGAAAAAAATGCTCTGGGATTCTCAAGCCAGCGTACCGAATTTCTAAGTCAAGAGTTGTTATTTATATATTGGTTTTAAATAAAAAAAGTAAAAAGATAATGCTAAAAATATAAATTTATTTCCAATAAAAATTAATTACTCACATGCAATTAACGGAAACTTGTTATTTTCAAGTATAGCCTGGTAGGATTTGCTAAAGTATCATTATTATAATTTTGTTTTTTTAAAATGAATAGGAGAAAAATTATTTAGATTCTGAATTCTTCCAAACATATGGAATTACAACTCATTCACAAAATAGATGAAAATCCGCAGTAACACTGGAATGATAATTAAACATTTCTCTCTGAAGAGACACATATATTAATTATGGTTAGCATGTACGTATGGACGTTAAAATAACAAAACATGAAGTTTTACATTAACATAATTGTATAGATGCGAGAGCTCCATACTGTATTTATGAATTACAAAATTAAATTTTAAAAAGAAGAATTTATATAAGTTTTTGATTTTTGTAACGAAGAACCGAAATAATTTCATTGTGAAGTTCCGTAAAGTTCCATGTTTTATTCTTCTCTGGTGTATACGAATATATTACAAACATAATTAGCAAGTTGCGGCATAAGTTATTCCTAATTCTAGAGAGAAATATATATTTCTGGAAAATTTTTAATTATAAGACTTAACATTATCACGATTATAAATCTCTTATTTAACAATATAGGTTTAAATATACCAAATGTAATGCAACGCATTACGCGCGTCTGCGCTACCGAATTAACGAACAACAAGATTTACGATTCGATTAATTTTATAGCGTCCTCTCATATATTTATATATATCTTGATTTTCAAACTGCTAAAAAAAGTGCTCCATTGTCGTAAAACGGCAACTATTTTGGACATGGTAAAAACTTTCAAGAACCCTACTCTATAATTTTGGTAAAAGTATTTGGTTTAAAGTTAACTTATTTTTACAAGTCTGACATCACAGATGGAGTTTTTCACATGAAACGTGCTTAAACCTGAATTGGCGTACTCAATACTAACTTAAATTATGTACTTTGATTGGTTATGAACATTGCGCCATCTATTATGAAGGATGAAAAATCACTATCCAAATTTATATAATGGATTAATAACATCATGAACTTTTAAAAGAAAATTTTGACCAGATCTAAAATTTTAGGTATCTAGTGTATTTTTTCCAGATAATTCGAAAATCAACTGCAGAAAATAATAAAACTTCCTCATCGAATTTGGAAAAATAATAATTACGTGAGTACGGGAAAGTTATTTTTAATAGAGAAAAATGATAGTCAATATTTTTAATATTTTTTTCTTGTTTTTAAAGAGGTATATTTTCTCAAAGAACAATAGAGATTTTCATGGATGGTGGAATGTAATACATTCCAGGTTTTAATCCGTTCGTCTAACAATGAATTTGCACGACGTTTCGCCAAAATCTCATTTGGTACTTGAAAATGCCAAATGATATTTTGGCGAAACGTCGTGCAAATTCATTTTTAAAACGAACATATTGAAACCAGGAATTTTAATGTATTAAATATGTGTATATATATATATATATATATATATATATATATATATATATATATATATATATATATGCTTATATATATTATATATATATATATATATATATATATATATATAAAGTTTTTAATTTTAAACCAAGAATTTTTACTAAAATTATAGAGTAGGACTTTTGAAAGTTTTTACCAAAATAGTTCCCATTTGACGAAAAAAGGCGCAATTTTTAAGCAGTTTGAAAATCAAGATGTATATAAATAAATGAGAAGACGCTACAAAATTAATCGAATCGTAAATTTTGTTGTTCGTTAAATCGGTAGCGCAGACGCACGTAATGCGTTGGATAGCATTTGATATATTTAAACCTATATTATTAAATAAAAGATTTATAATCGTGATAATGTAAAGTCTTATAATTAAAAATTTTCCAGAAATGTATATTTCTCTCTAGAATTAGAATTAACTTATGCCGCAACTTGCTAATTTTGGTTGTAGTATGTTCGTATATACCACAGAAGAAAAAAACGTGGAACTTTACTGAACTTCATAATGAAATGATCTCTGCTATTCGTTTTAAAGTTACAAAAATCAAAAACTTATCTAAATTTCTTGAAATTGAATTTTATAATTCAAAAATACAGTACGAAGCCCTCGCATGTATACAATTATGTTAATATAAAACTCCCTGTTTTTTTTTTTTTTTTTAATTTTAACGTCCATACGTACATGTTAACCATAATTAATATATGTGTCTCTTCAGAGAGAAATTTTTAATTATCATTCCAGTGTTACTGTGGATTTTCATCAATATTGTGAATGAGTTGTACTTCCATATGTTTGGAAATAAAAACTTCAGAATCTAAATAATTTTTCTCCTATTCATATTAAAAAAGCAAAATTATAATAATAATACTTTAGCAAATCCTACCAAGCTATACTTGAAAATAATTTTTTTTTTGGAAATAAATTTATGTTTTTAATATTATTATTATTATTTTTTTTTTAATTTAAAATCCATATATAAATAACAATTTTTGACTCAAAAATTCGGTACGCTGGCTTGAGAATCCCTGAGCATTTTTTTTCAAAACTAAGAGTGCATGGAAGGTTTACCTGCTAGTAATTTGTTCCGCACATATTCCGTTACGACTGTGCAAACACGTAACGCCTTGGGACCATTGTGATGGGACCATTGTGATGGGACCAATTAGTGTAGTTAGTCAGTACAATTTACATACCCTACATACTTATAACTGTACACAAATCACGTGCAATTATGCAATTTTGGAGTCGCTATAATTTGGCAAATATTTCGCTCATATGACAAACCATTTTTAATACCTCTTTTCATTCTCCTGATAAGAATGTAATATTATAGGGATACTTCTTATGGAATTCTCCTGTATTGATAAGTAGTGCTGATGTTTTGGCGATCATTCGGCCTGCTTCTTCGGAGCTTGTTAAGAGAAATAAATTCTTCAGAATAAAGCATGAAATTGAATATGTCGTTGAATAAATATTTTATGTAAGTGGGAGCTTCTTTCTCTTATCAGATTATCGAGTACATACCAGTAGAAGAAAGATGTGGATGATATTAGCCGAAGATAAAGATTTTTATTCAGGCGGCCGGCGTATTTGAGGATATTTACATTCTTGCGTCGAGAAGAACGAAGCTTGTGCGTTTATAGATTCTATTGATTGAAAGGGTTTTAACGCACTAGGAGAACTTCAAAAAATTTGGGATGATATTATAGCCTCAACTTTCTTTACTTTTAATAAATATTTTATTTAAGTTGGGAATGTGGAATCTTTGGCACAATGATACTACTCAGTATATATCACCACTACACCAAACACTTTATTTTTGCACTGGACGGGCGTTTCGCTAACCATGTTAGCTTCATCAGGAGCGATGATTGATGAGTCAATCATCGCTCCTGATGAAGCTAACATGGTTAGCGAAACGCGCGTCGAGTGCAAAAATAAAGTGTTTGGTGTAGTGGTGATATATACTGAGTAGTAAATATTTTATTTATTAATGGGCGCCATTTTATATAGTCCGGCACGTTGAGGCGCTATTTTATATAGCCTCTCGTTGCCTTATTTTTTTAATAAATATTTTTATTTATTAAATGGGAGCCGTTATTTGTCTCGTATGTATATCTTAACTTTTGAGAATGGATTGAGTGGATATTAATACTGGGAGATCAAAAATTAAATATAAGCTATATACATATATATATATATATATATATATATATATATATATATATATATATATATATATATATATATATATATAATACATGTATACAACACTGTTGTACACTTTGCTAAATAGTAAGGAGAAAATATATATAAAGTACTTTATTTTTGTCTCAATTCACCTCCCAAAATCTACCTGAATGAGCAGCAGCGTTCTAACCACACAATGTCTGGCAAAGAGTACGCTATATATGAGGAAATTTTTTATTAATAGAATATCCAAATTTCTTTTTCAGGTAATCAGTTCTGTATATCCGAAAACTTAAAAATTAATTTTGATATAAATCACGTGACCATTGATATGGCTGGAAATGTGAATAAAGTAATATGGAATCATAAAAATTCAGGTTAATTAACAGAATATCGAAAAAAATCAAATGTACACCTGATAGTTTGAGAAACACAGTGAACGTCAGTTTCTCATATTTCGGAGATGACAAATAATGAAGAGCGGTCGATACGAGGAATGTTAAAAAGAAATAAGTTTTTTTTCCGTAAAAAATCAAAATTTATGCAAGTGTTAAAAGACTCAGATTATGATGCCAATTTTGACTTCTATGCATGGATTATGCATGGCAGGATCGAACATGACATTAATATTCCAAGAAAAATTTTATTTTCAGACAAAGCAATATTCACTTCAAACGGGGCTTTAACTTCGCAATTGTAAATTTTAGGGAAAACGTAAAATTTATGGTTGAAAGTAAAGACTAGCAAGGTTTTAAAGTGAATATGTGGTGTGGAATTTTAGATACGAAAATTGTTGGACCCTTTTTTCTAAGGGTTCATTTTAAATACTGCTAGATACTTATTATATTATTATTACAGACAGATTTGTCAGCGTTTCTTTATAATTTCTCTTTAATGGAAAAATGGCATCTACACTTTCAGCAGTATTGTGCTAGTATTTTCTCCACCATTAACGTAAGGAACTGGTTACACGAGGAGTTTGGCCACGAGGCCGATTCGCAAAAAATTTTTAGCTTGCCAAATCCTCCGACCCTTAGACTTTATTTCGTGGGAATCTTAAGAAATGCCGTTTATAAAAAACAGCCTTTTAGAAATGATGAACATTTGGAATAAGTTATTAGAAACTGTGTAGGCCAAATAACTCCCGAAATACTTGGAAATATTTCAAGAGCCATGCGATCTCGAACAATATTTCGTATGGAGCGAAATGGCGAACATACGTTTGACATTTTTAGATTAATTATGATTTTTTATTATTATTTACCAAATTCTTAAGTACTTCATAAGTACTTTGTGAGAGGATAGAATTGAATGTTCTAACAAAGAATTAAAACATGTGTTCAAATATGGGAGTTTTGGCTCCAGCATCTAGGAATATTTTGATTTAGAATATATCGATAAGGCTATCAACATGCAACTGTTAATTTTATGTTTTAAACATAAGTAAGGCTTGATAAAAATCAGAAAACTCATATATTTTAGAACACTTGAAGATATTGTTTATAGCATAACATCGAAATAACAATTATATTATTTCCCGCAGTTGTCGAAAATACAATAGAATAAGAAAAAATGTATCTCAAATAAACTACTACGTTTTTAGCTAGATAAAGAAATAGATTAAAGAAATTACGTTTTTAATTTTTTTATGTAGATGCTCAAAACTTGGCAAGTGGGGTTTAAATTAAACTCTGAACACCTTTTATTCGTTGAAGTTTTTCGATATTCTATTAATTAATCCGACTTTTCATGGTTCGATATCAGTTTATTCAAAGTAATCGACATACCAGCGGTCAAGTGACATATGTCAAAATCAATTTTTAAATCGGACCTGCATAACTGATTACCCAAAAAAGAAATTTAAATACTCTAATAATATTCCTATATATTGTAAACTCTTTGTAAGTCACTGTATAATGTTCATAAATTTGGTTCAAAATCTTCTTTACCTTTTACTATTTAGTCTAATCTTTTTATAAAGACATTATCATGTGACATGTGTAACATACATAGAATCATCATAATGGAATACTTGAATTTTATGAAATTCGAATACATTTTTATAAAATTTACATCGCTTCTCTTTCTTCCAGGTTATGCTACACCGAACAGTATGAATCGCCATTCTTCCTAGCCAACTGACCCTATTAAGCCACATCGACAAAATGCAGATCTCCCTTTGGCATATTTGTTCAATTATATTCCTTCATATTGTCAGCGAAGTAACTTCGTGTTCACTTTCATGCACTTGTAAGTGGAAAAACGGAAAACGAACTGCGGAATGTCCGAACAAAAGTTTAACAGAAATTCCAGATAACATAGATCCAGAGACTCAAGTTTTAGATATGTCTGACAACAACCTAGGAAAACTAATTAAGGAGTTATTTCTTAAGAAACAACTAGTGAACTTACAACGCCTGTATCTATCAAAGTGTCGGATTAAATCTGTACACAAAGAGACTTTTAAAGGACTTACAAATTTAGTTGAGATAGATATATCAAATAATTTCCTAGAAAGTGTTCCGACGGCAGCGTTCTCGAATTGCCCGTCCTTAATGAAACTCACGCTTAACTCGAATCCTATTAAAGATGTAAAGAGGTTGGCTTTTAATCATTTGTCGTATCTTAATACGCTCGAGCTCAGTGGATGCGAGATTTCGGATATCGAGGAAGGAGCTTTTCAAGGTAAGTGTTTTTGTAAAAGGATTTAGTAGTATAATAATTATTTCCTCAAAGGTTTTTGTAAAAGAATATGTTACTTAACTCAAAAGCAATATGAGTTTTCGTTAATATGTAATAAAACTGAGCCGTGAAACCGGTATATTTTTGATGCTCCAAAAGAAATTAGTTAAGGTGATGTACAATCATAAAATAAGTTAGAACAATGAACCTACAAGAAACGGGTTTTCCCAGAAAGGTTGAAAATACAGTTCACAATAATTATCACAACTACACCGAATAGTTTATCTTTGCAGTTTGCTGAAATTGTTAGCGAAACGCGAGTTGATTGTATAAACAAAGTGCTTGGTGTAGTGGCGATAATTGTTGTGCCAAGGGTTCCAGAATCTCAACGTAATTAAAAATACAGTTATAGAAATTTAGTTTTTTGACATATACTACGCTATTTTAAAAGAGTGTGGTGAATATGATGAAATTCTGATGTTGAGCCCTTGTTACCTATATTTAAAAATAAGTTGTTATACTAAATAAAGTAAAAAATCGCTGAGCACGATCATGATAATATTAATAGAAGATTATGTTAAATATATTAATGGATTGTATTTAATATGTTTGTATATGTATATTACGACAAGACAACATTACTTTATCTTTTCTATTTATGCACAAGAACTAAGGTAATCTGCTACAAAAGTAAACTAATGCTTGTTAACAAGATGTATTATGCGAGGATTAAAAACTTACTAATATAAGTCTGTCAATAAATTTGAAAGCGGAAATGAAACAAGATAAATTAATGAGTCGAAATACATTTATGCTTCAGTATAATCTCCTTTAAGCTCGATATATTTTTTCCAGCGATTTTCCAGCTCATACCCTATCACTGAAGTGGTTTTTCAGAGCATCAAAATATCCATCTATGTATGCTATCACCTCATCATTTGTTGAAAAACGCTTCCCATGTAAAAATCTTTTGATGGACGGAGCCAGATCTGGCGAATAGGGTGGATATTCCAACAATTCGTTGCCAAAGCACCTGTGTGAGCAGGTGCATTATCAAAATGAAAGATAATTTTATTCTTCTGCAGATTGGGCCCTTTTTTTGTCACTCATTTTCTCATCTAGCTAATCCAAAAGGTTGAGATAATACTCTTCTTGATTGATTTACCGGTTTGAAGCTAATCAATTAAAAAAATTTATTTTGCATCCCAGAAAACTGATGCCATAATATTTTTGGACGACTTTGACCACTTTGGCTGCTTTGGAGCTGGTCAACCGGCTCAGTCTACTGTGCGATTTGTTGTCGCAATTCAAGATCATACTGGTAAACACAATTCTCATCTATAGTTACAAATGATCCAAATGTTATTTAGAAAGTTTCTCTCGAGTCCGTTTTAGTTATGTTAGTAAATGCGGCACCCCTCTTGTGAATAACTTTCTCAAACCCAAAACATTAGTACATCTCATATACTGATCTGTGTCAGATGCCTGTAGCCTCAGCTAAATCATCCACGGTTAATCGACGGTCTTCCATTACCACATCTTGTACTTGCACAAGACTTTCTTCAGTTGTTGCAGTTTTTGGACATCCTGAACGTGGATCATCATTGACGCTTATACGAACACGTTTAAACTATATATTTCATATATGAAGAGTTGAAAATGAAGAAGCAGATTTCTTTGACACATTCACTAACTTAGCATGGATTTCAGTTGCTGATAAACCTTCTAAAATAAAGAATTTTATCACTGCACCAGACTCGATTTTTTCCATTTTAAAAAATACACAAACACGTCTACTTTAACCAGCTGATAAACAATGAATGACTTGACAGATCGACTTTAAATTTAGACTGTGTTCATATGACAGATGAAGCTACATAATGGTGTTCAACATTTAGTTCGAGTGATGCTCCATAGTTGTCGCTTTCAATACTTATTGACTGAACTGATACATACTAAAAACAGTATTTAACATAAGATATAATACCAGAAGGTCATATCTCTTTTATTTTCAGGTTATATTTATAATATACATAAAATGCAACGTCTCTCTGTCTGTCTGTCTTCCGTTAGTGCGCTTATCACTCAAGAATCACTTATCTGATTTATGTGCTTTTTTTTTAAACATACATATATTCTCTGGCTAGGTTATAGGGTATATTTTATTACGTTAGGTAACATAAGGAATAAGCAGTGAGGATAATCGTGAATCAAGTCGGAAAAAAGTTTGCCACTAGCGCGTTCTCTTGCAATACACTGCCTAAAAAATTAAATATGGAACAATATCATGTAGCAAAGAATATAATATATAAAAAATGCAACGTCTCTCTGTCTGCCTGTCTGTCCGTTAGTGCGCCTATGACTTGAGAACTACTTATCCGATTTAGATGTTTTTTTTTTAATTCATACATTTGTTCCCTGGTCAGGGTATTTATAATCTCCTATAATACATATAAAATGCAACGTCTCTCTGCCTGCCTGTCTCTTTGTACGTTGCGTGCAATTTTTACTTGTGAACCACTTATCAGGTTTACGTGTTTTTTATTTCATACATTTGTTCTTTGGCCAGATTATCTACAATCTTCTATAACATATATAAAAAGCAACGTCTCTTTGTCTGTCTGTTCGTCCGTTAGTGCACTTATCACTCGAGAGCCACTTATCAGATTTACGTGTTTTTTTTTAAATTCATACATTTGTTCTCTGGCCAGATTATCTATAATCTTCTATAATATATGTAAAATACAACATCACTTCGTCTGTCTGTCTGTTAGTGAGTTTAATCACTCGAGAACCACTTATCCGATTTACGTGTTTTTTTTTTAATTCATACGTTTGTTCTCTGGCCAGATTATCTATAATCTTCTGTAATATACATAAAATGTGACGTCTCTTTGTCTGTCTGTCAGTCCGTTAGTGCGCTTATTACTCGAGAACCACTGCCAGGTTATAGGATATATTTTACTACGTTAGGTAACATAAGGAATAAGCAGTGACGATAATAGTGAATCAAGTAGAAAAAAAAAAGTTTGCCGCCAGCGCGTTCTCTTTCAATACACTGTCTAAACCATTAAATATGGAACAATATCATGTGCCAAAAAATATAATCTATAATATATATAAAACTCAACGTCTCTCTGTCTGTTCGTTAGTGCGTTTATCACTCGAAAACCACTTATCTTATTTACGTGTTTTTTTTATTCATACATATGTTCTTTTCCCATTTCATATATATATATATATATATATATAACAATAATAATAATAATCTATAATCTATAATATATAAAATGCAACGTCTATCTGTCTTTCTATCTGTCCGTTAGTGCGCTTATCACTCGAGAACTACTTATCCGATTTACGTGTTTTTTTTTTTTAGATTTATACATATATTCTCCTGCCGGTTATAGAATATATTTTATTAAGCTAGGTAATATAAAAAATAAGCAGTCAATCAAGTCGGAAAAAAGTTTGCCGCTCTCTCAATACGCTGCCTAAACCGTTAAATATGGAACAATATCATGCAACAAAGAATACAATATATATATATATATATATATATATATATATATATATATATATATATATATATATATATATATAATGCAACATCTCTCTATCTGTGTGTCTGTCCATTAGTGCGCTTATCAGTCGAGAACCACTTATCCGATTTACGTTTTTTTTTTTAACTCATACATATGTTCTTTGGCCAGGTTATATAATAATAATAATAATAATACAAGAAGACAAACATAAAACATGTGACAGAACAAGAAAATACCACATTTAATACACAAGAAATTACAGAGAAACTATCAAACACACACACAACTGGAAATGTCCTGGAATAGACAATATACAAAACTTCTGGTACAAACAGTTTTACCACCACACACGAAGCACTCACACACCAAATCAACAAAGCCATTCTACAACCACACACATTTCCCACTTTCCTCACACAAGGAATAACATACGTTAAACCCAAAAGCTCAGAAACCACAAACCCGTCAAACTACCGACCTATCACCTGTCTTCCAACCCTATACAAGATCATCACAGCCACAATATCGAAGAAAATAGAACAACACCTAACAGACAACAATATCCTCACAGAAGAGCAGAAGGGATGCAGGAAAAATAGTCGAGGATGCAAAGAGCAGCTGATTATAGATAGCGTGATTATGGGACAAACCAGAAAAGAACACAGAAACCTTCACATCGGTTACATAGACTATAAAAAAGCCTTCGACTCCATACCCCACAGCTGGTTAATCAGGGCCCTAGAAATCTATAAAATCAACCAACACCTCAGCAGTTTCTCGCGCAAATTATGAAAACATGGAAAACCAAAATACGCCTAGAAACACAAACCGAACGGATCCAAACAGAAGAGCTGTACATCAGACGGGGTATATTTCAGGGGGACTCGCTCAGTGCACTATAGTTTTGCCTCTGTCTCAATCCACTCTCAAATATACTAAACAGAACAGAGCATGGTTTCAATATCAGACACCAAAAAGAGAATCAACATAAAATAAACCACCTCCTATATATGGACGACATAAAACTCTACGCTGCCACACAAACACAGCTGAAAGAACTCCTCAAAATCACAGAAATATTCACCTTAGATGTCAATATGGAATTTGGTATAAGTAAATGCAAAGTGCTCCACATCAACAAAGGCCAATGGAAGCACCACCATGAGACAGAAACCATCAACAATGAAACGCTCGATAACATGTTCGATAAAGAAACATACAAATATCTAGGCTTCCAACAAAGCACCAAACTCAACCACACTCACATCAAAACAGAGCTCAGAACCGAATTCAAAAACAGACTGACGAAACTTTTGCAAACAAAACTCAACTCTAAGAATCTCACTAAAGCCATCAACACGTTCGCTATACCTATACTCACATATTCATTTGGTATCATCAAATGGTCACAAACAGACATAGAAAATATTCACATTCTTATACGATCTCAATTCACCAAATACAGGAAATTACACCCCAACGCATGCAAAGAAAGACTTACCATCGAGAGGAAGGCAGGAGGAAGAGGAATTATAGACATCAGATCATTACACACAAAACAAATACAAACACTTAGGAAATTCTTTCACAGCAAGCAAACCAGCCTCCACACAGCGACAGTGAAAGCAGACAAAAACTACACACCTCTCGACTTAGCCCGGGCAGACCACTCAGCAGACACACACAGTCACACCCAATTACAACAGGAAAAGATGAAAACGTGGTCAGAGAAAACACTCCACGGAAAACACAGATACCACATAGAACAAGACCACGTAAATAAAAAACAATCATACACCTGGTTACAGGATGGGCAGCTATTCCCTGAGACTGAAGGCTTCTTACTTGCCATCCAGGATAAAGTCATATTAACCAGAAACTACCAAAAGCATATCATCAAAGACCCGACTATTGCAGAGGACAGATGTAGGAAATGCCACCAGCAGAAAGAAACGATCGAACACATAACGAGCGGATGTAAAATATTGGCCGGAACGGAGTACACAGCCAGGCATGATTCAGCTGCCAAAGTGGTTCACCAAGCACTGGCCACAACATACAGACTCATAGAAAACACAGATCCCTACTACAAATACACGCCAACATCCATACTTGAAAATGAAGATTACAAGCTCTACTGGGATATCGGTATCCATACAGATAAAACAGTCTCCGCCAATAGACCCGATATTACTTTTCAGTGCAAAAAAGGAAAAGTCACCTATCTGATTGACATAGCTGTCCCCAACGACACAAACATCCAAGCGAAATACACAGAAAAAATTTCCAAATACACAGACCTTGCAACGGAAATAAAAAGGCTATGGAGACAGGAAAAACTCATCATTGTCCCCCTCATTATAACAGCCACAGGCCTTACACCAATAACATTCACACCACATTTAGTGCAATTGGGACTCAACACGGACATACACAGAAACATTCAGAAGTCAGTGATTTTGAAAACATGTAACATTGTCAGGTCATTCCTTAATACGAAATGGTAATAGCGTTTGTGCTGACTTGGTTTTGGCCCGTCAGCCAAACATGGAACCACATTGATCAAATGTGAGAAAGAAGAACTTTTTGTAATAAATAATAATAATAATAATCTATATAATATATATAAAACGCAACATCTCTCTGTGTGTCCGTTAGTGTGCTTATCATTCGAGAACCGCTTATCCGATTAACGTGTTTTTTTTAATTCTTAACTTAATATTTATCAAAAAAAAATCTATATTATATATAAAACGCAACGTCTCTCTGTCTGTCTGTCTGTCCGTTAGTGCGCTTAGCACTCAAGAACCACTTATCTGATTTACGTGTTTTTTTTTATAAAATACATATGTTCTCTGGCCAGGTTACAGGATATACTTTATTACATTAGGTACCATAAGGAATAAGCAGTGACGATAATAGTGAATCAAGTCCACGAGAGCGGAGCCGCAGGCACTGCTAGTAGGCTATATTTAGCAAAGTAACTTATTGTAGTGGGTGTTATAACTGGTAAAAAGGAGATACCATCTTAAAAAAATACTCTGAATATAGAGGACTGATAAAGTATAGAAAAATAAAATGGTCTATTTTTTAGGAAAGTGCTTATCAACGAAGATTATGTTGTAGTCTATTTCATTCTCTCACACTGAATTACTTTATATAGCCAATATAATTGCCAATAAAGATTATAATTATCACAGTATTTAATTAAAACAAAAGTCGCTAAAACCACTAATAAATTTATTGGAGTTGGATCTATTAAATAACTTTCTTTACAGTGTTCCGGGCAGCGTTCTCGAATTACCGCTTCGTAATGAAACTCGCTCTTTGCTTGAGCCCTGTTCAAGAAGTTGGCTTTCATTCATTTATGTTATTTTAACACGATTGAATTCAGTAGGTGTGAGATTTCGGAGATTGAGAAAGGAGATTTTTAAGCTAGCTGTCTTTGTAAAAAATCTCCTCAGTGATTTTTGTGACAAATCTGATATTTGTTTCAAGGGTGATATGTTCTTGTTAATACAGATTACAATTTTCTTATTTATTTATTTTTAATAATTTAAGTGAAAAATGTGTGAAAGAGAAAAAAAGAATTATTCGAATAATGTAAAAAGCTAATTTCAAAAGAATCTCCTTTTTCAGAAAGTTAAGAATCATAAATATAGTAGAAGAAACTTAGATTTTTGACTGACATGATGATTTTTTTTGAAAAGGACACAACGAAATTCAGTAGCATATTAACTGTTACTTTTTATACTGCAAACTAAAAATTTAAAATTAACGTTTGGATGGGGATTGTTGGTAACTTTTTAGTTGGCCCATATCGGTTGCCTGATAACCTAAACGGAGATAGTTATCTACATTTACCTGAATTATTAGAAGAACTGCCTCTGAATGTAAGAAGAGACATGTTTTTTATGCACGATGGAGCTCCACCCCACTTTGCGCGTGCTGTAAGAAATTATCTGAACGAGAATTTTTGTGGTAGATGGATTGGTAGAGGTCAAGAAGCTCCAATTTAATGGCCCACCTCGTTCCCCGGACCTTAATCCTTGCGGTTTTTTCATATGGGGAGCGTTAAAAACAAAGGTATACAAGGTCCAGATAAACAACGCCGATTAACTATGGGATAGGATTCAAAATGCTGCGAATATATTAAATAATAATGATATTTTAGAGAGAGTTAGTTTCAATTTTTTGCGCCGTATTGTTAAGTGCAGGAACGAAGGTAATTGTCATACTGAACAACTTTTGTAAAAAATACTATTACCTGTGTTAAATAAAACTCGTAATAATAATTAATATCATACTTACTTGTTTAATTTCACCAACTAATTTTAATTATAAGTAAAATGCTTGCTAGTCTTTTCATTTTTGCGTAAATCATTCGGTTTAAAGAAAAATAAGCATAAAATCTATAAATATAAACCGAAATTTAATAAAACTGTCATTACCTTAAAATAAAAAAAAAAATTCAAAAACTCAACGAAAATGGTAATAGGTTAGTTACTATATTGACTTACAAAATTAGCTGGCAAAAATATGAATAACATACAAAATGTAACAAAAATAGATCAACAAAGTTTTACTTATTTATTAACACTACCCTATTTTGTTCTAGTAAACAGCGATTAATCTGTTTATTTTCCTTTTCCCTTAAAATTGAAAAGAGAGGAAATGCAGGAAATATATCAAATGAAAATAAATTAGTCATATTCAGCTGATTGTAAATTAAATTGATTTGAGATTTTACTATGACTTTATATATTTCTACGTTTTTGACAAATCCAGTTTATTTTCTCTGTCGTAAAAATATATTACCTTAAAGTTATTTTTGATGTTAGAAGAATGGTTTATAAGTAGGATGTGATTCGCAATGAGAAGATTGGTATTAAAAATGTATTTGTAATAATGGAAATTTCAACCATTCTTTTTTTAATATTATTTTTTTATTTTCATAGAGATATTAATATTAAGCTTATTAAAAATTTTGAGGATCTTATTAAAAACTTCTCCCTTATAATGTACCGAACGATAAATATGGCATACTAATGTAGAATAATAAACGATTTTAAATGATAATTTTCACATATATCTTTTAACATTTTTTAAATAAATTTGATTACTTGTAAAAAGCAGTAAGGTGTTACTAATTTACACTTGTTTAATTGTGTTAAGTTTGCTTTTGTCAGCATATCTTTAATTTATTAAAAAAATCTATTAGGGTAAGAAACAAATGCAACTAGTTTATATGAAAAACGTTGATTATTATTCAAAAAGATAGGACAGTCAGTACTGTAGTCTCAAAATATCAGTTCATTAGTTGCTAAATTTTGTTAAATAAAATATTCAAAAAAGGAAGGAAGCTTTCTTTCCGATTTTAACGGATGGCCTCCAAAAGTAGTAATATTTTTATTTATGGCACATATTTTTTAAAAAAATAAACAGTAGCTTACGCAACGATTATAAGAAATGAGTAATCTCGTGTTTATTTTAGAAACGTTCTGCAAGACTATGCACAAGTAGCAGAGAATTACGAGGCTGGTTTGAAAAGTCCGTGCAAAAATAAAAACTACTTATGTGTTTGGGTTAAACCTTTTTTATTTTTCGACATAGTCTCCTTTTAGGCTTATACACTTCGTCCAACGATGTTCTAGTTTGTTGATCCCTTCCGAATAATAGGATTTGTCCAAGTCTGCAAAATATCCATTAGCGTCTGCAATCACCTCCTCGTTTGAATAAAATCTTTGTCCCGCCAGCCATTTCTTCAAATTGGGGAACAAATAGTAGTCCGAGGGAGCCAAGTCTGGTGAATAGGGGGGATGTGAAACGAGTTGGAATCCTAGTTCCATTAATTTTGCGACCACAACTGCTGAGGTGTGTGCTTGTGCGTTGTCGTGATGGTAAAGGACTTTCTTGTGGGCCAATCGCTGGCGTTTTTCTTGCAGCTCGGTTTTCAAACGGTCCAATAACGATGTATAATATTCACCTGTAATAGTTTTACCCTTTTCCAGATAGTCGATGAGGATTATCCCTTGCGAATCCCAAAAGACAGTCGCCATAACCTTTCCGGCCGAAGGAACGGTCTTCGCCTTTTTTGGTGCAGATTCCCCCTTGGTAACCCATTGTTTAGATTGTTGTTTGGTCTCAGGAGTATAGTAATGTATCCATGTTTCATCCACAGTGACGAAACGACGCTTAAAGTCCTCCGGATTCTTCTGCAACAGCTGCAAACCATCCTTGCAACACTTCACACGATTCCGTTTTTGGTCAAGCGTGAGCAATCGCGGCTCCCATCTTGCGGATAGCTTTCTCATGTTTCTGCAAAATATTATGTACCCGTTCAGTCGAGATGCCCACATCACTAGCAATCTAACGCACCTTAACTCTTCTGTCATCCATCACCATATCATGGATTTGATCAATGATTTCTGGAGTCGTAACCTCCACAGGCCGTCCAGAACGTTCAGCGTCACTTGTGCCCGTATGGCCAGTCCGAAAATTTTGAAACCACTTATAAATTGTTCTAATCGAAGGTGCAGAGTCACCATAATGTTTATCAAGCTTCTCTTTAGTCTCCTGAGGCGTTTTGCCTTTCATAAAGTAATGTTTAATTACCACACGAAATTCTTTTTCGTCCATTTCTTGAAAATCACTCGACTCCTTGATTCACACGAATGCCAAACACAAAGAAATAGACCAATATGGCTGAAACTTGGTGTGCGTTCATTCAAGAGATGCTACTAACTAAACATGACCTCGATACGCGCCGGTGGTGCCATCTCTCGGACTTTGCACGGACTTTTCAAACCAGCCTCGTAATTTATTTTAAATTGACATATTCTCTTATTTCCATCACTTTGTGCCAAAGAAACACAAGATGTACCGATAAAAACGTATTTAGTTGCTCATTTAAAATAAATAGTTTAGTTCTAATAAGTATGTGAGAGGTAATTTACTTTTTATATCTATTTTATTATGTTTTGTTTATTAATTTAACTTTTGATGACTAATTTTCTGAGCCACAAATGGAGTGAGCTAAGAGTGATTTTTGTAGTTATAATTTTTATTTTAATTAAGATATCCATTTTCAATTTATAAGAATGACAAAAGTTTTTGCTTTCAAATAAAACTAGTTAGCAGCAATGAGTTGATAAGGCGGCGTTGAATCATTTCCTTGGTGTACATACATAATATGATCATATACTAAAAAAGTCTAGTTCATGATATCTCTATTTAATTTTAGTACTTAAGCTAAGATATATTCTTAGGTATTAAAAGCCACACTCCATTATTTTTCAGCTTTTATTTTGCGAAGCGATTTATTTTAGTTAGTGTTACAACTTAAAAACTTTAGTCAAATAATTTACCCAGTATTTTCCGTCTAAATATGAAATCTAAAATGTTTGACTTTCTCACACTTAAGCTTAATTCAAGTATTACAACTTGGTATTTTACATAACACGTAAGTTTTTATAAAGAGATATTATTAAAAGAAACTTAAGTAGAGAAAGGGTTTCTAACCAGGATGAAAATAATAAAAAGTAAGTCTACTTTTCATATCTTCGACTTCGAGAACCCGAAAATAGACGTATATTGCGATATATACACCAACAATTTCCCCTTTAACCCCATATATCTTTTAGTATAAATAATTGTACTAAAATTGTGTCCTGTATTCGAACCAAAAATTACGGAAGATTTTCATAATACTATTGACACTATACAGTGGTAAATGATCTTCAACCCTTCAATACCCTACTTTATCCAAAATTTTTCGGATTTCTCGGTCCAAGAACCTTAAAAAGGATATAAAATTCAATATATCTATGAAGGCACCCCTCTAACCACTACCCTTAGCCGTTTAAGCTCTTATGTGCTTTACTGTTTTATATTATATACTTATGGTTCAAATTTGTCCATTGTTCATCCAAGAAACAGAAAAATATCTAATAATGTTATTGACACTACAGAATATTTAATATCCACACTCCTTTCAACCTCTCTAATATATTGTTTAAATTCCTTGGCACGAAGAATCCTGAAAAAGACCAATAAAATGTTAAAAGTCTTAGAACACCAATAAAACCATATAATATTTAACGACCTCTGCCTGTTTAACCTCTTTCCCATGTGAAAGTTAAAAGTATCAAACACATAAATTAATGTTCAAACTCCTCTAATCGAAGATACTTGAAAAAGATATAGAATATGATATATACGAAATAACTCTATCTAGCATCCATCCCATATTTTTTAACCCTTCATATGATTTATTACAAGTAATATGCATAAAATTTGTCCATTATCTCTACTAAAAGGAAATCTCATGATAATGTAAAAATTATACAATAGGTTACTCCCCATCCCTTTTCGCGCTCTTTTCCTTAAAATTGAAAGTGTAGAAAAAAACTTAATTTTTGCCTCTCTCGGCTGCGAACACCATGAAAAGGACATATAACATGGTATGTACGAAATAATCCCTCTGACCTCTACCCCCACCCCTTTAATGGTGGTTTACTGTAAATAGCTACGAAAAAAATTTCTCTATTATCTCAACAAATAAGAAACAAAAATATTAGCACATTTATTAGCACCATAGATTTATCGAGACTCATCCCATTTACCCCCTTCCGTCAACAGATATCGCTCAAAAATTATAAGAATCATTCCCCCTCTATTAACACGTAGGCTAAAAAGTTTTTGGTCTAGCTACTTAAAACACATTTTTTTCGCAAAACTCGACTTTAGTCATCAACATAGTTTCCTTCAAGAGCAATACAATCAGTCCAACGCTTTTCTAACATTTCTGTAACTTTCTTGCAGAAGGATTTGTCTTTGCCTTCAAAATAGGCCTCAGTTTCGGCGATAACTTCTTCATTGAAGCCAAATCTCTAATAATCGCTGGGATCCAAATCTGGAGAACACGGTGGATGAGGAAGCAATTCGAACTTCAATTCATGCAATTTTGCCATCATAACCATTGACACAGTGCATTGTCTTGATTAAAGAGTACTTTTTTCTTGTTCATTTGGGGCCATTTCTTTGCGATTTCTGCCTTCAAATGCACCAATAACTTTATATTATTTATATTCGCCATTGATAGTTTTTCCCTTCTCAGCATAGTCGATGAAAATTATTCCATGCGCATCCCAAAATACAGAGGCGAAACCCTTCCAAGCCTTCTTTGGTTACTTCGGGCTGCTTTCACCGGCTACTGTCCACTCGGCTGACTGCTAATTTGATTTCGGTGTGTAGTGGTGGATCCACGTTTCATCCATTGTCACATATCGCATGAAAAAATCCTTTTTATTGCCCTTGTTGTTGTTTTTGGTCCACTCTGAGCAAACGTGGTACCCATTTCGGACAGAACCTTCTTATGCCCAAAGGTTCATGCAAAATATGACAAACACGTTCTTTTGATATCTTTAAGGTGTTAGCTATCTCACGCAATTTCACTTTACGGTCATCCAAAACAATTTTGTGGATTTTTTTTATGTTTTCCGGTGTAATCATCTTTTGGGCGTCCAGAGCGTTCAGCATCATTTGCGTATGTACGACCGCGTTTAAATTCAGCATACCAGTAAATGATGAGTGATTTTTCAGAGATAGATTTTCCGTAACACTTATCAAGCCATTGCTTTGCTTGAACAGCATTTTTTCCCCATCAAAAACTGTCTTAGTCAACACACGAAATTCGATTTTTTTCCATTGTTTTGAAAATATCAAAAGTAGCGTCACTAAAAGCACTGTAACACAATTTTGACACGTATCGTTGGTACTTTCTAAAAGTTATATGGATATTTTGAACAGGCGACATCTATGTGTGAGACCAAAAACTTTTCAGCCTATTTTCATTTCTTTCCAGAGCTATCATGTCCATAGGCCGACAGGGCGACGGAAGTGAATGATTATGTTTTTCGTGATCTGGGAATCCTAGAACTTGAACAAAAACAAAAATGATGATTTTTTCAGGATCTTCCGCAACGAAAATAAAAATGCTCCAACTTAGAGCAGATCATTTTTACACAGGGCACCAATAAAGTTTACAATAATAAAATGTCTTGTTTTTATGGAGCCTGCTCGTACACGCCTATTTTATTTCATTGTAATTTATTTAATGTCACAATATCTTACTCTAAGCAGAATGACGCAAATATCTCTAAATAGAAACCCTGATATATTTTACCTTAAAACCTATATTTATCAAAGTATCCAATTAAAACTAGACGCAAAGAGACGTTCAAAGCACTAAGAAATTTAGTTGAAATGGATCTATCAAATAATTTTCTTTAAAGTATTCCGATTGCAGCGTTCTCGAATTGCCCCTACTTAATGAAACTCACGCTCAGCTCGAATCCTATTAAAGATGTAAAGAGGTTAGCTTTCAATCATTTGTCGTATCTTAACACGCTTGAGCTTAGTGAATGCAAGATATCGGATATTGAACAAGGAGCTTCTCAAGGTATAACTCCTTGTAAATTGATTTAGTGGTATTATTTGCTCAATAATTTTAGTAAAAAATTCGACTATTTAATTTCAAAATAATGGTTTTTTCTTCTTCTTCACGTGTCTTGTCCGTTACGAACGTCGGTTATTAACATGGCTATTCTGATTTTATTTACGGCAGATCTGAACAGTTAGGCAGATGACAGCCCGAAACAATCTAGCCATGAGTATCTTCTTCTCCCCAGTCCCCTCCTGCTGTCTATCTTTCCTTGGATTATTAACTGAAGTATGTGATATTTACTGAGCCTCATAAGATGTCCGAGGTATTCCAACTTTCTTCTCTTAATAGTTATTTCCACCTTTCTTTCCTTAAGGATCCGATGCACTACCTTCTCGTTAGTGATGTGGTCCGTCCAAGATATTCGCAGGATACGTCTTAGAACAGTTAACAACATGGGACGTCCTCGGATACATCAATTGAAAGACCCAAATGGCGCCATCAAAGAAGATAGAGAGGATCTGATAGCAGTTACTGAGAAGTTCTATAGTACATTATACGCAGAAAGTAATACAAAACAAGTGAAAGTGGATGACGAAACCATTTTAAACGTTGGCTCAGAAGATTTTCCTGACATCACCATATGCGAGGTAGAATTAGCCTTATCAAGAAATGATAAAATTTGGCGGTGTCATTGCTATAGAAGCACTGACGATACTTCTCAATAAATGCCTGATGGAAGGACAAATTCCAGATGAATGTCGAAATGCCGAAGTAGTTCTATTATACAAAAAAGTGATAAATTAAAACTTGATAATTACCGGCCTATAAGTCTACTCTGCCACCCATACAAACTCCTAACCAAGATTATAACAAACAGAGTCATAAACAAGTTAGATACTTACCAACCTCCAGAGCAGGCTGGATTCCGGAAACATTTTAGCATAATAGAACATATACAGACAATTTGTACACTAATAGAAAAATGCAATGAATATAACGAAACATTACATCTCGCATTCGTTGATTACAATAAGGCTTTCGACTCAGTGGAGCTGTGGGCTGTTTTTTAAAGCTATGAACAATGCAAGAATCGACTTTAGGTATAAAAAGCTTCTTAAAAATATATACGATAACGCGACAATAACAGTTAACATTGCAGAGGACATTAAAACAAACCAAATTGCAATCAAAAAAGGAGTCAGACAGGGAGATACCATTTCCTCAAAGCTATTTACCCTCGCATTGGAAGATGTTTTAAAAAACTGAATTGGGATGAAAAGGGCATCAAGATAGATGGTAGGTACCTAAGCCATCTGCGCTTTGCGGACGACATTGTACTTATGAGCCAAAACATAACGGAACTACAGACTATGTTAGAAGAACTTTAAGAAGAATCCGTAAAAATTGGGGACTAACAATAAACATGAATAAAACTAAAATCATGACAAAGGATGAGGTAGATGCACATATAGGAGAACAAGTTACTGAAAATGTCGAGGAATATATATACCTAGGTCACAATATCAAATTAGGCAAAGAAAATCAAACTACCGAGATAAGTAGACGTGTTCGGTTAACATGGGCAGCCATAGGTAAACTGACATATTTTAAGAAATGAGAAAATTCCGATAAATTTAAAAAGAAAAGTGTTTAACACCTGCATATTACCAGTAATGACATACGGGATGGAAACCATGACGCTCACCATTAGATCAGCCAACAAACTCAGGACAACACAAAGGGCTATTGAACGAATAATGTTAGGAATAAGTCTCAAAGATTATATCACAAATGAGAATATTAGGAATAGAACAAAAGTTGAAGATGTTATAGAACGCATTGCTCAATTGAAGTGGAACTGCGTATTGTACAGTGGAGACCTCGCCTTCATAAGCGCAGTGTTGGCAGACCTCAATTACGCTGGCTAGATGACATCAAAAACTATGAAGGGAATCAATGGCATCAGATAGCACAGGACTATGGAAGAGTATGGGGGAGGGCTATGTCCAGGAGTGGACTGTGAAGGGCTGTTAGAAGAAGAAGAATAAGAAGACGTCTGTAAGCCCACATTTCAAAGGCCTCGACCTTTTTCATGAGCGTTTCGGTTATTGTCCACGCTACTACTTCGTACAACAGTGCCGAAAAATATATAACATTGTAGCAATCAGATTTTAAGAGGTAGGGTTATATTGTTGGAGATAAATATGGTCTTTATATTATTAAACGATGCACTCGCTCTTTCTATTTTCACATGTATTTCTGTTGCCTGGTCCCATCCTGAATTAATTATTGTTCCCAAATAGGTGAAATATTCTACGTGTTCAATTCTCTGGTTGTTTAGTATTAATTGTCTTGCTGGTTGTTGGTTTTTATAAGCATCCATTTGGTTTTCGCGAGGTTTAGGCTTAGCCCATAATCTTCACTTGTTCTTTGTAGCCTTTCCATTAAACTATTTAGCTCATCTATGCTGCTAGCGAGTACTACGGTCTCGTCAGCATATTTTATGTTATTAAGTGTTTCTTCATAATGGTTTCGTTAAAATATATTAATTTTTTTTCACATAAAATCGAACTGTAAAAGCAATACTTTTTGGCGCTAGAAGTTAGTTATGTTTGCGTTGGAATTTGGAAATCTTTAGCACAAAGACACTACAAAACAGTTTGTCATGACTACATCAATTACTTTTATATAGGTTTATACTCGACATGCGATTCCCTAACCATATTAGCATCCTCATATCAAAAAGCACGTCGAGTGTGACAACAAAGTGATTGATGGAGTCATAAACACTGTTGTGTAGTTAATAATTTAAGAAATGACACAAAACTGCTAATTAAAAACCTCTTGATGGAGGCAGAATGCAAAAAATATAGTATTAAATTTTAAAGAAAACCTTTCGGAAAGCCCAATTAGTCTAATGAATCATTAAGTCATTCTGCTGCCTAAAAACAGGGGTATACAGCATGGTAATTTAGCGATTTGGAAAACCTGAAATTATCAGGTATTTATCTTATACTTGAATAACTGCCCAAGTGCTAGTCGGACTTGCGCAATTAGTGTTCCGTACGTTGATTGCTTTTAAAATAAAATTTTTTATTACAGAGCTATAAAATGATCAATGGCTTCACAAAATACACCCCAAATGAGTTTTCAACAAAAGTTTTTCCCATCTTTCCTGAAAACTGATAACCTTGAAATTTTTGTCTTTTTTTGTATACCAGATAAATTATTAAAAGTAATGCACTCGTGATAATTTTCGTTCAATCTACAATCTGTGGAGAATATTCCAGAATTTTTTCAAAATTTTTAAATCAGTACTGTTCCAGAGAAAGGGGGGAGACAGCGATTTTTCGCAATTTTTTAAAAATAATACAAAGAGGAGTGTGCGCAAGTGTTAAATTATGTATATTTTTGAACTCGTGTTTTTTTACAAGCCTTCATTTGACACCCCACTCGATGACCTGGTAAATTTTTTTTTACCGCCGATTTCATCCCCCAAAACTAACCCTTAAGTCAAAATTTAACTTTCAAAACTACACGGCTCTGTCAAATAGTTTCGGAGCAAATCGGGTGTGACAGACAGACACCGAACTGATCTTATAAGTGTTCTGTATGAAACACTAAAAACCAAAAAAATATTAGCAAAATTAGCCTGAAAAATCAAAAGCTAGTTATTTGGAGCTGGGTGACCGTGAATACGACTGACCGTTGTTATATTGTTTGGGAAAAACGTTATTGCAGCTTCGCGGGATTTCTCTGCAGACGACTCCGATATACGGATCCAAACTTAAGTAAATTGCCGATAGGTATCTCAAGACTTAATTTCTTGCTCAACTTGTTACCAAGCTGTGGTAAGAGGCAAACCCAGATGGCTCTATTCCATATTTTAGCGGTCTACCCACTGTTCCTTTATTCGCCAATTCATCCCAAGGCGCGCTTCATCGTATAATGGCTCATCATTTGAGCTAGGATTGACAAACGAGAGAACAAAACTTGGAGTACTTATTTCCATACTGGCGTAACATTTTGGTAAGATACAATAAATTGCACCTAAAACTGAAAAGTATACTTACTTTCAATCGAAGGCCATCTATGCCAAGGGCCGACAGTGGAATGGTGAGCAAACTGCCAACATTCATCGTCAGCAACCCAATTTCGACTAAGGTTCCACCCCATGTATATTTAGTTCTATATATATAAATATATAATCATATAAATAAATATATATATATATATATATATATATATATATATATATATATATATATATATATATATATATATATATATATATAGATATGAGCATTTCCGTAAATTGTTGGTATGTTAGCGGTTAAAAGGGAGAATTTTTTTTTGAAAGTGGCACTTATTAGACTCGGTTCAATTCGCTTCTTGGACCTCTAGAAACAATTATTCACGGCTGAACACGACTTTTTTAAGAACGTTTTTTTTACAGCTCAGTATACAAATTTTTGAGGAAAAACTCGCCAAATTGCCGTAAAAATATACGGCTCTGAGTGGACAACTTTCTATATCAAATGGTTCCGGAGAAAATCGGGTGTGAGAGACGGACTCCGAAAAGATCCCATCAGTGTTCCGTACGGAAGGAACACTAAAATATATCTCTTACTATGTTACCAATATTGCTATTTAATATATCTATTAATACTTAATAAAGTAGTTTGCAGGGAAGTTGGATTCTCCATCGATTCTCGCTCGGCTGAGGAGTCATGATAGGGCTAAATGCGTTCCAAGGTGGACTGATGGATGAGAGAACAATCAACAACTCCTGAAAAATAGACTCTGTTCAATTTAAGTGGTTTATATTGATTTTTATATACTGTGTGTGTATAACCCTATAAAGCGCTGCCAAGCGAGAATTGTGAGAAAACTCACTGAACAATTCCTCTGTTGGTCTGTCGACTTAAGCAGCCCCCGATAGAGGGCGGTATGCCTCCAAAGTTATGCTTACATTCGCCAGAGGTGCAAATTAGTATATCTTACTTATTCTTTGCGCTAGTACCGTGAAAAGTACTTTAAATTTTCTTCTCTTTCTCCATCGATTCTAGCTTGTCTGAGAAGCCGTGATACAACAAAATGCATCTCGAGATGGATTAGCAAGTGAGAGAACAGTCAAAAACTGCTGAAAACTTTATCCAATTTTAGTGGTTTATATTGATTTTTATATTTATACTTAATTCTAAATGCTGTTTTTTACATGCCATGCAAATAATTGTGAATTAAATTGAGTTAAATGATAATATTTTGGGCATTCAGTATATCGTCCTTGATAGCAGTTCATGCCAAATATATATGAAATTTCTTCATTTGGTTATAAACTCGGTAAGGAAGGCATTATGGTAAACCTAACTTATTCAAATATTATTTAAAACTGTTTTAAATAACGCATATTAAAATTGTGTTCAATTTAACTTTTTCTATTAAAAATTATATTTATGAAAGTATCTTATTAAAATGACATACAAGGAAATGTTCAAAGTACTGACAAATTAAGTTCAAATGGATCTATCAAATAATTTTCTTGAAAGTGTTCCGCCTTCAGTATTCTCGAATTGCCCGTCCTTAATGAAACTCATTCTTAGCTCAAATCCCATTAAACATGTAAAGAGGTTGGCTTTCAATCATTTATGTTATTTTAACACGCTCGAGCTCAGTGGATATGAGATTTCGGATATTGAGGTAGAAGCGTTTGAAGACAAGGGTCTTTGTAACGAGATTTAGTAGTATATTAGTTATGTCGCCAAAGATTTTCTTGAAAAAAGTTATTATTTAGCTTAAGGAATATATATCTGCTTTAGCACAGGTTACGAGAATAATATTGATAAACCCATAATGGAATTTGGTAAAATTTAATTTATATATTAGAAGCTATGTTTCCAACAAGGGTGCTAGGATTTTTCTTAAACAACAACACTTATGACAAAAAAAAAGCGAAGTCAGCAATCGATACGGCTTTGAACTTAATATTAGCAAAACAAAGTACATGGTAATCAGTCTCCAGTTTCTGTTACCTTGTAGATGGTTAACCATCAACAAATATAAAGAACTCCAAAATATTCATATTTTGATTCCATGATAAACGAACAGTTGGATCGCTTACACGAAATTCGTTGCCGTATCGAAAAAGCTAGAGCAGTGTCCCTCAAAATGACATCACTTTTCAAAAGCTCAGCAATCAAATTCAGCACAAAAATAAGACTCCTAAGATGTCATGTCTTCAGTGTCCTTTACGGTGTGGAGTCTCGGATCCTGACTGAAGCTATTTCTAAGAGATTTGGAGCATTTGAATTATGACTAGATTGCAGAATTTTTGAAAATTTCTTATATCGACCATATTGCCAAAGAGGATGTCTTACGTCGGATGAACAAGAGACTGGAAATAATGGAAACAGTATTTAGGACACATAATGAGAGATTCTCGCAGATATGGATTACTACAGCAAATACTCCAAGGAAAGGTATTTGGAAAAACGGAAGTAGGATGCAGACGCATCTCCTGGCTCAATAATCTGAGAAATTGGTTCTCAACAAATACTACCGGTCTTTTCAGAACTGCATTAGATAACGTAGTAATAGCCAGAATGGTTGCCAACATAGGCACTCTAAGAAGAAGAAGAACAACACATATGTCTCCTGTTATTATTTCAAGAAAAATTTTACATCTTGTATTGTAAATACGATAAGACTTTCTATGGAACTAGAGTTTAGAATAACGCATCATATAATTCACAAGACAGTTTTGATAAATGAAATACAAGGTAGAAGATTAAAAGGCAAGACTATTTTATTGTAGAGTAATGATCAACCTCGATTATTTTTTATAGGTGTTTTATTTTATATTTGTTTAAAACTACCGTAAGAATTAAGAGACATATCAGAATTAAATAGAACATTATTTGTAAAAACAACCTCCTAATATGATAAGATAAAAAAAGATTTATAAATTCTATTTGGTCTTTCTTCATGGTTTCAACATAAGCTGTTAGAAATAGTAACGTAATTTTCTTAAATATTTATAAAATTTTGCTTCGAAGGCTGCCAGTAATTAGCCGAAGGTGGTCTATGCCCTGAAAAGTGGAAGAGATAAGAGTAAGAATTAAATCAGTAATTTAAGGGAAGTAACTAAGTGGAAGCAGGATGTGAGGAGAAAAGCAGTATGCGTGAGAACATGGTTCGAAATGGAGCGGAATTTGGACGAGAGAGAGTACATACGGTGACGTTATCGAAACGTACTAGTTGACTACGGCGGGTATAGACTCGAGTCGTTAGATAGGCATAGATTAGAATACCTTGCCTCAGCCTGTATCTTTTCTAACAGCACAAAATATTCTTTTTCGGTTTTTCCATTAATACCCATTACTAGGATCAGTTTTCTTCTCTCTAACAGAACAAGGCTCTTTCGGCAATACCAACTAACGATGGTAGACTGATGGCGAATGAGAACGCGGATAACGATAGAGACCATTAATTCTGCGAGGTTGCGGCTCATTACAAAGCGGTAATCGGTAAGCAGTTCTCTGGATCGGTCGGTACATGGCGTTGCTCTGCTTTTCCGGCTTGGTCTGTGGTCTGGCCCATGAACCTATTCTGATATGTATTACCAAAGATAGTCTCGACAAGCAGACTGGCCAAGAAAAAATAATGTAACTTCATATACATACATAAAACTGTGGCTTGGCCAACAGGGTGCTAGAGAGATACCGCCTGCCCTTACAGAAGTATATAATAGGAATAGGACTTTTTATAATATTTATAATAGAGGGGGTTTTTAAAGTTTAATTTTATGAAAGGGTTATTTTGTAGTCATCAATTTTTTAATAGGATTTAATTCTTTAATGTATGAAGGTGTTCTTTTTTGCGAGTAACTTGTCCTCCTCGGCCACCATTTTTGAGTTTACTATACTGGAAATAATCTAAGCCTTTAGAGTTTTAGTGCCAAAGAAGGTTTTTTGTTTAACTAGATTAGCCCATGCGTGCGAAGCTACTTTTAAAGGGGGGACCCTTTAAAATAACTTTCGCCTTAATTCGTCTCTTTTTTTTCTTAAAGAATCATCACTCGAATTTGTATACCTCCACGTTTCTTCAGTCTGGGTATGCCCGACAAATGAACGGGACCATGTCCTATACACACTTATTTAGGCGCATTTTGTATTTTAAAAGGGATATAACAGAGTGATTGGTTTATTTATTTCTTTACAGTTTTGGAGATTTCAAAGGCGAAAACACGAAGTGTAGTTTTATTTCATTACGAAGTACTTTTTTTGTAATTCTAAAATGAGTTAAAAATTTTACGAAATCACTATACCGAGTAATATTAAACAAAAAGTTATTTTGCAGCGTTATTCCAATTTTAATTAAAATTGTGGTTTTCAGGCCGTAAGTTACAAATGTAATTTACTAAAAGTTAAACCATTTTCGATTTGGTTCAATTCCAATCAAAATTGATATCGAAAGATATTCGGTGAAACACAAATATGATGCAATTTGATATAATCAAAAAGTTAAACTCAATATAGGTAGCTAAGAGTCAGATTCACTAATGCAGTATAAAACTTATTATTGACCTAATTACCCGGAAATTGAAAATTTTTGTTAGGGTTAGGTTAGCTAACTTTTGCATTTGTTCTATTTAGTGTTGTAAATATCAATAAAGAGACGTTATAGCAAGAATTAAGTTTAAGACCCTCTTCTTCTTGTCAACCCAAGTTTGTCCACTCCTGGACATAGATCTCTTCTAATCCCTTCCATGCCTCCCTATCTTTTACCACCTTTGCCCACAGCTTGTCTGCTACTACTCTTATATTATCGACCCATCGTTTCTGTGGACGCCCCACGCCTCTTCCTTAGACATTAGAATAGGTAAAAAGTTAATAATTTTTAGAATCTCCACATCAATTTTCTTTTTTATCTATTTAATCTAAAAAGAAGCTAGTTTCTGATCTTGACCTATATAGCCTTATTTTTGTCAATTTAAATCACTAATTGCTAAATTAAATCACTTCTCAAGCTTCGTGAATTAGGCTGTAATAGCCAGCTTAAAGAATCTTATATCCTATCTTATTGCCACCAGATCTAAAATTTTTAACCGCCCAGTTTTTGTTTTTAACAATTTAATACTTTTTATTGTAAGTATAACCAAATAATCGGTTCTGTAAGAAATTTAATAGAAATATCGAAAGCAAAGATCACATTTTACATTTTATTTATTTGCAACTGGCTAGTCTATAACTATACAATAATATGGTAGAACATGATTAACAGTTTAGATCTTAAGATATATACATGGCAGAGATCTAATTAACTTAGCCTAGGTAAAGAATTTATATAAGTGTGTTGTGAGACTTTAAGATATTTCATATTTCAAATAAGAGAGGAACAACAGGGATTCCGCAAAAATCGATCGACCATAGATGCAATATTTATAGTGAGGCTGATAATGGAGAAAGCTAAAGAATTTAATAAACCTGCATATATATGTTTCATCGATATAACTTAAGCCTTCGATAGGGTGCAATTAACAGATATTATAAAATTATTACAGGAAAAGCAGACAAACCGGAAGCTAATAAAAATGACATTAACATAGAATGTAGAACAAATTTAAAAATACTCAGCAAAGAAGTAAAAATAAACGCAGGAATAAGACAAGGCGATTCACTTAGTCCCTTTACCTTCAACATCGTCATGGAGAGAATAGTGGAGAATCTTCCAAAAACTAGAGGATACAAAATGGGCAACACACTTCCACACAATCTGCTACGCCGATAATGCAGTTCTCTTCTCCGATTCTGTGGACAACTTTCGGAAGATCAAGACTTTAATTTAGAAGCGAGAAAACTAAACATGGTTATTCACACAACCAAAAGAAAATGTATGGTAGCTACAAAAGTATTATTAAGATGCAAGCTGGAGATCCAACTAAGTATTATTGAATAGGTTGATAAATTTAAATACTTAGAAGCAATAATAACAAGCTGTGGAGACTTAAACAGGGAAGTGAAACAACAGTCTATGAAGGCATTACTAACAGCAGGTTATTTGACGGATATGGTATGAAAAAATAAATACTTCACAGTGGAAAGTAAAATAAGAATATACAAGACAACAGTGAGACCGATCCTCACATATGCTGTAGAAATAAGAGCTGACACATGTAAACAGCACAAATGATGAGGACAACAGAAATGAAGGTGATTAGGGACATACATGGAAAACCATCCACGACAGAATCCCCAACAAAGATCTACAAGAACAAAGTTAGATCCAAGAAATGTCCAAATCAACCAGAACTAGAAGAAAACAATGGAATAAACACGTAGATCAGATGGACGACAACAGGCTGGTAAAAACCGCCAAACTCAATAAACCCTGAGGTAGAAGAATTAGGGCCAGACCTTCGAAAAGGTGAAAGGAATGCTAGACGTCCATATCGGAAGAAGCTTAATGGGGTAAAACAGGCAATATGCCTACTTTTATGATACACCATAAAAGAAAGAAGAAGATATTTCATGAACATAAACTTAAACCTAATATAATAATAATTAAGGCTAAGCTTAAGTTAATCCGGATGCAGGGGGCGCTGGTTCGTGGCAGGTGGCGGAGGACATGGCGTGGAGGGGGGCGGTAGGTGGTCTTGACTGTGGGGTTGGGGTAGTGGGTAACTTTGTCGAGGAATTTGGTCTGGGCGTTACTGGTGAATTCACGGATTGCCGGCATATGGAGGTCTCGATGGAGTTGGGTGTTGCGGACGTACCATAGGGCTTGATGCGGAGAGCCTTCTTTTGGATAATCTGGAAAGTAGATCCGTGGGTGCGTGACATGCTGGGCTGAAGTAGATTGTCAACTTATTGCGAATTGACAGTTTGCTGGACTGGGGTAGAGGGTAGAGCTTGCCGAGGAGTTGGTTGGCTCTCTTGGTAAAGGTCTTAGAACAAGTAGCAAATTCAAGAATTGTTAGAATTTTATCAAAATACTTCACTTCTATTGGTTTAATCACAAGTAAAAACAAATTTTGTGAACTTGTACTATATAACATAATAAAACAATTTAATAATTTTTTATGTTAACCGATTTTGACCAAATGTACTGCGAGTTGTTGAAGTGGTAGGTATGAATTTTTGATTCCTTTTTATAAATTCAAAAGAGTAGATGCAACATGGCAAGCTAAAGTTTATTAAACTCCTATCTTATCTCAGTTTAATAAAAATTGGTGTTAGGATACTTTTGAGGCAGCACATTCGGAATATACGATTTATTTATGGGGCTTAAAAACAGAAAGATACAAATAAAAGGATACATCTAATATTTTATTTTAATATGTGTACTACGCTTCTATGCAAATGATTTATGGTCTAATACTGTATTGCTAGTCTGTAGTTTATTATTATTTATATCAGCAATAAAATGTTTTATAGAATTTTATATACATATAATAAAATAAATTTAGTTAGAATAACACACTTACAGTACAAATTTATTAAAAAATAGTTATATTTTACAGTTATTATAATATAGGATAAAAATAAACGTCAAATAATTTCTTTTACGTAATAAGTACAGCGTGTTGTTTTAAATGAATTTATTTGGTTTAAATTATATTTTGAGGTAATCAGTAATCGAATGTAAAAATATAAATTTATTCAACATAATAATCTCATGATTGTAAATAGATTCACATTGTTTCGTGTTTTATATACATATATTACTCACATATTTTAAATAAAAATTCAGTAAAGATATTTATATACTATATGTAACATAGGGTTGAAAATATCTCTTGACATTATCCAAGGCCTGCTTTCTATATCTTTCTATATTTTAGTTTCATTTAGCTCATTACTCTGGAGATTCCTCTTTCCAAGTTTTCCAGGCTTTCTATATTCTCTGCGGTACCATCTGCGTTGGGGAAATCTACTTTTCTTTTTTCTCTATACAAGACCATACTATTATAGTTGTCATATTTTAGTATTTACCATCAGAGAAGCCCGGCCGATTGGCGCAGTGGGTTAAGGCGTTAGCCTTGCCCACTGTTGTCCGAGAGGTCCGCGGTTCGATTCCGTGTATGGGCTGGGTGTTGTGTGTGTCTTTAGGTTTAAGTTTATATTTAAGAAAATGTATATATATATCCGAATAAAGAGAGATGTTGGTCATTTGGCTCAGTCCAGTGCCATAAAAGGGGTTCGCCCCTTTTTTTAAAAAAAAATAAAAAAATACATCAAAGAACCATCCACTCCCATTAGTTACCCTACATCTTTATTTTGGATTCTGTCCTTACGAAATGTTCGTAGCCATCATCTAAATATATCCTTTTTCGTCGACTCAACCGTTCTTCGGTTGTTTTCCATTTTCCTTCTTGTCTTTGTACAAAAATTGGACTATTTTTGATAAGTGTTCCGTAGATATTATATTTTTGTTCCTTTCGAACCTCATAACTCCAGAGCATTCTATTAAGATCGTCCATTATTTTCCTTAGACCGGTTCTTCTTTCATTAGCTTCTTGGTTTTCTGCATCTGTTATATCGAAGTATACTCTAAACTAGGTATAATTAGTACAAGTTGCTATTCCCTCTGTTATAAACCAAATGTTTGTTAATCCTTTCACTATGGATAGGTGCCCCCTTTTTACTTTTTTCTTGTTTTTATGACCCTAGCATACGTACTGCAGCGAAATCTCTAAAGCCCTACAGGAGCGACGCATGTTCCGAAAAGCGACTCAATTTGATCCTGAATTGCTCTAAATTGTGGTCGCTAGGAAACATAGTACTGGGCAAATCATCCCAAAGGGATGATGATCTTCATATAAAAATTCGCTTGAAATGGATTGTACGAGGAGTAATAGTATGAGTCTCATACAGATGTGCTGTATTAGCGTGACGTGTATTCCCAACATGCACCACTCTAAGAGAAATTAAGCGGGCTACATCCATCAAACATGTTCCGTAAAAATACTTGTAGAATAGACATAAGTCGCCAACCGTTCTTCAATGTACTAAGGTATCAAGGTTTCTGGTGAGTTCTGGGTATCCAATCAGACGAAGAATGGATTCCAACAAATGAAGTGTATACTTGGTTGAATTCCCAGTAAAGCTTTTTATTTTGAAATATTATTCCCAGCTTTTAAGAAGCTTTTTTTGCTGCGACATGTTTATGCCAAGGCATATTTGCTTCCAAGTTAACACCCAGCAAATTAAGTAACGATGCTAGAGGATTGGAGTGTCCCGACATAACTATGTTGGGTTCAGCAACGTTAACATTTTTAGAAAAAACTGCCGCCTGGGTTTTTGTCTCGTTAAATTCGAGTTCGTCACTGTCACCACAAGATGAGAAATTCTTCCAGGTCTTTCTTAACTTTGAACGACTTCCTGTTTTTCTGTGGATGTTCCAGCGTTTAAAGTGAAAGAAGAGATAAGCGTACTGTAATCTGCAAAGCTGTAGACTGGATTCCTGGTTCTTTCCAGCAGATCGTTAATAGAAATATAAAAAGAAATAGGATGCTACCCTGCTACTCTACTCTAGTACTATTACATGAATGAAATAACATGGGCATACAATTTAGGTCTTAAGATATGTAGGATGCAAGATTTTATATAAATAAGGTTAAAAACATATATATATATATATATATATATATATATATATATATATATATATATATATATATATATATATATATATATATATATCTGAGATTTAAGATATTTCAGCTTACAGTATGGAAGCTAAGATATTTGAAAACATAAGATATTTCATAACTTTTACTATCTTAAAACTAAACCTAGTCTAGTTCCATTTTTAGGCGATCTGAAGGAGGTCCACTAGCATTTTTGACAGTGGAGTTGGGTAGTAGATGGCTTCATTCAGGAATTTGAGCTGAGTGGTGTTCATGAATTCCCGGATTGTGGGCACCAGTAGGTCGCCGTGGATTTGCGAGATGCGAACGGGCCATGGGGCATTCGCATCGATGCGGAGTGCTTTGTTTTAGACAGTTTTAAAGATAGATGTGTGGGTACGTGACATTTGGCTCCATACCGGAGTAGGCGGGGCTGGCTCTGATGATTATTTCATAAATCGACAACTTGTTGCGTGGTAACCATTTACTGGAATTTCTAAGAACAGGATAGAGCTAGGCTAGGAGTTGGTTGACCTTCAAGGCGGATGCTTTGACCTGGTCCTTCTATACGTTTGCCGTAATGGAATCCCAAGTGCTTGACGTTGTTGGTCCACTTGAGTCTGGTGCCATGAAAGGTGAGGCAGGCAGGCATGGGACTGGTGGATTTGATAAAGGTGATGGCTTGTGTCTTCGCTGGGTTCTGTTGAATTCACTAATGCTCAAACCCGGAAACTTACATATCTAAGAGGTACTGAAGGCAGCTGGTGATTATTCTGATGGACTTGGATGAGACAGTAAGAGTGGTGTCGTCGGGCGTAAATGATTAAGGAGATCTGGTTTGACGTGGAACTCTCGGCGTTAAAGATATTAAATAAGTGGGGGAAGAGAAAGGATCCTTGGGGACTTCGGGTCATACGGCCTTCATTTCGGAGGCTGTCTGATCGACTCTGATTTGAAAAGCGCTGACAGTTTAGTGATGTTAGTAGGATAGCCGTGAAGAACTTCAGGATTTCTATGGGTTTTGGTTTTGGCATGTTGTAATCTCCACTTTTTGTATCCTATCTGAATCCTCTTGACTGAGTCCTCTAGATATTCTTGCTGTTGGAACTGCGCTAGATTTCATGAGGGAATGATAAAAAACCTTGTCAGTATTTTTAGCAATATTAGAAGTTATGAAAAGGCTATCAATTAGCATCCAAAATATGGTAGGCTGTTTTTCGCTGATGATCTCAAGCTGTATGCGCCCGTCTCATGTATTCAGGACTGTAAAGTGCTTCAAACTGTGCTTTGCGTGATTGAGGATTGGTGTAAGCACAATAAATTGGACTTGAATATTTCTAAATGTAAAATTATGTCGGTGACGAGGAAAAAGCATATAATAACATATGAATATTCACTAGGAACGTCAACTCTCGGGTGCACCAACAGTGTAAGGGACTTGGGAGTAGTAGTCGATAACAAAATGAATTTTTCTAATCACATTAATAACGTAACGCTGGAAGCCAATCGTCTATATGGTTTTATAGTGCGCAACTGTAGAGACTTTAATAGTGAACGATCTTTTATACTGCTATATGAGTCTTATGTGAGATCCAAACTAGAGTATGCCTCTCTTATTTGGAGCCCATATTATTTATGCTATAAACTAATGCTAGAGCGAGTTCAAAAAAGATTGCTAAAATATTTATCATATAAGGTAGATGGTGTCTATCCAATGAGAGGAATAGAGTACTCTTTGTTATTGGAGAGATTTAATTTTCAACCACTTGAGGCTCGCAGAGAGTGTTCATCTATAATTTTCTTGTATAGATTGTTGCACGGAGTCATCGACTGTCCTCAGCTGCTGTCGGAGGTGGCTATATTGGTGCCTAGAATTAATTCTCGAAATACTGCTACTTTTGTTTGTTCACGTGCTAGGACTAATCTCAGGTTAATCGAACCAATCAATTTTATGTGCAATAAATTTAACTTAATTAGTAATGAATGTGACATTTTTGCAGACACCGAAAATAAGATTCGGTCAATATGTTTAGATCATTTCACTTGATAGGACATTTATAAAAATTCTTTTAGAAACTTGTTTTGCTTGTTGGATGTATGTAACTAATATTTGTTTTATTTTACTTTTATTCTAATTTGTACTGCGCTGAGTCATTTAATTTCTTTATTCATTTTTATTTCTTTCTTTCTTCTTCTTTTTTTTGTTGTTACTTTAGTACCTTAGTTTTAAGAGAAAATTTCATTCATATTATTTCTTGTTTTTACTGTAAATGGTTCTTACGGTTGGGAATAAACCTATTATTATTATTATTATTATTAAAATATCTCGAAGGATTTAATATTATTAGCTATCATCAATAGAGCTGCTTAAGCTTAAGTTATGTCATATATTTGGAACAACGCAGTTTAATATCTGCTTGCACTTGATATATTCAAGGCATTCGTCCCTGTTTGGTATGGAGAATTGTTGGCTAGGCCACATAGTTATGGTATATGTGAAAGGGATTGTTTATAGCCCTTGTGATTCCTCAGTGAGCACTGTTAATGCATCAGGATAATATTTTTACTACCAACGCTAGTGAGCTCGAAGATTCTATACTATCACCTACTTGGTTTCTTCCTTATACTAACGATCCTCTGGAAAGCACCAAAAATTCGATCTACAGCTTTACAAGATCATACTCTAGTTTCTTCATTTACCTTAAACCCTCGAATCTCAGATACCCATGCAAGTATCCGCAGACAACAGAAAGTGGTTTAGGTTAGTTCAAGTTAGTTTACTTAACAAAGACCTGTATAGAATTCTTTCTTGAGGTAACAGTATCCAAGTAGAATTTAACGCTGCAAGTATCCAAGCAGCAGTTATTTCTACAAAAGTTAAAGTTACTGAGCCCAACATAGTTATAATTAAATTTCTCTAGCATCGTTGCTCAATTTTCTGGGCATTAACCTGAAAGATCAAATGACGTGGCATGAATATGTTGCATGCAAAGCAAAGATAGCTTGTCGAATGCTGCATATTACTTCGCACATAAAAGTATATATTCCATAATAACGTTCTCATCGTTAAGGTTAAATTCAACACACAATGAACTAATGCTTCCATGTTTGAGGCTCTAGAGACCCAGAACTCATCAACCACCTTAATTCCCTACAACAATGAACATGACCACTTAAGTCTATTCTATAAGCACTTTCATGGAAAGTGCTCCACGGATAAAGCCTTCCCAAATCCTCCCATAGTGGTGCATGCTAGGAATACACATCGCGGTATGAGGTTTAGTTCGTCATTCCTAGAACTACCATTTTCGTAATTTCTTTTAAATGAAGAACTTCATCATTTTATAATGAATTGCCTAGAAGTGAAGACCAACATGACTCTCATTTTCTGCATAAGCGTCATTTCCTTAATGCTTCAGGGATTTTCCAACAACATGTGTCTGATGCTCATAAAAAAACCGACCGTCTTTATCATTTGCTACACTGACTTGGTAATCGCGGTACTATATAAATATGTTCATCTTAACCCAATGCTCGTTGCTTTATATTCTCATTTGTATAGATTTAAAACTTTGGCAACGTGTATGTTTTAAAGATTGTAAGTGTAAATATGCCCGTCTTAAACCATTATTTACTCTAAACTTACGAGGCATTCTGTTACATATTTTGATTTTTGATATTGATTGGCCATATATAATTTTAGGAGCATTTATTAGAATGTCAGCTGATATGGGTTTTCTGTGGTACTTTCTACACTTTTAGAGGTTATGAATATGAACGAGTGTTTTGATTTGATTTTCAGATAAATTTCGACACGGAATCCGAATTATTCTACTTCTTTTGCTTTGGATGTTTCATCTGAATAGGGTAATAGGAAAGCTTTGGGCAAAACTTGGGGTATGCAACCCAAAGTAGCACTGTGGATATACAGGGCGATGCTGTTTCCTAGATTAACGTACGCAGCAGTGATTTGATGGCCCAGAGTGGGCACGGTGGGGTCTAAGAACCTACTGCGAAGCCTACAGGGGAATTACCTTAGGGCGGCAGTGAGGACTATGAGAACAACACCAATGGAGGCGCTTGAAGTAGCACTCTGTATTCCGCCACTGAACCAGTTTATCATCTACACTGCGAGATTAACAGCATACAGTCTGAAATGTCAAGACGAATGGAGAAATGGGGACCGGGAACACTCAGGTCTGAAATTCCTTCAGGAACGCCCATTCGTCTTAAAACAAGGTAAAATCACGAAAAAAAAGTGATTAAGTCCTTTACTGTCCACATCCCTGAGAGGAAGGATATACAAAAGCACCTGAACAGACCGAAATCGACATTTAGTATACTGACGGTTCGGGAGCTAACGGTCATTTTGGGGTGTAAATCTTTTGCACTAAATTAAACCACAGGGAAAGTATACCCATGGGCAAAATGACCACTGAGGTGTTAGCTATCCTCAGATGTGTAAAACTACAAATTTTGAAAGGGACAAATAATATGAAAATTTTAATTTGCTGCGACAGTAAAGCAGTTATACAAGCCCTTGCCAAATCCACCACGGACAGCTTGCGGATCAGGGAATGTGTGTAAGAACTAAACACATTAGGAGATAACAACTTAGTTACCCTAATGTGGGTACCAGGCCATCCACGCATATATGGAAATGAAATAGCGGACGAACTTGCCAAAAGAGGCACCTTGGAGGACCCATCTGAACAGGTTGTAGGAGTTGCATTCGCTTTCGGTAAAAACCAAATCAGGGAATTGTTGGTTAAAGGATACCAACTCTCTTGGAACACAGGAGCAGGGTGTCGTCAAGCCAAACTCCTTATGAAACAAACTACGACAAGCAGAACAAAAGAACTCTTGTCGATGTCAAAACAAAGGTTACATCTGAGCATAGGACTCCTTACGGGACATGTGGCATTACAGGCCCATTTATATAACCTCAAACTGGCTGAGCGGAAAACATGTCGGCTGTGCGAGGGAGACCAGCATACACATTCTGTGCGAATGTCCTGCACTAATGGTTAAGAGATATAGATACTGGGGTCAACTATTCTGTGAACCCAAAGATCTACAAGGGGTCAGGATGAGCAGCCTATGGCAGTCTCATGGCAGAAAATGCCGGGCTAGGGCTGCGACCCTGACTCGATTCAGTGGGGAGTCACAGAAGAACTTTTAAATCTAGGTGACACCAGAGACTCGATGTACCACTCACTTTACTACTACTACTTCTAGGTTAATAGTTACTGATATACCTCTGTAAATGGACCTGTCTAATTTATATCCCTTTTTGTGTATAGACTTATGTAACTTTCCATTTATCTAGTATAAGAGGACATAGGGGAATCATTTAAATACTAACTCATGCCACATGTTATGGTTTAAATCACTTCTGTTGTACCTTATTTGATTATTTCTGCAGAGATTCCTTCTAGACCTAGAACTAGTCTATTTTTAAGCTGTTCTACAACATTTTTATCAGTTACAATTTCGATGTAGAACTTCGAATTCAGTATTCATATATACCCTCGATTAGTAACTGTTTATAATGTTTAATTCCTTTTTCCGTAAGTACAAGTTGAATATTATCGCACCTTTTTACATCCATCTCTACTTGAGTACTTACTCCCTTCTAAATATGTATCGACTTCTTGCCATTTGTGTCCCAAATTTCTCTCCATAGATTTTGTTACTGTTCTAGCTATTTATTTTACTTCCATGTATTTGTCTTCGTCTTCTCCTTGTTGAGGGATAGACTATTTTTGAAAGAAATATTTTTTCCGAAACACTCTGTCCTTAATTGATATTGGTTATAGAACTAGATAAATAATAAAAAATTTACAATATCTTTAACAGTAATAATGTATTAACAGAATTTTTTTTTTAAATTTTGTTTTGGTGAACCTATACATTACCGTCTGTTTTTCCACCACATAAATACCAGAGCAACGATTACGCTTTACTGAGTTAGAGATCAAAAAGAAAACTTACCTTTTATATTGCTTTTTGCCTGACTTGTTCTTGCTTTACCAATTAACTGTGAAAATAAACAAATCCAAATTTGAGTAAATGTTTGCAGTGTTCATGTGTATGTGCTTTGATCAATAAATTAACTTTATTTATATATATATATATATATATATATATATATATATATAATATATATATATATATACATATATATTATACATTAAAATTCCGGGTTTCAATCCGTTCGTCTAACAATGTATTTGCACGATGTTTCGCCAAAATCTCAGTTGGCATTTTCAAGTGCTCCCTCTGCTGCTGCTACTCGATACTGTGATCTTGCTGCTGCTGTCGCTCGAAGCTAACTCTAAATTATATATATATATATATATATATATATATATATATATATATATATATATATATATATATATATATATATATATATATATATATATATAATATAAATATATATATATATATATATATATATATATATATATATATATATATATATATATATATATATATATATATACCAATTGTACAAGTATGAAATGCGGATATTTTTCTAAAAAAAAACATGTTAAATTCGGAAGAATTATAAAAAGTGCTTTATTCAAAGTATGCTCCATCACTTGTTATACATTTTTCCCATCTTTCGGGAAATTTGTGAATACCACTCCAGTAAAAATCTTCCCCTTTTGCTGCGAACCATCTATCGAGCCATTTTTTAACATCTTCGTACGAACCCAAGCGCTGCTCAGCAAGTGCATGACCCATCGAAGCAAACAAGTGGTAATCGGAAGGAGCCAGGTTTGGTGAGTAAGCCGCATGAACTTCCCAGCTGAGTGCTTCCAACGTGTCGCGAACTGGTTTTGCCGTATGTGATGGAGCATTGTCATGAAGAAAAATGACTTTGTGTTGCCTCTTTCGGTATTCTGGCCATTTTTCAAGCAGCGAACGGTTCAAATTCGTCAATTGTTGTTGGAAACGTTTAGTATTAGCCGTTTTCCCCAGGTTTCACCAGCTCATAATAGACCACACCCCTCCGGTCCCACCAAACACAGAGCATCATCTTTCTGCCAAAGCGATTCGGTCTTGCGGTCGATGTGGATGGTGCGCCTGGGTCTACCCATGATTTTTTGCGCTTGGGATTCTCAAAATAAATCCACTTTTCATTCCGTAACCATACGATGCAAAAACGACTTTCTTTTGTGCCGAGCGAGCAAAATGTCACACGTGTTTTTGCGCTTTTCCATTTGCTTGTCGTTCAACTCATGTGGTACCCATCTACCGATCTTCTGAATCTTTCCCATCTCTCGTAGCCGATTGGAAACAGCTTGTTGACTAACACATGCAACGGCGAGTTGTTTTGGTGTTTGCGAATCATTTTCGTCCAACAGTGCTTGCAATTCCACATCTTCGTATTTTTTTGGCAGTTTTCCACGTTCCTTGTCTGCAACATCGAAGTCACCACTTTTGAAACGCCGAAATCATCGTTCACACGTATCTTGCGATGGAGCATATTCACCATAAGCTTTTCGAAGTAATCGGTATGATTCAACAGCTGTGTTCTTCAAATTAAAGCAAAAAATTAATGCTGTCCGCAAATGCTCTTTGTTCGGTAAAAATTTCGACATATTGAACACAACACTATGTACACACTTTTCCAATTTATCACTCGTGCGCGTCTGACACTTGTTGATGACACAACAAAATGGCGCAGTGTCAAATCTTTATAGCACAAACTGCATTGGTGCACCAACTGTTGTCTGAAATCCGCATTTCATACTTGTACACCTGGTATATATATATATATATATATATATATATATATATATATATATATATATATATATATACTATTATTATTATAGGGCTTATTTCAATTATTAAAATAATTTAACTACATTCAATTTTCATTTCAAATTTAAAACTATATCCTGTACAATATAATTTATTATTATCGTCTCTACTGGTGTCACAATTATTAGCATATACTCATGTAATTCTGTTCCTAATGGTTTTTGTTTCAAAAAAGAGCACCTGTGTATTCGACCTATAACATTACAGGGCGCCTTGTTTATATAGTGTGCTTATGTCTTTCTTTAAACGTTAGTTGAAGGAAATATTGGCACAAATATCCCCTGTTTTACCTAATACAACATTGATGTGAGATATCTTGTCGCTGTTGTGTTCGTAAATACATAAAATATTCCAAATTAAGTCAAATTTTGTGAGATCCTTGTAAAGTAAATATAAGATATGAACAAACAAAATTTATAGGCTGGTATATTTAACGAAATTCTTATTGGTCTATTCATATTCTATAACCTGAAGACTGACTTAAAAAATTATATTGAGTATTCGAGATTGCACGGAATTACTGTACAGGGTGAGTCAACGATAGAGTAAAGTTCATTATCTCATTTGTTTCGGGAATGACGAAAAAAATTGTTAAATACAAAAGTTTTAGGGAATGTTTGAATTGTTTAAACGCCCTGTATATTATTATTTTTTCTGATAGATTTTACAAAACCTTCCAACTTTTATTAAGTATGTCATACACCTATTTCTAATAGTTTTCGATTTATTTTGAATTTTTCAGTTTTTACCCTTGTTTTTAATACACTTACGATATTAGAACATAGTTGCCAAGACAAAACAAAAATATATGCATTGTCAAATTTTGACATGTCTAGTAAGCAAGTAAAAATAGTTTAATTTGTTGTAGTAAGAGACGTATAAAAATAATAGTTATGGATTTTCCTGAAAATAAATTAATTGATATGGTTTATATACTGGGCGAGGTGGGAAAAAATTTTCCTTTGGCAGTAGAGCTTTACGGAGCGAAGTACCCTAATTAAAGTATATCATGTAGAAAATCTTTTCAGTGCTTAATAGAACGGTTTGATGGTAGTGGTAGCGTTGAGTATACGAAACGGAAAGTAGTAAACCAGAATGCTACCAATGAGGAAAAAGAAATGGACGTTTTACTGCATGTTGAAGATAATCCCCAGGTCAGCAGCCGTCAACTAGCTGACTTATCTGACACATCCCAATCTACGGCTAATCGCACCACCAGAAAATACAAGTATCATCCCTTTCATATGGAACTACATCAAGAACTTTAAGACCGTGATTTTGAACGACGAGTAAACTTTTGTACCACAATGAATGGAGCAATAGAGGCCGATCCAAATTTTTTATCCAAAATAATGTTTTCTGATGGAGCTACTTTTCGCAGTAATGGAGCAGTTAACAGCCATAACATGCATTATTATTCAACAATTGGTCGCTTAATGTGTGGTGTGGAACATTAAATTTTCGAATTATTGGTCCATATTTTTTCCACGAACCGCTTAACTGGCCTAGATATATAAATTTTTTGCATAACGAATTACCCCAGCTTCTTGGAAAAGTTGATAACTTTGAAAGGGAGCAAATGTGGATTCAACAAGACGGAGCTCCTACTCATTACCACTGGGAAGTTCGGTAATTTTTAAACTATCGTTACCCACAAAAATAGACCGGCAGGGATGGATTCATTCAGTGGCCCCCTCGATCATATGACTTAACACTTTTAGAGTTCTTATTTGTGGGGTTACATTAAAGATCGTGTTTATGTGAATCCCCCTACAACACTAGAAGATATAGAAAATAGGATACGGGATGCATGCAGGACAATAGCGCCCTTTATGCTAAGAAAAATGAAGGAAAATATAGTAAAAGGATTAAACATGTGTATTCAAGTAGACGGGCATGTTTTTGAAAATTTATTACGTCATAATAATTAATCATTAACTCAGTTGAACTATATTAAAATTATTATTAACTATTTGTTTATGTTTTCACAATAGCGTAAGTGTATTTATTAAAAACAAAGGTAAAAATTGAAAAATTCAAAATAAATCGAAAACTATTAGAAATAGGTTTATGACATACTTATTAAAAGTTAGAGGGTTTTGTAAAATCTATCAGAAAAAATAATAATATACAGGGTGTGCCATTTAAAAAATTTAAGATTTTTCAGTTTAAAATAGTCGAAATGCATAAATTTATTTTGAACACTCTGTAGCATCTAACTCAAATTTCTTTTCATATATCTTTTTTTCATCTCTATAGAACTCTCATACCCATTATGAGCATTCCACCTTCAAAAACAATGGCGCTACTGGCAATTTTTTACAAAAAAAAAATTTAATATTAGAAAAACTACTTGGTTTAGGTATATAACATTTAATAATAAAAAAGTTATAAAATTTTACGCAGAATTTAAAAATAAATTAGAAAATAGATGTTCCATTTAAAAAAATATATGTTATATCGGCCACACTTTTTTGAATTACCCTGTATACTCAAAAATAATTTTAAACTGTGTACATTAACATTCCCTAAAACTATTGTATTCAATATTTTTTCGTCATTCCTGAAACAAATGAGATAATGAACTTTAATCTATCGTTGACTCACCCTGTACATGATAGTTTTCAAAATAGCTTGGTTAAACTAATTTTATATAGACTATATTGGAACGAAATGTCTTGGTTTAGTAAGTAGAGGTAATATTTATCATATTTAAAATGAGCTGTATGTATATTTGAGTCAATCAAATAAATCAATCAGTCAAAACTAAGAAATGGATCGGGGGTGATAAAAGTAATATCTATTTATCGAAAATTTAGTTAATTCAGGTTAGATATATCGTAAGAAATGCAATATCTGTATCACGCAGTAAACTTCGAAAGTAACCGGTTCTAACTTGTTCAAAAAAGTCAAAACAGATCTAACTTCATCATTTTATGTTCTCTTACGCTAAAACTATGATTTTGTGACTTGACTATCAATAAAATTTCATCCATCATCGTAAATAGAAGTTCTGTGGCGCAATATTTTAAATTAATTTGAATATCGTGCTTTAATAAAATTTTGAACGAAATAAGGCGAAACTTGATTGAAATTAAACGCAGCTTAAATATTGTGTATGTCATATTTTCCACGTCTTATTTGACAATCAAAGCATGGACTAAGTAAGCAATTTCGATTGAAGATGATACACGTCAAGGTAAACCTGCACTACAACTCGCTCCAGAAACAATTACGCCTAGGAAGCGCTAAAGAATAGAGAACTGAAAACTAAAAAAAACTATTAGCAGGATATATACTCTCGAAAACCATAGTATCTTAAATCCTACACGACCACCTGAGTGCAGGATGGGTCTCCAAACTTTTGAAAGACCTCTAAAAACAACGAATGGTGAGATGCTATACGGTATTTTAAGAGCTCTGTGAATGCGAAAAAATATGTAATTGCCTAGTGTTTTCTACTATTATTCCCTGTTTAAATTGAAAAATATGTAGCAGCATTATTCTGTATCCCTTTAGCCAATAAAGACAAAGATGGCAAAATCACGCCACCATCTTTTGGAATTATCAAGGGGTTTGGGGAATCAACTTTAACGGAATACTACTGGTACTGGATGACATTATGCCTCACATGGTGAAAGCTGTCTTGGAAAATAGCGCGACAATAAGCCAGCGCATACTACAGTTGCTGTGAAACCAACGTGATTTCCAGGATTAAATCACCTACCTTTCAGCGCTGCTCTAGCTCCTTTTTTTTATTCTCTAAATTAAAATCGGACCTTCTAGTAGATAATTTTGAAGGATAATATCCAGATTATTTTTTTCGCGGTATAGAAAAGCTAATTAGCATTTCTAAAAAGTGACGTTTGATGGTATAACTCCTTTAATATCATTAAACCAGAAATATTTGGATATTGTTACTTATTTTCTTGAATTATCATTATTCATGAACACATATATAAGAAAAGGTTAGAAAAATTATTAATACAGATTTTTTATTTGATTGTAATTTGCAAAGTGGCTATTTGGAAGTAATTTGGTACAGGCATGCTCTTCGTAGCCACGACTTAATTTTATACAAGAGAATTTCGTCGAATTCTCCATATAACATTTTTTATACGCTCGTGTAGATTATAAATATTCTCTCATTAGTAATCTAAGTTCACGATATCTTTGTAGAATAAAATAAAATACATTGGCAAGTACTAGAAATACGTTTGTACTTGTTCTGTCTCGATAAATAACAAACTGTTTAAAAACCCATACAAATTTTTTTAACAAGTCTAAAACTATAACGTTAGTAAGTCTTATCTCATTAGGAAAAACATTAAATTTTTCCTATTATGTTATTTTTTTAAAAAAATATATAACGTTATTCACGCAGCAATATCTAGAAATAGCGTTTTAAAGCACGGCAACGTTGAAAATGTCCATAAGCTGTAAATCACGGGAAAACTATATTTAGTAATAAAATGTATATTTAAAAATATACAATCAACAGTTATAAGACAGTTTTTAGGGCATGATGTGCAAAAAATTTACTAAAATATTTAAAAAATAAAAAGTTATGTGTTCAAGATTTTCCTTGCAAATACCAGTTGTAAAGTTGATATATTTTTTGAAGATGATCTATAATTGTATTTTTTTACTTACTTTTATTAAGATTGGATATAATAAAAATATGTTATAATCTTCAGATCTCTTAACTCCATGAATACGGGAAAAAATCTATAAGACGATTTATTTAAATAAACCTCTCTCCTGTTCCCTTCTTCACCCTATCCTTTACATGTTTAACCACAAGCAATATTGTTTACAGTGTGTTCATATTCCTAATCACAAACAAAAAAAAATCTTAGAATACTATTCAAATTATATAAAATTTCTCTACCCTTCTCTATGTTCGTTTGAAAACATAACGCTTAAAAATTACATGCTTCATTCAGATTTCAAGTATTATACGAATGATTTCATTTGAGAGCTATCGTGCCAACAAATAGACAGATAAATAAAAAATCGATAAAATGATAGGCAGATAGATTTACGGAAATTGCGGACTATATTTGTGATCTAGGCAGAAATACAAAAATGTGAGATTGCGAGTTCTTCACGAAAATATTATTTCTCTTAAAAAGTGATGTACTCGTAATAACTGAACCAACAGCTCTAAAATTTAACAACTAATTTTTATTATTATAGCTAATACATTATTTATTATTTTCCAGGACTTCATAGCCTAGAATGGTTACATCTAGATTCAAACCACCTCAAAACAATACAGGGTGTTAACACCATACCAAAAACGCTTAAAGGAATTGAACTACAAAAAAAACCCGTGGACTTGTGACTGTCATATACAGGGTTTTCATGATTGGCTGTTAAATTTTCCGGTTCCTCTATCGAGTGATCCCACATGTACCAAACCACATAGATTACGAAACACGTTAGTTAAAAATGTTCCCAAAGAAGAATTAGCATGCTTACCAGAGGTGTTGCCTACAACGCTTTACTTGGAGTTAACTGAAGGGAAAAATTTGTCATTGTTGTGTCATATTCATGCTGTGCCGGAGGCTACGGTAAGTAAATCACAATTTAAGTTGCATAATCATTCTAAAGAGTGTTTCAGGTTCTAAAAGTGAAAAGTTAAAATATTATTATGTATTATGTGAAATAAGACTACCATTTTGAATTTAACAAATATATTTTAATAACTCATTGTTTCTCTCAAACTGTTATATTAAAAATTTAATTTTTTGTAATTATTTCTTATTAGAAGACTATTAATTTAAGTGGTAGTATTAGTACTACCTAGAAGGAAATGCGACGTTCGGGGCCGATTGCGATACATAGGAAAATATGTTTCTTTAGATATATTTAAAGAATCATTGTGGCCACAAGAAAATATTGTTATTAAGAGCACCCGATTTGCTAGAACCGACCCTGAATAGGAGGCAATAATATTTCTCACTGCAGCTTTTATTACCCTTGACAAATTATAATATTGCAATTAACTCCAACCAGCTTTTTTACTGAATACGATATACTGAACGAACTGATCATCAATTATATAATAATTTATATAAAATTTTTGTAATATATTATTTAAGATGCTTCAATCTGTGGATGTATAATATTCTCATCTATATTTTACAACCATTTTAGTCAAATTACTTAAGATTGTATCTCACGTACATTCCCATAGAAAACGATAAGAAAATAGCGATTTTGCCAATGCAAATAAATAACACAGGCCAACAAAAAAAAATATCTGTAAAAACTTTTTAAACCAATACATCTAAGTTTTATGTATTTTTGGGTGCTGAAACCGTATCTGGTATCAGTTTTTTTTGTATCACCCACAGCTCTCACAATATGACATCGATTGAATTTCAAAATAGGGAAAATTTGGTTCCTAAAAAAATAAAAACTTAAACCGTACTTTTATTTGATTACACTACAATTTTTACTCTTGATAACATATTTCACTTCAATGCGAATATTTTAGGTGCTTATTTTTTTGTATTTTCTTTCCCTTTTCTCTGTGAAGTTTCTTGTATAGCTTTTTCTCCGATGTGATGCATTTTGTTGTTCTCTATGAAGTGACCAACAGTAAACACCCATCATGTTGATATTCCACCGTCCCTGTTACCGTTTCTCCATCTCCTATATGTCCTGATGGAAGCGTTTCCCCTGCTCTTCACTCACATCACCTAAGTTTTTAGGAAAAAAGTCAAGATGGTTGTGCAAGAAGTGGACTTTAAGGCTCATCAGAGTTCATAGTTAGGGTCTTCCACATTACACAATAACTTAGTCACAACTAAATAATATCCAAGCCTTCTTTTGCTTTGTAATCATCCTTGCTTCAAAGCTGGAATCGAACATAATTTTACGAACATCAGGCCCAACGAAAACCCCTTCTTTCAGTTTGGCTTCTGATAGATGAGGAAATCTTTTACACAAATATTTAAAACATTCACCATCTTTAGGCAGGGCCTTCACAAATTGTTTCATTAAGCCTAACTTGATGTGTAGTGATGGTAGAAGAATTTTTTTGGGTCTACTAAAGTTTTATGCAAAATGTTGTTCTCGCCAGGTGTTAAAGTTTTTCTTACGGGCCTTTGTTTTTTGGACCAATGTTGATCCCTTGCTCTGCTGTCCCACTCACATATTAAACATGGAAACTTTGTAAATCCCATTTTTGAATCTCCACATAGCATCCAATCGCGAGCTGGATAGTTAATTTTCTGTAAAATCATTCATTTGGACTGAATGAGCAACAGACAGTGAAGCATAAGTATTTCCATTGTGTAACAAAACACTTTATACACTAGTTTTTGATGAGTCCATAAAAAGCCTCCAATCTTCCTTCTTGTACTCAATGCCAAATTCGTTCATTAAACTACCAATATCATGACAGTACCCAATCCTTTTTCTGCTTAAAAAACTGAGCAAACTGTTGATCTCTTGTTCTATAATGGTAAATAGATGTTCCAGATTCCAATAAATGTTTTTTTTCAGCCTAGAACCAAGCAATTCTGCTTTTTCCTTAGTCAAAACCCAAATCTCACACTAAATCATTTAACTCAGCTTGTGTAAACAACTGTGGTTTAAATTTTTTAGAGAAGATTGAAACTCATCATCATCCGGTCGACTTTCATTAAATTCAGGACTGGACTGTAAAATGTCATCAATAGACTGAGGTGGCTCAGGGACAGGAAGTTCCGGCCCATGTCCTACCGGCCAATTAGATGAAGTAAAGTTAAGATAGAAAATTACTTTCTTATTTTTGGAGCTATGTTCAGAAACATCAACGCTCAACTCAACAATCATTTGAATGATTTTCTTGCTCTCTCCATACCATGGGTATTGCAATTCTAAAAGCTTTCTTTTCTTTCTTATACCAGTTCCTAAGATCCTCGACACAAATATAACATACTTTGTGAGGAGCCCAACATTTTTCTTGATTACCGAATTCTACACCTAAATATGCAAAGTATACTTTTTTTTTGAGATGCTGGCTAATTGGTATACACTAATGCCATGAAACACACACACACACACATACTTTTTTTTACAAAGTCAATAATGTTTCTTTGATGTTTTTTAACTATAAACTCACCACATATATAACAAAAAGTGATGGGAGAGTTTTTACAACCACGATTCGCCATACTTTGAGTGTGAATTAGAGCACGTGGGTTAAACACTGCAATGCGAGGTTATATTAACTGGAAGAAAACAAACAGCTGTGATATTTATCGGGACTGCCAGCCTAATAACATTTGATTTTACTGCCAACGTTATAATATTCTGATTTTATTGTCAACCTAATAACATTCGAATGTTAAAAAATTAACTTTTCATATTTTGAATATTAAAAGGTGAAAAATTAGTGGGTGATACGACTTTTATCATTATTGTTTTCGGACTCAGCACAACAAAATATAGGAATCAGGTAAAATTATTAAAAAAGTTTTTTCATCGTTGGTCTGTTTAATTAGTTAAAAATAAAAAGTATTTATTAGGATCGTTAAAATATTGTTATTAAACATAAAAATGGTACGTTTTATAATAATTAAAAATTTCCAATAAAGATATAAGTAAAAACAGTTTAAAAAATTCAAATATTTTGATTTATCTATTGCAATAAATTCAACAAAAAAAAAAGAACTATTTTTACTTTATATAGAATTAATAGTAATTATAAAATATTTTTAAAGCGTTCAAACAATTTCATTAACAAAATAAAATTATTTATTTTATGGTGTTAACATGGGCGGCATCGCAAGAGTATTTTGGTATGTTGGTAGAAATATAGACGCCAGCTGTCTTCAATCAAATATACATAAACATATATATGAACGTCAATTCATTATAATTTAATACAAAAAGGTTTATACAAAAGAAAAATTTATTAGATTAGAATAAACTTAAATTATATTAAATTCTATACTATAAACTGTTTGTATATATAACCATGTCATACACCTACAATGTTTGGAAAGAGGTCTGCTATTCGATGATCTGGTTTCTCAGCTGTGCATTCGCGATGCTACCAGATTTTCAGTCGTTATTTTATAATTTGTTGATTTTTGATGATGTTTATTTAAAGAAAATCATTAATTTTCAGACGTTTTATTTTATTTTTTTTATTATTGAAAAGTTCATCTTTCAAATGATACCACTTACGAGGCTGGTTTGAAAAGTCCGTGCAAAAATAAAAACTACTTATGTGTTTGGGGTAAACCTTTTTTATTTTTCGACATAGTCTCCTTTTAGGCTTATACACTTCGTCCAACGATGTTCTAGTTTGTTGATCCCTTCCGAATAATAGGATTTGTCCAAGTCTGCAAAATATCCATTAGTGTCTGCAATCACCTCCTCGTTTGAATAAAATCTTTGTCCCGCCAGCCATTTCTTCAAATTGGGGAACAAATAGTAGTCCGAGGGAGCCAAGTCTGGAGAATAGGGGGGATGTGAAACGAGTTGGAATCCTATTTCCATTAATTTTGTGACCACAACTACTGAGGTGTGTGCTGGTGCGTTGTCGTGATGGAAAAGAACTTTCTTGTGGGCCAATCGCGGGCGTTTTTCTTGCAGCTCGGTTTTCAAACGGTCCAATAACGATGAATAATATTCTCCTGTAATAGTTTTACCCTTTTCCAGATAGTTGATGAGGATTATCCCTTGCGAATCCCAAAAGACAGTCGCCATAAGCTTTCCGGCCGAAGGAACGGTCTTCGCCTTTTTTGGTGCAGATTCCCCCTTGGTAACCTATTGTTTAGATTGTTGTTTGGTCTCAGGAATATAGTAATGTATCCATGTTTCATCCACAGTAACGAAACGACGCTTAAAGTCCTCCGGATTCTTCTGGAACAGCTGCAAACCATCCTTGCAACACTTCACACAATTCCGTTTTTGGTCAAGCGTGAGCAATCGCGGCACCCATCTTGCGCATAGCTTTCTCATGTCCAAATGTTTATGCAAAATATTATGTACCCGTTCAGTCGAGATGCCCACAGCACTAGCAATCTCACGCACCTTAACTCTTCTGTCATCCATCACCATATCATGGATTTGATCAATGATTTCTGGAGTCGTAACCTCCACAGGCTGTCCAGAACGTTCAGCGTCACTTGTGCCCACATGGCCAGTCCGAAAATTTTGAAACCACTTATAAACTGTTCTAATCGAAGGTGCAGAGTCACCATAATGTTTATCAAGCTTCTCTTTAGTCTCCTGAGGCGTTTTGCCTTTCATAAAGTAATGTTTAATCACCACACGAAATTCTTTTTCGTCCATTTCTTGAAAATCACTCGACTTCCTTGATTCACACGAATGCCAAACACAAAGAAATAGACCAATATGGCTGAAACTTGGTGTGCGTTCATTCAAGAGATGCTACTAACTAAATATCTCGGACTTTGCACGGACTAAATATTCTCGGACTTTGCACGGTTTCAAACCAGCCTCGTAGAGGCACCTCTTGGTGCCGGTTTATTGCTGGTTTTTAATAAAAGCACATTTGAAGATGGTTTCCATTTAAATACATGTAAAAAATTGTGTTTTAAAAAATATCTCTTACAATTTTCAGGGAAGAGTTAAAATTTTTTTTGAGTATTTAAAATATCAAAATCTACTAACTGACCTAATTTAAGTCGTTGGTAAAAAATCGACCTATGTGAGATACAACCTTAAACACCCTGTAAAAAATAATGTTTGCAACCAATAGCGGGTAATATTATACAAGCTTATATGATTAAGTCCAGTAAAAGACCCCGCACTAGTCTTATGGAAAATGATGCCCGGCCAATTAAGAGACTCCACAGGCACAAAGTGCGAAATACCCTGATTTAAGTGTTAACGCTTCTGGAATCCCTTGAACTTGCTAGAGATTTTTATATATACCATACACTATTACTGTATATATCAATAAGCTTCAACCTGTGCCTAATTGGCCGAACGCAGAGCATTAACCTGGTTACTTTAAACTATTACTGACTATATCTAAGTAGATAAGTCAGGGAATTGCCTTACCAATATAAACAATACGTTATATCTGCGTATAAATGTAAAGATGTGCATAACTTGATTTCATATAGTGTTTACGATTTTTATTTTTTACTTTTTACTCTTTTTTTACTTAGATATATTCAGTAATATTTTAAAGCTACCAGGATAATGCTCTGCGTTCGGCCAATTAGCCATAGGTTGAAGCTTACTGATGTATACAGTAATCTATTATATATAAAAAAGTCCAAGGAATTTCAGAAACGTTAACGCTTAAACCTGGACATTTTGCACTTTGTGCCCGTGGGGACTTTTAATCAGGGCTACAAAAGCTAGAAAAAGAATCCAATTTAAAAACAAATGGGCCAGATCCTATTTTTCATAAAATTAAGGCGGGGGGTCCTTCGTAAATATGTTGAATATACTTTGGAATATTACTAAGTGTGATATATTTTTTTTTATCGCACTTTAGGCTTGAAAAATCTAAAACATTTAAGAGGAGAAAATCAGAGGAATTAAACAGAGTTAAATGCTAGAAATAATAGTGAGATGGACATTCTTCAACCTGATTTTTGTAATATGATTAAACAAAATACATTAGCCGTTTAAAATATTATCTTATAGTTGCACAGTTTAAGAGCAGAACACTGGAAATTAATTATTGACGATCTCGGTCCAATAATCTGTTATACGAGAGTGGATTGATAAGTCTGGTAATTTTTTATCAAATTTCGAGAAATTTTGTTAAGCGGCATGACTGTTGGTAAATATGATTCTTGTAACGGTAGTGTTCAATCTTTCAATCAGATATAACGCTCCGTTGCTTGTTAGCTGTATCGTAAGTAGTCGATGTTACGCGTGTTGTAGAAATGGATAAAGCCGAGTATCGTGTAGTAATAACACATTTTTATTTAAAAAATGTACTACAGCCCAGGTAGAAACTAAACCGAAGAAAGTTAACTGATTCTGCACTAGCACACAAGACCATATTACTACGTAAATAAATTTGAACATGGCCGTACGAGCACTGCAGATGTTGCACATTCAGTAGGCTCGATTGAGGTGTCTTCTGAAGTAATGATCGATAAAATTTGAGGTTCGCGAAATTGCTGAGACGCATCTCATATAAAAGGATACATAATATCCTGCATGAAGCTCTTAAAATGAAAAAGCTCAGTGCACGATAGGTCCCGCGTTTGGTGACTCCAGAACAAAAAGCACGAGGACAGATATTTCAAAATCATATTTGGAAAAGTTGCAAAGGATTTCTGGCATCACTTTTTGACTGCAAATAAAATATGGATCCGCCATTACATCCCGAAGACAAAACGGCAGTCAAAACGGGTGTTGGTAAAGGATAGAATGTATCGAAAAAAACGAAAACGGATTAATTGACGGGAAAAGTGATGGCTACTATTTTTTAAGATTCAGAGTATATCATCATGATCGACTATTTGAAAAAAGTTAAAACAGTGACTGGCACTTAATATACAACTTTATTGGATCGTTTGCGAAACTTGAAGGAGAAACGTACCAAGATTGGCATGCTAAAAAGTGTTTTTTTACTAGGATAATGCGCCTGCTCACACATTGGCCGTTGCACTGGCAATAGGGCACGAGCTGGGATTTCAAATAATTCTCCACCCACCTTATTTCCGAGATTTGACTCTAGTGACATTTCCTAACCTCAAAAAATGGCCTAGAGGAAAGGAATTTTCATCGAATGAAGAGGTTATCTGTACTATTTCTGAAGATATAAAAATAAGAATCTCCAGGCACCAAATGTATTGAGCTCAATTTTTGTTTTTGCAAAAAATTATATTTATCTCGTTCATTACAAGACTTTTCAATCTACCCTAGTATATCTTTTCTACATATATTTCACGGATGTTTATTACTATAATTATGTCTAGATACGAACGCTGTCTAGTCTAACTCGAGTACAATCTTTGCTGAAATCATAAAATTGCGAAGGTACGGGAGAAATGTTAATATTGATATTTACAACGGGTTTAGAAGCGTTCTGTTTAAATTGCTTTTATTTAAATAGTTACCGCTAAACACCGAACAATTGTATTAGCATTCTATTTTCACAGTTACTGCTAAATATTTAATAGCGGTATTAATAAGTATGAAATCTCATTTTCGCAATTATGCTTTGTTCTTGGATTAAATTTTTGGTGATTCATACCGAATGGCGCTGAGGTTCGTTGGCTCCTAGTACCTTTAGGTGTATGTTTTGCCTAAATGTCAGCTGCCATTATGGTTGCCTTGCGATTGGTTCATCTATGCTAGTTAACAAGCTCTAATATGGAGCGAAACACGGCATTTCCTAGTTTGTTGATTTATAGATTGCATGCCTAATCGATGATTTATAGATGGCATGCCTGGGTTCAATGCTGCACTGGTTAAACTTTACATGGATCATAATCATTATCTCTGTAAAATATTTGGAATCCTGTAATATATTGTATCCAAATCCTCAACATCATCTGTCATTGCACTTTCTACATTTTCTAAACTCAAGAAAATGGTAAATATTGGTTTTTGTTTAGTTTTCATATGAACCTTGAAAATGTAAAATAATTTCTAAGTCTCGATTTTCATAGGTTTTTCCTCTGTATGCAGTCTTTTTATTTAACTTAGTTTTTTTTAGTTAAAGTTTGGTTATATATTCTTGCTAATATATTTAAGTTAGGAATTCTTCTTTGCTTTCCATAAAGTCTAATATAGTCTCATTGTACGTTGTTTACCACTGGCGGAACGAAAACAATATTTTTATTTGATCGTTAATTTAATTTAGGGTCCATTATTTACTTTATTATTGCAATCCACTATTTATGGTAAATTTTCTGCAATCGGTCTTGCTACAAGGAGGTGCCAGTTACAACATATGCAGTGATTTCAATAACACCCTGTATATACATATATATATATATATATATATATATATATATATATATATATATATATATATATATATATATATATATATATAAATATATAAATATATATATATATATATATATATATATATATATATATATATATATATATATATATATAAATATACATACATATATATATATATATATATATATATATATATATATAAAAACATATATATATATATATATATATATATATATATATATATATATATACATATATATATATATATATATATATATATATATGTATTTAGATATATATATATATATATATATATATATATATATATATATATATATATATATATATATATATATTTATATATATATATAAATATAGATATACATATATATATATATATATATATATATATATATATATATATATATATATAAATATATATGTATATATATATATATTTATTTATATATATATATATATATATATATATATATATATATATATATATATATATACGTATATATATATATATATATATATATATATATATATATATATGTATATATGTATATATATATTTATAGATATACATATACGGAATGATTCCACAGTATTTATTAAACACTGTATCAAAAAAAAGTTTAAATAAAAGTTATAGGGTATTATACGGCGCACATGCTTACTGTGACAATAAAATGTTTTGAACTGTCAGTCGAAGAAATTACGCCATCTTGATTTTTTTAAACGGAAAGCCTTGTATATTTTTGAATCATACTAGAAATTCAAGATTCTTATTTGTCTAACATACTATATGTCTAATTTGAACTGTTTTAGAATTATTGACCCAATCTATCATAAACAGCCTGAACAGAGTTTTGCACAGAATTGGGGGTGAACTGTGCTACTTGATATTGAATTCTTTGTTGTAAATCTTCTACAGTTTCAGGTCGACTACGGCAAACTTTGGTTTTCAAATGACTCCATAAAAAAAGTCGAGTGGCGTAAGGTTGGGATTCCTTGCAGGCCATTCTATAGCACCTCTTCTGCCTATCCATCCATTAGGAAAAATCGCATCCAAATATCTACGAACATTGATTTTATAGTGTGGAGGTGTTCTGTCCTGTTGACACAACAGATTCCTATTAGGAATAACTTGCTCTTGGAGTAACTGTAAATACCGCTGTCCTGTAAGATTTCCATCTATAAAAAGGGATGAATAATACGACGTCCACAAATCCCTGCCCACCCGTTTATCTTTGAGAATGACTGTCGATTATCCAATGGGGATTTTCATTAGACCAGTACCGGCAGTTATGCAGGTTAACTCTTCCGTTAAGACAAAATGTGGCCTCCCTAGAAAAAACAATATTAGGAATTAGGTCATTAGAGTCATTATTTTATTCGTTCCATTATGACCTCGCAAAATTCAACGCGTCTATCTTAGTCATCTTCAGATAATTCTTGCCATAGAATGGGTTTGTATGTGTATAAGGTACTTTTACTTATGTTGTGGTCCAGGCAAAGCGGACGAGTGGCTGTTTGGGGATTTTCTGTAATTTCCAATAAAACATCTTTTTATCATCGCTTGTTTTAACTTTTGAAGGACCAGATTTAGAACGATCCTTAACATGACCTGATTGTCTAAATCGTTTTAAAGTTTTGCTAACTATGAACTGGGTAATAGGTTTTCGTTTCGGATACTCTGCTTTCAAAAGATCACACACACCTCCTGCTGTGTTCTCCTACGGTCTCCGTAAACAACTATCATTAACAAAGTGATTCTTTCACTTTCTGCTAAATGTACCATTATAATATTACGCTCAAATTGCAGTTTCACAAAATGCAGCAATAAACATATTCGTCAATAAATCATTTTTTGACGCGGTAAGTCATTACCTGAGAGTAAATGTTTGACACAAGCCAAAAAATCATTTGATCTCTTTAATTTCAAATATTAATAATTCCAAAACAGTTCAATTTAGACATATAGTATGTTTAGACCAATAATATCTAGAATTTTTAGTAGGCCTCAAAAGTAAAAAAAATATACAGGGCTTTCCATTTAAAAAAAATTAAGAGTAATTTCTTCAAACTGACAGTTCAAAACATTTTATTATCAACGTCAGTATGTGAGCCGTATAATACCCTATAATTTTTATTTAAACATTTTTTTGATACACTGATTAAGAAATGCTGTTGAATCATTATTTCATACATATAGGGCACTTTGTATATATATATATATATATATATATATATATATATATATATATATATATATATATATATATATATATATATGTATATATATATATATATATATATATATATATATATATATATATATATATATATATATATATATATATATATATATGTATATATATATATATATATATATATATATATATATATATATATATATATATATACCGATTTTTACTCTCTTAAATAACTATTTTTATACTAATTCTTAGTTTTAGTTTCCTGCTATTAAAATTCCTAACATTTAATGCCCTTGTCAATTTGAGCTATTATCAACCATAAAATAGACAATGCTTTTTGTCTTCCTTATTTTGCATAATAACAAATAAAAATATGTATTTCTATAGGTTTAAGAGTTCTAGAATGCAATAAAATGTTACACATATTATTGCATTTAAAACATATGACTTTTGTGTCATATATCAAAGATCACACGTGTGATTGGGTTTGTTTTACCTCTATAAGAAATCGAACGGTACAACTTTTGTATATATTATTTCTGCCTAACTCTTAAAAAGGATAGTTAGTATATAATCAATAACCCTGTAGGTTTCTCTCCGACTTGCTCCTCAGTAATATGACAAATAAACTTGAACTTATTTGTAAGAGCCTAATTTAGATATACATTATTTAATTTTTTAAAATATTCCATTCAGTTATCAAAATGAGCAATTATCATACAATAATAAAAAAAAAAATTAAAATATGTTACCCTCATTTATATTTTTCCCTAAATTGTCATATTTATTTTTCGTGTTATTATAGAATATACACGAAAAGATGTCGAAAAGAAATGAAAAGATAATTCATAAAAATGCCAGAAGCAAACACACAAGTTGATATAAATGTAAAAATATGGAATAACTAATTGCAGCAGTATATGAATTATTTACAAGGAAGAATGGTTATTATTAGGTTAGAACTAACGAAGTGAACACAAAAAATTATTTGCGAATTCTAAATGACTAAATATTTTATACAATATGCGGCGATAATATCCTTGTTATTTTGGCTTTGTTGAAACGCTGAAATAATAATTAATATATTTAAAATTTAAGATATTATTTTTGTTTATTGAAACTAAAATAAATATTTTAAGCAATTACTTTACAACAAAGTGCTTTTATTAATAGAAAATATCCGCAAAATGCGCGTTATATACGATTGGTAACTTTCCACTATAAGTTATGAGGTATGAAACATCAGCTCTTTTTCAGCACCGCCATAATACTGGTCACAAACATCAATTTTGAGGGATCTAAACAAATAGCCTCGTTTTCACATTATAAAACACACGTAGTCAGAAGAGCCTTGGAAATCGAAAAGAATGGACAGCTAAATAAGCGAGATGAAGCGCTGAATATCTCCACTACATGGAAGGGTTTACTAGCTAAGCCAAGAAATAACCAAAACATCGAGAAGGCAACAGTCAGCATAGCGCCGGAACCCGTAATTACCAATCAGCCGGCAAACACCGATACTCGGTCGAACCCTTCCGACCCCCCACCTATAATCTGCGTAGACGCCGACGTATTAAAAATGGCGACCGCACGTCGGGTTCTCAGTTAGCTTCGAGCGGCAGCAGCATAGCCAGATTAAATGGGTGGGGGTGAGGAGATAGAGAGACCACAGAACACTAAAGTCACAGCTACTAAAAAGGAACTTTTGAAAAATATTTAGCAATTCATTTTATATTCGTATTCGGAATTCAAAATAAATAAGCATATATCCTAAAAAAAAAGCAGTCAACAATTGACTGTTGACCAATTGTGCCAATTGCCATTGCGGGAAAACAGGAGATATGCAACATTGTATTTCAGATTGTCGATTGAAATAAATTATAATGTCAAACTTCTTAGAAAAAATAGATCACTTGCTCAATTGCCTATTAATCTGCAACATCTATATTAAATAAATAACATTAATATCTATAGAGTTATCTATCAGTATGTTATATACTCTAGAATTAAAGTTTAAAAAACGGGAAGAAAGAGAAAAAAAAAGACAAAAAAAAATGAAGAAATAGGGAACAATTAGATAAATAAGATACATTTGTATACAATGGGGGGGTGGTCGAATTTTTTTTGTCTTTTATTTTTAAAAAAAAGAAAAGCTGGCCAGTTAGGTATAGCCGGTACGAAAATATTCCCGCATACATATATTCACACACAATTGGGTATTTGAATAAAAAATAATTATCGATTTTTTTACTTTATTTTAAAACTTTATCATAAATAATATTGATAATCGATACGAAAAACTTTTAAAAAAATGCCACGATTGGCTGCCATGCCGGTGGCGTCATTATGTTAAAGTATTTTCACGTAAGTATTGTCAACAGCTTCTACCTGTGTATATACTGTCAAAATTATTGAAGCAAGCTATATTTTGTTATATTTGTTAAAAATGTAAATGTAAATAAAAAAATATTTTTATTAAATATAATTCAATTATTTGCGAAAGTTACGGTGACACGGCTATAAGTTATGTTCAAACTAAACGCAAAATTCATTATTATAATATATATATATATATATATATATATATATATATATATATATATATATATATATGTATATTATGAGTCTAGCACACGTGCTGCAGGGAAGTCCCTAAAGCACTCTAGGAGCGGCATGTGTGCGGAAAAAGTTATTCACGTTATTCTTGAATCGCTGCAAATTGCACTCGGTGGGAAACACAGCACTGGACAAATTATTCCAAAGGGATGATGTTCTCCATATAAAAGACTGCTTGAAAATCGTTGTACGCGGAGTAACAAGCTGAACCTCATATGGATGTGAAGTATTAGCGCGACGTGTATTTCTAACATGCACCGCTCTGGGAGGAATTAAGCGGGATACATCCTTCGAATACTTTCCATGAAAATACTTATAGAACAGACCCAAGTCGCCAACCGTTCTTCGATGTTCGAGCGAATCAAGGCCGCCGGTCAGTTCCGGGTCTCCAATCAGACGAACAGCTCTTCTCTGAACAGAATCCAACAAATGCTGTGTATGTTTGGGAGCGGAGCCCCAAATATGGGAGCAGTATTCCATAGTTGGTCGAATTTGAGCTTTGTAAAGAATTAACAGTTGTTGTGGAGTGTATAGCTTTCTGGTTCGAAATATTATTCTCAACTTTTGAGAAGCTCTCCTTGCTATGCCTACTACATGTTCATGCCAGGACATATTTACTCCCAAACTAACGCCCAACAAATTGAACGACGATGCTAGGGGAGTGCCCCGACAGAACTATGTCGGGTTCAGCAACGTTAACTTTTTTAGAAAAAACTGCCGCCTGGGTTTTTGTAGCGTTAAATTTCACTTGGTTACTGTCACCTCAAGATAGAATTTCTTCCAGTTTTTTGTTAAGTTGAACGACTTCCTGCTGTCTGCGGTTATTCGCCTGAGCAGCCGATGTCCGAGCGTTCAAAGTGAATGAAGAGATAAGCGTAATGTCATCTGCAAAGCTGTAGATTGGATTCCCGGTCTTTTCCAGCAGATCGTTAATGTAAATGAGAAAGAGAGGAGGAGACATTATGGAGCCTTGGGGCACACCGACGTTGATAGTGAAGGTGTTAGAAAGAAATCCGTTGACAGCCACTCGTAAAAAACGCTCTCTGAGAAAACATGAGAGCCACAAACAGAACTTTTCAGACATACCACAAGAGCGTAGCTTAGCCAACAATCAATCGTGCCAAACACGGTCGAATGCCTTAGATATGTCAAGAGCAACCGCTCGAGATTCTCCAAAGTGTTCAATTGCGTTCTTCCAAACATGTGTTACATAAGTCAGAAGGTCTCCTGTTGATCTACGTTTACGAAAGCCATATTGGTGATCGCTAATAATATTATTACTTTACTACTTACTATTAAATACTTACATCGAAGTGATCTTCACTACAGAAAAAATTTGATGTTGTTTTAGAATTAATAGGTCCTACTGCTTGGAACCATTGGCTTCAACGTTTAACATCACGTGGCACATTTAAAAACATTTTTTTTGGAGTTATTTTTATAGAATTCGTAGAAAATGGTATATAACAGGCACGATAACTTTTTAGATTAGACATTTTTAATAAATTTATCAAACACTGATGATAATAACAAGAATAAATTGATTGAAAACTAAAACACTCGTATTAGCTGTCTGTGATGTGATAAAAATTGTGACCTCACACGCGCTCTGGTTTTTTTTTTTTTTTTCGGCGCGTCATCGGTAATAAGTTAAAAAATTATTTTTTTTAAATATTATATAACTTTTTAATAATAACGGAAAAAAAATAAAAATAGTTTTGTTATAAACCTTATATATGATCTTTCCATTTATGACAAAAAATTTTTTTTTTCGAAAGTTGAATTAGAATATATGTTTTAAATAGAAAATATAGAGACTTTTCATCAAAAACAAGGTCCTAAAGTGCGACATGGCCGGCATAGTATATAATTTAAATATTTAAGTTAATATTTAAAAACCTAAGACTGAAAAGTAGCTGTTCTCTGATAGAGACAATTCATTTTTCATTCAATCTTTCATTCCAGCTTTCAATTAAAGCTAACGATTATGTTACCTTAGGGTGGGCAATATACCCTGTGTATTCAAATTGTCATTAGGCAAGCCAGATTATAATCAAAAAGTCATATTTTTAATAAAGGGTGCGTTATTGCTGCCATTTATAAATAAATAGATGGCCTGGAAACACCCTTTTTGTAGTAGGGCCACCCTTTGAGTTCTCTAGATCTAGTTTATGGGTTGATCAGACCCGTTTTCCTTGTTATATTTCTCTGCTTAGATGTTTCCAAAGTTGTCTGTTAGACGTCTTCTCCTTCCAGTTCATAATCCCTGCCACCTCCATGTCTTCCTTGACTTGCTGCAGCAATCCTATTCTCGGTCTACCTCTCCTTCCACGTCCCGGTTCCCATTGAATTATTTTATATATTGGTGCACCTGGGCCTGCTCTCCATGTGTGTCCTAGCCAATTACATATCTTCTGTTTTATTTTTTTGACTATGTCCTCCTCTTCCACTTCTTCCAAAATTTCTTGATTAGTCCTCCTGCTGTAGACTCCTTCACATATTCTTATTGGCCCTAGGATCGCTGTTAATATCTTTCGTTCAATTCTTCTCATGTGTTCCTCTTGTTTCTTTGTCATGCTTATAACTTCTGTAGCATACATTAGTTTTGGGAGTATTATTGTCTTGTCTATCCTCATCTTACTGTGTCTTCCTATTATCTTACTACTTAACAATTTCTTATTGCTTGTTTGCTATTATTAATTTTTCTTTTACTGCCATTTCCTTGTTCCCATCCCAATACGGCGTCACTCCCAGATATTTAATCTTCTCTACTCTTTCGAAGCTATGCTTATTTCTCTCACCATTTCCTTCATTATTTTCTGGTTCTTTGCAATAATTACTACACCGTCCACATATGCCACTACCTGACTGCCTCTTGTTCGTGTTGAACCCTGATTTATATTCCTTAGTACATATTGTAGTGTTAGGTTGAATAACGTTGCAGATAATCTCCCTGTCTAACTCCTTTGTTAATTTCGAAATCTTGTGTTCCTTCTTTCTGTGTTTTGACATTGGCGAATGTCTCTTTCAGTGTCATCATACATAGTCGTCTTATCTTGCTCGGTATTCCCAGTTCTTTTAGCACTGTATTTAATCCAGTTCTCTTAACCGAGTCAAATGCTTGCTTTTTAGTGCATGTTGTTGTGCTCTTTCCATTGCTTGTTTGACCACATGTATTGCATCTACCGTAGATTTTCCTTGTGTAAATCCGCATTGGTATTGTCCTATTACATCCTTTATTACATATTTGAGTTTTTCGTGTATCATCGTTGTCAAAATATTGTAGGCGGTGTTGAGCAGGGTAATTCCTCGATAATTTTCGCATACTCGTTGGTGGCCTTTCTTGTGTATTATTACAATTTCACCTCTTTTCCAATCACGTGGCATGCGTTCTTCTCTCCATATTTGTTTAATTAGTACGTACATGCTTTCACAGAGTTCTTCTCCGCCGTATTTGAACAATTCCATGTTTATCCCGTCTTTGCCGTTCTTACTTCTTAGTATTATTTCTTTTATTTCATCTCTTGTTGGTTCTAGAATCATTTCCATTTCATTTTCTTCTTGCTCGTTTTCTTCGCTTATGTATTCTTCCTGTATTTGTTCGTTTAAGAGGTAATTGAAATGTTCCTTCAATATAATAATATACTCTTTTTCTTCTTCTATTATTTTTCCCCTCTCTATCTTTCACTTCTCTGACTTTTCTTTTATAAGTTCTGTTCTGTATTTTGATCTTATTGTAAAACTGTTTTGTGTTAACATTTCGACCTTCTGTTTCTACTTCTCCAATATGTTCATCTATTCATTCTCTTTTTGTTCTGCCTTTTAGTGGCTGATATTTTCTCTTAATTGCTCTATTATTGTTACGGTAAATTCATCGGCGTTAAATTAGGGCTACGTGGAAACCAACTTCTTTCAGAAATAAATTTTTTTGGAAAAATTTCTCGAATGTCCGACATGTTTAAAGCGTGTCTTGTTGCCCCATCCTGCAATAACTAGAGAACTTAGCAATTATTACCATTAAAATTTTGTTAAGTAGATGTAAAGACCATCTCAATCATTCTCACATATGGTGTTGAATTGACTGTTTTTTTTATATAATGTCATATTCAAAGGATTACTGTCTATGATTCCAATTGCCAACATTGTAGCCAAAGCGATTATTTTAGGGACATTTAGAACTCTTTATTGTCGGACATAGCGACATTTTTGTCTGATGACTCTCACTCGAAAATAAAATATTCTTAAATATTAAAGAGGGTTGGAACATTAGTTTTACGAAGCTAGGTTTAAAAAGAGTGTCAGCCATCTTTAGTTCTTCCAACAATTCTAACGAACTCTTGGGCTCATAATCCATTGAAAAATCTGTACATATTTTACATATAATTAAATAATTTGTGTAAGTGAATGTCACTTACATAAAGCGAAATTGCCCAGTCAAAGCATTATTACTCTCGTAATACTCTTGAACATCAAAGGTGCTCTCCGCATTGGTAAAATACTACGTACCAACTAAGTCTTCTTCCCTCCATTACGTTTCCACAATAAACTAAACAAATTTAAACTCATTTATGAGACGTTCTACTTTTTTTTAACAGGTTTTTCAATATCAGCAATCAATCTAAATAAAACTTTCAATCTCGGTCAATAAAAAGTAGTACCATATTGGTATTTTAGTTACCAAAAATGAATTACGAGTATTTCTATTTTTTTCATCTATTTAAATAGGTTTTTTGTAGTTTTATTTAATTCTCTCTACCACAAGATAAAGTTTTAGATACTTTTCGTTAGTTTTGCCGTCAAGATGAAGACGAAAGGCCCTGTTTATAGTTTCAAGCCGCTGAGCGCTCTTGTGATTGCGAAGTTTTCTCGTACTTGGAAACTTTAACTCTAGTAGTAGAGTTTACTCAAGTTTATCTTGCGGATTCTTGATTCTTCAATAACAAGTATATGTTATATAAGTTTGTTCTGATTTTCTGTGGTTTTTATTGACATAGTAATATATAGAACTTATCAAATTATGATTATAACTTGATAAAACAACATACGAGGCTGGTTTGAAAAGTCCGTGCAAAAATAAAAACTACTTATGTGTTTGGGGTAAACCTTTTTTATTTTTCGACATAGTCTCCTTTTAAGCTTATACACTTCGTCCAACGATGTTCTAGTTTGTTGATCCCTTCCGAATAATAGGATTTGTCCAAGTCTGCAAAATATCCATTAGTGTCTGCAATCACCTCCTCGTTTAAATAAAATCTTTGTCCCGCCAGCCATTTCTTCAAATTGGGGAACAAATAGTAGTCCAAGGGGGCCAAGTCTGGAGAATAGGGGGGATGTGAAACGAGTTGGAATCCTATTTCCATTAATTTTGCGACCACAACTGCTGAGGTGTGTGCTGGTGCGTTGTCGTGATGGAAAAGGACTTTCTTGTGGGCCAATCGCGGGCGTTTTTCTTGCAGCTCGGTTTTCAAACGGTCCAATAACGATGAATAATATTCACCTGTAACAGTTTTACCCTTTTCCAGATAGTCGATGAGGATTATCCCTTGCGAATCCCAAAAGACAGTCGCCATAACCTTTCCGGCCGAAGGAACGGTCTTCGCCTTTTTTGGTGCCGATTCCCCCTTGGTAACTCATTGTTTAGATTGTTGTTTGGTCTCAGGAGTATAGTAATGTATCCATGTTTCATCTACAGTGACGAAACGACGCTTAAAGTCCTCCGGATTCTTCTGAAACAGCTGCAAACCATCCTTGCAACACTTCATACGATTCCGTTTTTGGTCAAGCGTGAGCAATCGCGGCACCCATCTTGCGGATAGCTTTCTCATGTCCAAATGTTTATGCAAAATATTATGTACCCATTCAGTCGAGATGCCCACAGCACTAGCAATCTCACGCACCTTAACTCTTCTGTCATCCATCACCATATCATGGATTTGATCAATGATTTCTAGAGTCGTAACCTCTACAGGCCGTCCAGAACGTTCAGCGTCACTTGTGCCCATATGGCCAGTCCGAAAATTTTGAAACCACTTATAAACTGTTCCAATCGAAGGTGCAGAGTCATCATAATGTTTATCAAGCTTCTCTTTAGTCTCCTGAGGCGTTTTACCTTTCATAAAGTAATGTTTAATCACCACACGAAATTCTTTTTTGTCCATTTCTTGAAAAATCACTCGACTTCCTTGATTCACACGAATGCCAAACACAAAGAAATAGACCAATATGGCTGAAACTTGGTGTGCGTTCATTCAAGAGATGCTACTAACTAAACATGACCTCGATACGCGCCGGTGGTGCCAACTCTCGGACTTTGCATGGACTTTTCAAACCAGCCTCGTATGTGCGAGAAAAGTATTTAATTTTGTTCCAATAACCAAAAGAACTTTAGTGTATAAGCAGCTTTAACTACGGATATATTGAGAGCTATAGATAATTATCGATATATTGAATGACAATAGATGATATCGATATATCAGTAATTGAAATATCTATAATGAACCTATCATTCTATCTATATATTTGTTCTATTATACACAATATTTTATATTACCTATTACAAGACCTTCTGCTATTTTTCAACTATTTTCATTTCTATGGATTCCTAATTTGATTTTGGTTTAATTATGGTCTTGCAAAAACGAGACTCTATTTCAGTTCTCATGGTCTCCTGCTCGACATATTAGATTGTTGAGGTATGCTACTCTTTTCATGATCTTTATAATTTTGTATCTCATATCTGTATCGATATGACCAGAACTCAATATATCTATTTCTGGACAATTAAACTACATTTCTTCCTTCTATAATTTTTTATCATCAACAACCTTACATTTAGTGTTTTCGATGTTGTGATGCACTTTGTATTTGTTGAAGATATTGTTATTCTAGTTTTTGTGCGGTTGGTAAAATAACTTGCAAAAACTGTCTTCCCTCCTGTAAACACAGCGACATTAACATAATATAATATTACTATTTCTTTATCTTCCATTCTCTGACTATCCATTTTATAACTTTATGTTATTATTTTATCCTTTATTACATAAAAAAAACTAGTTGGTTTAATGAGTCTTCTTGGCGAATTCATGTTTCTGCCGATATTGTCTCTGTGAGTTCTCATTCATTTTAGCTATGATGTCGTCTCTTGAGTAAATGTTTTTGATAATGTTTTGCGGAATGTATCTTTCGAAAAGAAATGTACTATATCTTGTAGTTGTAGTACCTCGCATTGAGCAGCATTATAGTAATTTCTATGGTGATAACTATTTTTAAGCGCTATTTCTACATATTTATGTGTTGTGTTTTGTTACTGTCTCTGATATTTCTATTTCTATTGTTATATGTTAATTTTCGGTGTAGTCCAATCGCTACATCCCGATCATGATAGTGCTGTTAAAATTCCTCCAAAAAAATCCCTAAACAATAATCTTAGTTGTTATATTTTAGGCTAATTCGCTCCTAAACCGACTTCCATCTCGCTTGGGGCTCACCAGAAGACTGCTACAGATTGTGGGGTATAACCTTTTGTCAACATAGGAATCAAAATCCCCATTTATACTCTTTACTAGGCAAATAGCTAGCCAGAACCGAAAAACTAGAAAATGACCAAACTGAATCTAACAGCACGGTCCACTGCCTTTTCATCCCGATAGGTTCTACAGGTTATTACGTCCAAGTACCTGTAGACCTATATTCCACTAGCTCTAACTCGAGGTAGATTCAATCTTTTTGTTTTCCCAACCAACTTGATACAGACGGGGTCAAAATCTATGTGGGCACCACCAAATTTTATTTTTAATGCAACTAGCCTTACAGGCATGTTACTCGTAAGTGGTCCAGTGGTGGAAAATAAAACTTCTGAAGAAAGATGTAGTGATTCTTAGGCTAAATCACTGTACAGGGTGAGTCAACGATAGAGTAAATTTCATTATCTCATTTGTTTAGGAAATGACGAAAAAATGCTAAATACAATAGTTTTAAGGAATGTTAAGGTGCAAAGTTTAAAATTATTTTTGAGTATACAGGGTAGTGTAGCCGATATAACATATGTTTTTCTAAACGGAACATCCTATTTTCTAATTTATTTTTAAAATCTGCGTAAAATTTTATAACTTTTTTTATTAATAATATTATATACCTAAACCTAGTAGTTTTTCTAATATTTTAATTTTTATTTTTTTTTAAATTCTAGTTTTCAGTTTTCTAAAAAATTGCCAGTAGCGTCATTGTTTCTGAAGGTGGAATACTCATAATCAGTACGAGCGTTCTATAGAGATGAAAAAAAAAGATATATGTAAAGAAATTTTAGTTACATGCTAAAGGGTGTTCAAAATAAATTTATACATTTCGACTATTTTAAATTGAAAAATCTCAAATTTTTTAAATGGCACATTATTATTTCTTCTGATAGATTTTACAAAACCCTCTAACTTTTATTAAGTATGTCATGTACCTATTTCTAATAATTTTTGATTTATTTTGAATTTTTCAATTTTTACCCTTGTTTTTAATACACTTACGCTATTATGAAAACATAAACAAATAGGTAATAATAGTTTTAATATAGTTTAACTTATCTATTGATTAATTATTATGACGTAATAAATATTCAAAAATATACCCGTCTACTTAAATGCACATGTTTAATCGTTTTACTATATTTTCCTTCACTTTCCTTAGCATAAAATGCGTTATTGTCCTGCACGCATCCCGTATCCTATTTTTCATATCTACTGGGGTTGTAGGGGGATTCACATAAGCACGATCTTTAATATAGCCCCACAAAAAGAAGTCTAAAGGTGTTAAGTCACATGATCGAGGGGACCACTGAATGAATCCATCACTACCGATCCATTTTTGTGGGTAACGATCGTTTAAAAATTCCCAAACTTCCCAGTGGTAATGAGCAGGAGCTCCGTCTTGTTGAATCCACATTTGTTCCCTTTCAAGGTTATCAACTTCTTCCAGAAGCTCGGATAATTCGTTCTGCAAAAAATTTAGATATCTATGTTAGGCCCGTTAAGCGGTTCGCGGAAAAAATATGGACCAATAATTCGAAAATTTAATATTTCACACCATACATTAAGCGACCAATGGTTTTGGTTTTGAACTTCCCGGACCCAAAATGGATTAACTGTTGAATAATAATGCATGTTATGGCTGTTAACTGCTCCATTACTGCGAAAAGTAGCTTCATCAGAAAACATTATTTTGAATAAAAAATTTGGATCGACCTCTATGCTCGATTCATGGTGGTGCGATTGGCCGTAGATTGGGATGTGTCAGATAAGTCAGCTAGTTGACGGCTGCTGACCTGGGGATTATTTTCAACATGAAGTAAAATGTCCATTTCTTTTTCCTTATTGGTGGCATTCTGGTTTACTACTTTCCGTTTCGTATACTCAATGCTACCACTACCATCAAACCGTTCCATTAAGCACTGAAAAGATTTTCTAGATGGTATACGTCTATTAGGGTACTTCGCTCCGTAAAGCCTTACTGCCAAAAGACAATTTTTTCCCTCCTCGCACAGTATATAAACCATATTAATTAATTCATTTTTAGGAAAATCCATAACTATTACCTTTAAACGTCACTTACTACAACAAATTAAACTATTTTTACTTGCTTAATAGACATGTCAAAATTTGATAATGCCTACATTTTTGTTTTGGCTTGGCAACTATAATGTTATAGCGTAAGTGTATTAATAACAGGGGTAAAAATTGAAAAAACTCAAAATAAATAGAAAACTATTAGAAACAGGTATATGATATACTTAATATAAGTTGTAGAGTTTTGTATAATCTATCAGAAAAAATAATAATATAGAGGATGTGCCATTTAAAAAATTTGAGATTTTTCAATTTAAAGTAGTCGAAATGCATAAATTTATTTTGAACACCCTGTAGCATCTAACTCAAATTTCTTTACGTATTTTTTCATCTCTGTAGAACGCTCGTACCAGTTATGAGTATTCCACCTTCAGAAACAATGGCGCTATTGGCAATATTTTACAAAACTGAAAACTACTATTTTTTTAAGAAAATTGAAATATTAGAAAAACTACTAGGTTAAGGTATATATCATTATTAATAAAAAAGTTATAAAATTTTACGCAGAATTTAAAAATGAATTAGAAAATAGGATGTTCCATTTAAAAAAAACATATATTATATCGGCCACACCTTTTTGAAGTACCCTGTATGCTCAAAAATAATTTTAAACTGTGCACCTTTACATTCCCTAAAACTATTGTATTAAACATTTTTTCGTCATTCCTGAAACAAATGAGATAATGAACTTTACTCTATCGTTGACTCACCCTGTACAGTAGTTCCCTAGCCTACCTAGTAGTATCTTATTGAAGTGCCATATCCGATACAGACGTAGGCGATTTTCTCGCCTTTGCCTGTAGTTGATGCCTTTTTAAGTATTTTCACAGATAAAACTGACTTACAATTTGATGCCTGTTCCGAACGGCCAAAATGAGAGAGCTTTACTAGGCAAGATCTAAGGGGGTTCGCCATTGCCTTTTCGAGACTCTAGTAGTATAGAAAAGAAAAATCCAGATGAACTATTGATTTGATAATTTATTCCCAAATTCAGTTTTACTTGTGCTATTATAGAGAGGGTAAGCGGAAGTTCAAATTCAATTTTATCAGAAATTACATTTGAGAACTTGAAAATGTGCAAAGATTACCTTGATTATTATTCATTCTATACTAGTTATAAGGCTTAAAAGATTAACCAGAACTATTACAAAAAGAATATTTATTCGTTTTATGACTAATTCTATTCCAGTATATGACAGTTCTATCAGTAACAACATTTAAATTAATTAATCGTTGACCAAAAAAAAAGATGATTGAGTAGTAGATGGTATTTCCTAATTAAACAAATATTACTATGACTACTAAAATCCTACTTGTAGATCCTAGAGTTCTTTGGTCAAGAACTAAACTTTACCCAAATGCGCTACATAGTGCTCACGGTAGGTTCTTAGTACTAAATTTATCCGCAACAAGAAAAAAAAATAATACCATGTCAAAGGAATAAATCTGCAAAGGCTTCGAACCACTGGAGGTCCCGAAAATATGATTTAAGCAAATTGTATATAGGCATTAAGTTCTCCCTTACGGTTCGTAGTTTCGGAGATCGGAAATATTAACTTTTACGTTCTAAAACTTATCTGATATACTCCAGTTCGACCAAGGTGGGTGGAAACTGTAGTCGTACGCGTGGCTATACCAAACCTAGATCAAAATGAGGCCGTACTAAAAGAACTAACGGTGTTTCAGATATGAAGGAAAATTGGTGGTCCTCACGTGGTGGAAAACACCCTTTTTGGACTGGAACAAGCTGTTCGCATGTGGGACGATTATTACCAAAAATTCTAATACCAACAACAAAAACGTTGAGTACTGAAAGTCTTTTCCTATGCTCTTCTGTATCACTAGGAAGAAAAATAAAACGCTGGCCAGGTATTTTACCAAAACTACAAAATATACCTTAGCAGGGAAATTTTAGTTGCACGTTGGTCCTTTAAAAAAAAACTTCACTGACAACCAAAATAACTTCTCAAGATTTTGTGTTGGAAAAGAGAACGCCAGAACGCCTTTTTCGTCTGTATCCCACTCTTCTATTATGGAAATTAATTTTCTTCCCCATTGCATACCAACCATGTGCAATTTAAAAAAAAAAAAACAAAAATTAATATATTACTCGTAAGAGGTGATTTCAGACGTCAGTGTGCGTCACAACCTTCATTACAAAACTCGAGGTTATATCCTATTCACACCGAAACTAAAGGTAGGAGTGATACCAAGCGAATTTCTGTTACTAGTTGAGAGCAGAAACATCTTTGCGCAACAACATCTTTTCTAACATAACAGATATTTGACTTTTGCCCTTCAGTGGCAATATACAATTATTCATCTAAATAGGATACATTTTTAATAGAAGTTTTGCAAGAAGTAAAACACTACTTAAATTTCCATTAAATTTTTTATATTCAACACCATGTCATCTTTCGCTGTACGACAGCTTCTTCAGATCGTTTGTTACAAAATGATAATAAAATTACTATAATAAATGGTTGGTTCACAATTTATGACAGGTAATAAAATAATTTAAAAACTTCTAGTTTTGGATTTCCACCAAGTATCGGCTGAATCAATTCATACATTTTTAATAATTTATCCAAGAAAATTAAGCTTTTCCATTTGTCCAACAACTGAAAAACCCGGAGAAAACTATATATTAACTACCCAAAATATTGTCAGGAAGAAACTTAAAAACTATAGTATTCAGATGGGAAAAGATAATACTATGTAAAGAAAAGAAGGTAAAATTAACTTTCATCTAAATGATTATTGTTACGGAAATTATCTTTTTTATTTATAAAGGTCCATTTATTTATATCTAAAATATTTCTAAACAAGTACACTAGCTAGATCAATATTTAGTAGCTTATTACTTATTAACATCAAGTTAAGGAGATCTTTTATTTGAAATACATTTAATTTTAAGTAAGTATATGTACCGTCGCGATTGTGATAATTCGCTTCCATGAATGGACTGAAATGAAATATTCATTTTTCTTGCTAACGCACTTCCATTTTTTCCAAAGCATAACATAGTTATTTACACACATACTGAAAGTTCCAATAAGCTTAGTGCTAGATATAACTCTTTGTAACATAATGATTTATTACTTGCTTGTATTTGTGAATAAGTTATATTCCAAAATGTTTGCATTTCTACACTTTTTAGGGTCTCAAAGGTACAGGGAATATAGTCCCCTAGTCTCATCGGTCTGTATTTATTAGTTTTTTAGCCTGCTTGTCATGTTAATTTTCGAAAAAAATGAGTTGTCTATATTAAATTTTGTGTGCATTTAACAGTTGCTAACTAAAGAAGTTTTGGGAATATTGTGTTGATGCATTCGAATGAAAGGGTGCTAGTCGATAACTTTTAATAATTTTAAATAACATTAAGAGAACTTTTAAGTGCATTTATACTCAAACATGTAAGGTGTTAGAGGAATGGGAAGGGTGAAAGGCGGGTTACCTTTTATATCTTTCTTGTTATATAAAAAACTTTTTTTTTCTTTGATTGTGTTAGCCGATACTTGTTGGAAATTCATAATAAAATTATATAAAAACAACACTATGTTTTAATTTCCAATATATTTAAAGTCACTTGACAATTGTTTCACCATACAATGGCTTCTTCAGAAGTAAATAAGAAAGAGAGAGAAACTTACTTTTGAAGAAGCCATTGTATGGTGAAACAATTGTCTAGTGACTTTAAATATATTGAAACTTTTTTTTTAAATTATTGGCATTGAATCATATAAGGAATCGATGAGGTAGGGGATAAGGTTAAAAAGTTAGCTTCGTATATATAGAGTTATATGTTATTTTTAGAATTGATGGAGGCGAGAAATCTATATATTATACAGTTTTTTTATAATTTTCAATTTTTACAAAAATAATGTATAGAGAGAAATTTCAGATTTCAGTTGTAAATATTTTTGAATGCCCTGCTGCGCTCAACTTGGCTTTTCCAATTGCCTTGCCATAAATTACCTATTATTTAAAATATTGATCTTTAGACCTCGGATTCTTTAGTATGAAAAAGCCAAATTTTGTACTAATCTTCGAATTACGTGTAATTTTCCATTTTTGGCGAAAAGACCAAATAATTTTATAGAAGTTTTTTACCAAAGCAAAGTAAAGTGGTCTTGTCTTATTTTCTTAATTATAGGTAAAACAAGTAATTAAAATGCCAAAATACAGTTCTCTGAAAACAGATTTGGTTGGTTGGTTGTACGCGGAGTGGACGATTGTGCCTGTCTGAATAATGCAGGTTGTTGGTTCCCTCTAGGTTTATTAGCTTCTTTCCGAACCCTTCAAGGGTTAGTGTAGCTACACGATGTAGATCTCCGAACAGTTTATGACTGTTCCGAGTTAAAGCCACATAGTCTACATGTCATGGGATCATTGTGGCAACCCATTTCTTATTAATGTTTCCTCAGGTAATAGTAACCGATGATCCCACCACCTATTTTAGCCTGGACTCTTGTTAAATAAAGGACGTCGGTTGTTAGTTTCTTTAGGGAGCTGCCAATTACGTCTCTCGCATGTCTTTGGCTAACAATCTAGATGTTGCAGATATGCTCATGTGTTATTTGTTGTTTTTACTGCCTATTTTGGTATAGCCGATACTGGTTCTGAACCTCTGTATAGTTTTGTAGCTCCAAATCTTGCTAAGTCGTGCGCTTTTTCATGACCTTTTCTCCCCGAATATCCTGGAACCTACAATTGTTTAACCCTGTGGTTCCTGGAGGATAACTCTGACAGGTCACCTTTACACTACATCCCGATCTTTGACTTGGCATGACAGGCGTCTAAGGCTTTTAAGGTAGCTTGACTGTCTGACAGACTATTTACAGATTTGTGAACAGAAAATCAACTTCGGAATGAAGTTTGACTTTATCTTGACAAATAGCTTGTATAAAGTTATTTGGATTTAAAGAGAGCAGTTGCTTGATACTATTCTTTCAATATACCTGGACTAGCACGCAGCACGCCACTTTCAAGAATGCAAAATAAAATAAAAATACTTTAGATGAGACGTGTAGCTTTGTAGTTCATTAGTTATTTTTAGCAAGTTTCCTTTTAAACGTTCCTGGACAATTTGGTCAATGGACAATTTTAAAAAACCGGAATCTAAAAGACCGAAGCACGTTACAGTTTAAATTTTTTTAATGTATGTCGCACAATTAATGCATAAAATTTATATACATACTTAATTAATAACCTGTACGTTCAATGCATCAAAACATAATGAAATTGACATTATCTGCAAACAAGAAATTTTTCTTATGTTGTCACCAAATTAAGTAAAATAGCAGTGAACTACTATACGATCTTTGGAGCATAACATGGAACAAATTGAAAAATTTTGACATTTGACATTTAGCAAAAACTGAAAGAAAAATTGTGTGTTTCTTCTTAAGAGTGCTAAAAATGTTTATATTCTTATAAGATAACTAAATTTTAGAATCTAAGTATATGATGTATGATAATCTAAGATATATTATTTTATTTTAGGTGTCGTGGTGGTTCGACGGTCAGCTGCTTCAAAAATAACACAAGTATAGCACCAGGTGTACATTTAGTATACTTTGTAGAAGAGGGTACCGAAAACAAAAGAAGTGAACTTTTTATCTACAACACCAATGCAGATGATAATGGTACTTACGTTTGTCACGCAGAAAATACCGCGGGTAGTGCTCAATCAAACTTCACAATTAAAATTGTTTTAAAAGAGGAACCAGTAGTGATACTAGTGTCTTTTCCGGTGGAATATTTAATTTATGCAGTGATTTGTGTATCAGTGTTCGCGTTTATAATTATAATAGTGATAATTATATGTCTTGTGAAGTGCCAGAGAAAGAAAAAACGTCAAATAAAACGCAATCAAACTAAGGAAGCTACTTTACATTTGCAAAATCAACGAAACGAAGACAAAAATTGGGGTAAGTCCTAAATAATAAATTTGTTGAAAGTAAAATAAATAAATTAAAATAACTTTTTTACACGCTCTTTTCAGTGAGATAACCTAAAATCTAAAAAATACTAAAACTTAAAAAAAATTCTATTACAATTTGTTTTAAACATTTTTTTTTGCGTATAGGTGAATCTAAGATACTCTTTAGAAATACTTGAAGCCTCTTTCGTAAATATACTTGAAAACTGACACCATGTAGTCTGTTAATGCTATGGTATTCACTATTATCAAAGACGGAAGAATTATTCCTTTCAGATTATATAAATCCACAGAAATTTTAGACAACTAAAAGTGGGAGATAAACTATTTGCAATAACTGAACCGACGCACAGTGGGGAAAAACGAAAAATCGTGTTTCAAAATTGTCTAGAGCCTTCAAGTTTGGTTCGATTTGGACGACTTTTTTTTTAAATTGAAGCTTATTAAATTCCAAACAAAGTTGTCGGAGCCGCCGACTTTTCAATTAAACTTTTGTTTCAAAATGGCGGACGCTGTTTTCTGATTATATAGCGACTGAGACACAGAAAACGCTTACAGTTTCAAACCAAGTTGTGCTAAAATGCGTGTATGTATGTTTTTTTTTATGTCGCAGATAATATATCTAATATCACAGTTACAAGATTAATAATAATGAACCCAAAATGGCTGCCATGAACACTAAAAGTATTATAAATATGAATAAACGTACCATTATTATTTTATATCCATAACATTTGCATAAATAATTTCTTTAAGGTTGTTAATTCTAAATATGTTTCAACAATTGACTTAAAATGACAAATCAAATATGGCGGATGTCAAAATTGAATCGAGCAAGAAAGTTTCACTGTGGCATTTAGACTGTGGCAGTCAGATCATTCAAGTTATTCAAGTTTTGTTGCGGGATTTAAATTTTCATGCAGTTATTGCTAGAATTTAATTTTGGCATCCGCCATACTTGATTTGTCATTTTAAGTCAATTGTTGAAACATATTTATAATTAACAACCTTAAGGAAATTATTTATGCAAATGTTATGGATATAAAATAATAATGGTACGTTTATTCATATTTATAACACTTTTATTGTTCATGGCAGCCATTTTGGGTTCATTATTATTAATCTTGTAACTATGATATTAGACATATTATCTGCGACATAAAAAAACATACATACACGCATTTTAGCACAACTTGGTTTGAAACTCTAAGCGTTTTCTGTGTCTCAGTCGCTATATAATCAGAAACCGCCATTTTGAAGACATCCGCCATTTTGAAACAAAAGTTTAATTGCAAAATCGGCTCCGACAACTTTGTTCGAAATTTAATAAACTTCAATTTAAAAAAAAAATCGTCCAAATCGAGCCAAAATTGAAGGCTCTAGATAATTTTGAAACACGATTTTTCGTTTTTCCCCACTGTGCGACGCAGCACGAGCTGGACTCAGTATTTCAGTACTATGTAAAATTCACCACAAGATGTCCCAATAAATTAGATATATTTTGAGTCGTCACGCATTCTGGGTGTTTTTATTTCTGGCTAAATAGCGGCCATTTGAGTTTCACTTGTATATCTTCCTATATCTATGCTATTACAAATAAATCAAATTGATATAAACACATGTCAAAAATATAAATGTATTACCGATAAGATTTTATAATTTTTATACAATATGTTAAAGGAAGAATTATTCCTTTCGGAATTATTAGATATACTATTGTTATCTTGTGTACTATTTTTTGTTTAGAAAAGTATAATTTCTGTGAAAACAAATAACATATCACAATATAGAATCTATTTATTTAAAATACACACTAAGAAGCTGATCTTGTGCGCACAGTTATAAAATTTTTAAAAGTTAAGATAGAGACTCTACTTTAGTATAAAGCAGCAATGCAAAATAAGATCTCCAGTTCAACTTTTCGGCAACATGAGGTTCTAAAAGTTTTAGATTATGTATTTATTCTGTAGATGTGTCATTGATCGCGAAACACAATTTATCACATATCTTGTCTCTGCTATGAAATCTCATTATTGTCATATAAGACACACGCTAGTGGTATCATTGAAAAATTCTCATCATCTGTCAAAGCTGCATCTCGGCTAAAATGTAGGGATGTTCTCTACCTCTTTATTTATTGCACCTATGTTACCTAATGACTATTTACTTATTCGCAGGTTCGGTAAGACAAATATTGTTTAAAAAGAATTAGAATTTAACTACTACATCTTAACTTTCTTTTTTAAGAACTCTCCAATCAGAAAACAAGATATGGTATCTTCGGAAAAGGAGTACTGGCTGCACGTGAATCCTTAATTATCCTTAATTTCACGTGATGACTGATGACAAGCGATTATTTATTGCAGTTATTTCGACTTTAAATAGTTGTAACTTTCGGAATATTCAAGATCTAGTTTACGTTGCTCCATTTACTACAGATTTTCACACATAAAAGAAATCGAAAATATTGAACCAGAGCCCTTGTTCATAATCAAATTTAATCTAGCTTAATTCAAAAAAAAATTATAGATATCAAAACACGATCCTGAATTAAAACGACATACATTTGTGTAATAGAGCACTAGAGTTTTAGATGCTAATAGTTCTATTTCTTCAATGATAATAATAAGTAAAAATAAGCCCAGACCATTAATTCCGAAAGCACTTAGAAAATAAATCTCTGCTCTTTTTCGCTTTACTTGATGTTGTATGAAATTAAATATTAAGCAGTGAATAGACTTGCGAGTATTGTCAAAAGCCAAAGTTGTATCAAGTCTAATTGCGACCAGTGTACTATTTCAAGTTGTAGATTTGAAAATGTTCATATAGAGATAGTTGGATATTGATCTTATGCTAGACATCTTTACAATTACATTAATCCGCATAGAGAGATTCGCATGGTCGCCTAAAACTCTTCCAATGACTTACATTAGGACCTCCGCAGTACCTCAGAGATTTGTTAATGGTTATATTTATAAATTTGGCGTGCTGTAACTATTACACTAATAAGAGAACTTAGTCAAAATCATCTCATTATCTGATGAATACTCCTGATATTTATAAAATAAAATCAACCAGTGTCAGACAATATTATATAAAGGGTCAATAAATAAATTTAAATTTCTGTTGCCGGATTGATGCTCTTCCTACAGTATTTGCATTCGTGATTATTTAAACGATGAACTTGGGTATAATATCAGATAGTAATAATTTAAAAACATGTGCAAGTAAACTTATAAACTGTATGATTTAAACATTTTAGTTTGGAGTAAAATAATAACAAATATTTATTCATCTTCAAGGATTTGATAACATCTTCACATGTCTTTATTATAGATGAGGGCATAAATAAATTTTACCAACCTACTTACGATGTACCTTACAAAGTTTTAAGTATACACCATAAGAATCACAATTAACTATAAAGGATACAATACCTGAATATGATCCATTTACATGAAGATAACCTGTCCAATTACGACGTTTTTTTATTTAGTTCAAGTTTTGTTATTATTATATTTTCTTCTTACATCACCCACAATTAGAAGTGAAAATTACCGTTGACTAGCCCAATCATATAATCTCAACGACGTAAAAATATAACTATCAAAAATGAACAAACTTCATCTATTTTCCGCAAATAAATGTTGTCTCTGCACATTATCGATAAACTGAATACTCGGTGATGATACCAAGATGTCGTTAAATCGAAACTATCATATTAATAAGGTGCGATATTCATATTTTTAAAACCTTGTAAAGGAATTTAGACATGGTTAATCTATCCAGCAGCCTAATGTTTTTGTGTTAATTGAATCTCGTAAAACCGCTATTAGACTTATGCTTCTAATATTATTAAAGACACGATGAATTCATTTAAAAATATGGGATATTGCATGTGTCTTTACTTCTGTTCCTTTTATTTCTCTGTCTTGAATTCAACGAAATCAAAATAACAACTTCTTATAATTTTAGAAATATTTAAATTTATTTTATTTTTAATATTTTTTTTTTTGTTCTTCTTTCTCACATTTGGTCAATGTGTTTCCATGTCTGGCTGACGGGCCCAAGCCTAGTCAGCACAAATGCTGTTACTATTGGGTATTAAGGAATGACCTGACAATGTTACATGTTTTCAAAATCAATGACTTCTGAATGTTTTTGTGTATGTTTGTGTTTAGTCCTAATTGTACTAAGGGTGGTAAATATTGTTGGTGTAAGGCATGTGACTGATATGACGAGGGGGACAATGATGACTCTTTCTTGTTTCCATATCCTTTTTGTTTCTGGTACAAGGTCTGTATACGTGAAGATCTTTTCTGTGTATTTCATTTAGATGTTTGTGTCACTGGGGGCAGCTATATCAATTAGATAAGTGACTTTTCATTTTCTGTATTGAAAAGTAATATCGGGTCTATTAGCGGGGACTGTTTTATCTGTATGGATATTGATGTCCCAGTAGAGCTTGTAATTTTCAAGTATGGATGATGGTGTGTATTTGTAGTAGGGTTCTGTGTTTTCCATTAGTTTGTATGTTGTGGCTAGTGCTTGATGAACTAATTTTGCCGAGTCATGTCTAGCTGTGTATTCAGTTCTGGATAAAATTTTACAACCGCTTGTTATATATTCGATCGTTTCTTTATGCTGATGTCATCTCCTGCATCTGTCTTTTGTAATATGATGATATGCTTTTGGTAGTTTGTGATTAATATGACTTTATCCTGGGTGGCAAGTAAAAAGCCTCCTGTTTCAGGGAATAGCTGCCCATCCCGTAACCAGGTGAATGATTATTTTTTATTTACGTGATCTTGTTTTATGTGGTATCTGTGTTTTCCGTGGCGTGTTCTTTCTGATGACGTTTTCATCTTTTTCTGTTGTAATTGTGTGTGACTGTGAATATCCGCTGAGTGGTCTGCCCGGGGTAAGTCGAGAGATCTGTACTTTTTTGTTTGCTTTCGCTGTTGCTGTGTGGAGGCTGGTTTGCTTGGTGTGAAATAATTTCCTAAATGCTTGTATTTGTTTTGTATTATTATTATTATTATTAAACGGATTTTTGAAAAATCAAGCAAATCTTTCAAAATAAGCAACTGCTCTTGATCTACTCCCTGAGAGAAATTTATTTACTTGAAGGAATACTCTTATTCCTTAGAAGAAGTACAGGGAGTTACAGCGATAATTTACAGTAAACCCTTTACTTACTCTACGGGTACCTGATTTAATAAAATCATTCTACTTGATATACAGCAACTTTTAACCTTGAAACAATACAAAGACCACACCCTACTAACGAAGAAACTCTAAACTTAAACCACAATTACCAAACAAGAAATCGGAATGTTACTGATAACGCTGTTTCTGAGAGACGTTACTACTTCCCAGATCTAAGCTTTACTACGCTTTGATCCACGAAATAAAAACTTGAAATTTCAAAATATTATTTAAAGGAAAACTAAGAATTTGTATACATGATCACCATTATAGGTACAAAGTTTATTTGAATTAAAAATGTGTACTATGTTTAATTTTATTGCCAGTTATGATCGACTCACCTACAGATAATAATAAAGAATAAAATACAGTAGCACGTTCAAGAAAACTATGTTTTAAATATATATATGTATTTATATATATATATATATATATATATATATAGATATATATATATATATATATATATATATATATATATATATATATATATATATATAAATACATATATATATATATATATATATATATATATATATATATATATATATTGTTCTATATTTATATTCATTTTTTTCCAATATCTGTAATCACAATAACCTAAAAAAACTAACTTAGAGTTTGTGTTGCTTTTGGACTTGCTGATTATTATAATTTAGACGAATATAAACTAGTGTTCCTTTTCCTATATACATGTATAATGGTTTATAACCCTCATGCATATATTTGTACGAGTGCTTTTTTTTTTTAATTTTATTATTTTATAAATTAATTTTCTAAATATTTTCAGTGGTTTTGCGGGGAGCGAAATAACTTTTTCTGTGTAGTTCTTATGCAATCTGTTGTAAGTTAATTTTTAAATGTATATTTGCTTGTATTTTATTTATTTATTAGTATTATTTACTAAGATCTGCAGAATTACATAAAATATCCGTATATTTACTGGATTTTTGATATTCTATATATATTTTACACGTTTATAGGTACGTTTCAGAAGATATTTAAAAAAAAAAAACTAGGCTTAGGAACATAGACACGTACATGCCAAGAAACCGGTTATATAAATATCTAAAAAGGTCAACAAAATCAGATAAGATATACTAAATAATTTAAGAGCTTTACGTTATAAACAGAGTGAGGATTCCGTCAACGGACCCATTTTTGAGCGACGCTCTTAATGTAAAACAAACCCGAAATAGATTATATATTTTTCCTAATATTAGAAATAATAAAATTTTATTGAAGTCTTGAATACTTTTCACATTAAATAGTCAATCTAAGGAATATATATTTTGAGTTAATTAAAAATATACTATGTTGCTAGTTTATAAATCAAAAATAATTTTCCATATTTTTTTTAAACCTACTTTAAAGTTTTATGGATTTTTTTTTAGTTTTGTAGTTAATATGAGGACAAAGAGGCTTTAGAAACTCACGCCTGTGAGCTCTTCTAATCGTATGTTAATTACAAAGTTGTAGATTTTACACGAGTTTGTCTTGTCGTTTCTCGAATATATAAGTAATAAAACGTTACCTTTCTTGTAAGTTTATTCAACCGAAAAAGCGAAAAAAGTTCTTGCTCTTTTTATCTTTCGGCCATAAAAAAGAGAGTAAATATTCACAATTTTTTTTTGTGCTGCAGGGAAATCCTTAAACTGCTACAGGAGTGACGCCTATCCGGAAAAAGCGATTCACGTTGGCCTTGACCGGCTGTAAATTTTATTGGGCGGAAAACCCAGTCCTGTGTAAATCATTCAACGGAATGAGGTTCTGCATATAGAAGACTGCTTGAAAAGTATTGTACTAGGAGTAATAAGCTGAACTTCATTCGGATGAAAAGTATTAGCACGAGGTATATTCCTAGTATGCATCGCTCTTGGAGAAATTAAGCAGGTTATATCTATTGAACACTTTTTATGAAAGTACTTTTTTTTTATGGGTCTAGCACCCGTGCTGCAGGGAAGTCCCTAAAGCGCTATATGGGCGACACGTGTGCGGAGAAAGCGATTCCCGTTATTCCTGAATCGCTGTAAATTGTACTCGGTGGGAAACACAGTCCTGGGCAAATTATTCCAAAGGGATGATGTTCTCCATATAAAAGACTGCTTGAAAAGCGTTGTACGAGGAGTAACAAGCTGAACCTCATACGGATGTGAAGTATTAGCGTGACGTATACTTTTAACATGCACCGCTCTGGGAGGAATTAAGCGGGCCACATCCTTCGAACACTTTCCATGAAAATACTTGTAGAATAGGCTCAAGTCACCAACCGTTCTTCGATGTTCCAGCAAATCAAGGCCGCCGGTCAGTTCCGGAGCCCCAAACATGGGAGCAGTGGAATTAACAGTTGTTGTGGAGTGTAAAGCTTTCTGGTTCGAAATAATATTCCCAATTTTTGAGAAGCTCTCCTTGCTATGCCTGAACATGTTCATGCCAGGACATATTAGCTCCCAAATTAACGCCCTACAAATTGAGGGACGATGTTAGAAGAATGGAGTGCCCCGACATAACTATGTCGGGTTCAGCAACGTTAACTTTTTTAGAAAAAACTGCCGCCTGGGTTTTTGTAGAGCTAAATTCCACTTGGTTACTGTCACCCCAAGATAGAATTTTTTCCAGGTCTTTGTTAAGTTGAATGAATTCCTGCTGTCTGCGGATATAGCGGACTTGTAGAATAGACTTGTAAAATAGACCTATCTGTCCCATGTTCCAAGTAACATAGAATACTGGTAAGTTCATTATCATCAACCTTACAAATGAACAAATATTAATTTTGTAAATTGTTCTTTCTCTAGAGTTTCAAAATTGCGTAATCGCCTTGGTAGCTTCCTCCCTATTTCAGATATCAAAGTAGTACGATTGGCAGCAATGTGAACGGGTGTCTCACAAGACTGGTAATAAGACTTTTACAAAACTCTACAATGATCCAAGTTGAGAAATTAAAATTGAATTAAAAAAGAAAAGAAAAAAAAAAGAGAAAAAACTTTCCTTGACCTGGCCAGAAGAATCATCCCTAGAAATATTACGAACAATTTTTAAAATACACCATATTTCGTTTATAATATCCAGCGAATGTATCTAGTGACTTTCATTCTAAAATATCCAAAGATGCATGCTAAATAATTAGGACCAATAATTTTTTTTGGCCATCCAATTTAGACGTTAACTTATAAGTTTTGTGGTTAGAAACACACATCTATGACCTTAATACATGTATTATTTCCGCTAATAGTGTTATACGAACAATGGATCCAAGATTCCGTGTTTTAGGGTTTATATAATTAGGTTTCGCTTATAAGTCTTGGATTACGAAACGTGCATTGAGACGGAACATGATCCTATTACTTTAAGGAAATTGTTCTTCCTTGTACCGTAACGTGACGTCTTATCACGTAGTAATAAAATTTATGATTTTGTAACATTACCTGAAGGTTTAGTGGCGTGATTTTAACCATAGTGTTAGAAAACATGTCAGAGGTTGTTGAATTATGGATCAATTTAAAAAATTATATAAGATATCTAGGAAGTTTCTCTGAAAAATGTTGATATTTTACTTTCCTTGTTGATGGAAATTATTGTATTCGTAAAAAAATCTTCTTCTTGTTCCTCGATCACGAAAAACATAATCACTTATATTCGTTGGTCTGTCTGTTTGCACGATAACTCTCGAGCAAAATAAAACATTAATTTAAAACTTAGTGTATATATATATATATATATATATATATATATATATATATATATATATATATATATATATTTATATATATGTATTATATATATATATATATATATATATATATATATATTATAATATATGTATATATATATATATATATATATATATATATATATATATATATATATATATATATATATATATATGATATACAGTGACTCACAGCTTAAATGATGCAGTCGCTATAAGAAAAGACTAACTGGTCTCAGTGCCTCTTTATTTATTTGGAAAAAAACAACTTATTGAAATTAAATTAGTAAAGAGTCTTCTAAAAAAAGTATGAATTACGTTTTGTCTTAAATATGGCTTACTTAATTCGCAATAAATAATTAATTAAATTATATGCGATTTTAACGTCACAGCTTAAATGATGCAAAATTCAATATACCAAAATTATTAGAGGAAACAAACTGAAGAATTTGAAATAAGCCTGCTAATATTTGGTCGGGCCTCTCTCATTATCAATAACGGTTAGTTATCTTCTGGACATTGATTCAACTAACTTTCTAGTATACTCCGGGAAATAGTGTTCCATGCTTCAGTAATTTTTACTTTTAATTCAGTTTTATTTGATATTGGGCTACTATTTACTTTATTTTTTAACGTCAGCCACAAATTTTCAATTACATTTAAGTCTGGTGACTGGGCTGGTGTTTTAATAACATTTGGACAGTTATAAAGCAACCAACTGCGGACTCGAAAATAACGTGTGCTTTGGATCATTGTCGTGATAGAACCGATAATTGTTTTCAATATCTAATTTTTGGGCACTAGCGACGCCTTAGTATATCCAAGTACACATATTGGTTCATATTCCCTTCGACGAAATGCATGTTACCTACTCCTGCAGATGATATACAGCCCCATAACATTACTCCACCTCCACCGTACTTTACCGTAGCTTTCATATTTTTCAATTTTAATTCTTCGTTAGGCTTTGTCCACACTGATATTTTTCCATCGGACCCAAATAAGTTTATTTTGGTCTCATCAGCAAATATTCCAGAAGTTCAAGTCTGTATTGATATGCTCTCTGGCAAATTCCAATCTCACGCGTCTATTTCTTTGGCTAATGAAAGGCTTATTTCTAGCAGTTCGACCATGTAAATTATTATTTCGCAAGATCCGTCGAACTGTTTCTGGGTTACACCTTTTTCCAAACTGTCTTTCCACCTCGGCGCACTTTTTTTTGGATTATTTGATACCTCTCTTAAAAATCCATCTTTCTTCACGTTCATCGATGATCTTATTTGGAGCCAACCTTGACTTATTCTCGACTCTATTTTCATTCCGGTAACGTTCAATGATATGC
>CM032449.1:139302097-139482097 GCA_019049505.1 Pachyrhynchus sulphureomaculatus
GTACCTTCTCGTTAGTGATGTGGTCCGTCCAAGATATTCGCAGGATACGTCTTAGAACAGTTAACAACATGGGACGTCCTCGGATACATCAATTAAAAGACCCAAATGGCGCCATCAAAGAAGATAGAGAGGATCTGATAGCAGTTACTGAGAAGTTCTATAGTACATTATACGCAGAAAGTAATACAAAACAAGTTAAAGTGGATGACGAAACCATTTTAAACGTTGGCTCAGAAGATTTTCCTGACATCACCATATGCGAGGTAGAATTAGCCTTATCACAAATGAAGAATGGTAGAACACCCGGAAACGATGGTGTGACAAAAGAAATGATAAAATTTGGCGGTGTCATTGCTATAGAAGCACTGACGATACTTCTCATTAAATGCCTGATGGAAGGACAAATACCGGATGAATGGCGAAATGCCGAAGTAATTCTATTATACAAAAAAGGTGATAAATTAAAACTTGATAATTACGGCCTATAAGTCTACTCTGCCACCCATACAAACTCCTAACCAAGATTATAACAAACAGACTCATAAACAGGCTGGATTCCGGAAACATTTTAGCACAATAGAACATATACAGACAATTTGTACACTAATAGAAAAAATGCAATGAATAGAAACGAAACATTAATCTCGCATTCGTTGATTACAATAATGCTTTCGACTCAGTGGAGCTGTGGGCTGTTTTTAAAACTATGAACAATGCAAGAATCGACTTTAGGTATAAAAAGCTTCTTAAAAATATATATGATAACGCGACAATAACAGTTAACATTGCAGAGGACATTAAAAAAAAAACTGCAATCAAAAAAGGAGTCAGACAGGGAGATACCATTTCCCCAAAGCTATTTACCCTCGCATTGGAGGATGTTTTTAAAAAACTGAATTGGAATGAAAGGGGCATCAAGATAGATGGTAGGTACCTAAGCCATCTGCGCTTAGCGGACGAAATTGTACTTATGAGCCAAAACATAACGGAACTACAGACTATGTTAAAAGAACTTCAAGAAGAATCCGTAAAAATTGGACTAACAATAAACATGAATAAATCTAAAATCATGACAAAGGATGAGGTAGATGCACATATAGGAGAACAAGTTACTGAAAATGTCGAGGAATATATATACCTAGGTCACAATATCAAATTAGGCAAAGAAAATCAAACTACCGAGATAAGTAGACGTGTTCGGTTAAACATGGGCAGCCATAGGTAAACTGACATATTTTAAGAAATGAGAAAATTCCGATAAATTTAAAAAGAAAAGTGTTTAACACCTGCATATTACCAGTAATGACATACGGGATGGAAACCATGACGCTCACCATTAGATCAGCCAACAAACTCAGGACAACACAAAGGGCTATTGAACGAATGATGTTAGGAATAAGTCTCAGAGATTATATCACAAATGAAAATATTAGGAATAGAACAAAAGTTGAGGATGTTATAGAACGCATTGCTCAATTGAAGTGGAACTGGGTGGGCCATGTTGCACCACAGGACGATTTAAGATGGACAAGGCGTATTGCCTTCATAAGCGCAGTGTTGGCAGACCTCAATTACGCTGGCTAGATGACATCAAAAACAATGAAGGGAATAAATGGCATCAGATAGCACAGGACTATGGAAGAGTATGGGGGAGGGCTATGTCCAGGAGTGGACTGTGAAGAGCTGTTAGAAGAAGAAGAATAAGAAGACGTCTGTAAGCCCACATTTCAAAGGCCTCGACCTTTTTCATGAGCGTTTCGGTTATTGTCCACGCTACTACTCGGTACAAAACAGTACCGAAAAATATATAACATTGTAGCAATCAGATTTTAAGAGGTAGGGTTATATTGTTGGAGATAAATATGGTCTTTATATTATTAAACGATGCACTCGCTCTTTCTATTTTCACATGTATTTCTGTTGCCTGGTCCCATCCTGAATTAATTATTGTTCCCAATAGGTGAAAGATTCTACGTGTTCAATTCTCTGGTTGTTTAGTATTAATTGTCTTGCTGGTTGTTGGTTTTTATAAGCATCCATTTCGTTTTCGCGAGGTCTAGGCTTAGTCCATAATCTTCACTTGTTCTTTGTAGCCTTTCCATTAAATGTTTAGCTCATCTATGCTGCGAGTACTACTGTCTCGTCAGCATATTTTATGTTATTAAGTGTTTCTTCATAATGGTTTCGCTAAAATATATTAATTTTTTTTTACATAAAATCGAACTGTGAAAGCAATACTTTTTGGTGCTTGAAGTTAGTTATGTTTGCGTTGGGATTTGAAAATCTTTAGCACAAAGACACTACAAAACAGTTGTCATGACTACATCAATTACTTTTATATAGGTTATACTCGACATGCGATTCCCTAACCATGTTGCATCCTCATATCAAAAAGCACGTCGAGTGTGACAACAAAGTGATTGATGGAGTCATAAACACTGTTGTGTAGTTAATAATTTAAGAAATGACACAAAACTGCTAATTAAAAATCTCTTGATGGAGGCAGAATGCAAAAAATATAGTATTAAATTTTAAAGAAAACCTTTCGGAAAGCCAATTAGTCTAATGAATCATTAAGTCATTCTGCTGCCTAAAACAGGGGTATACAGCATGGTATTTAGCGATTTGGGAAACCTGAAATTATCAGGTAATTATCTTATTTTTTTTTTTTTTTTTTTTTATGGGTCTAGCACACGTGCTGCAGGGAAGTCCCTAAAGCGCTCCAGGAGCGGCACGAGTGCGGGAAAAAAAGCGATTCACGTTGTTCTTGAATCGCTGTAATCTTATACTTGAATAACTGCCCAAGTGCTAGTCGGACTTGCGCAATTAGTGTTCCGTACGTTGATTGCTTTTAAATAAAAATTTTTATTACAGAGCTATAAAATGATCAATGGCTTCACAAAACACACCCCAAATGAGTTTTCAACAAAATTTTTCCCATCTTTCCTGAAAACTGATAACCTTGAAATTTTTGTTTTTTTTTGTATACCAGATAAATTATTAAAAGTAATGCACTCGTGATAATTTTCGTTCAATCTACAATCTGTGGAGAATATTCCAGAATTTTTTCAAAATTTTAAATCAGTACTGTCCCAGAGAAGTGGAGGAGACAGCGATTTTTCGCAATTTTTTAAAAATAATACAAAGAGGAGTGTGCGCAAGTGTTAAATTATGTATATTTTTGAACTCGTGTTTTTACAAGCCTTCATTTGACACCCCACTCGATGACCTGGTAAATTTTTTTTTACTACCGATTTCATCCCCCAAAACTAACCCCTTAAGTCAAAATTTAACTTTCAAAACTACACGGCTCTGTCAAATAGTTTCGGAGCAAATCGGGTGTGACAGACAGACACCGAACTGATCTTATAAGTGTTCTGTATGAAACACTAAAAACCAAAAAAATATTATCAAAATTAGCCTGAAAAATCAAAAGCTAGTTATTTGGAGCTGGGTGACCGTGAATACGACTGACCGTTGTTATATTGTTTGGGAAAAAAAACGTTATTGCAGCTTCGCAGGATTTCTCTGCAGACGACTCCGATATACGGATCCAAACTTAAGTAAATTGCCGATAGGTATCTCAAGACTTAATTTCTTGCTCAAATTGTTACCAAGCTATGGTAAGAGGGAAACCCAGATGGCTCTATTCCATATTTTAGCGGTCTACCCACTGTTCCTTTATTCGCCAATTCATCCCAAGGCGCGCTTCATCGTATAATGACTCATCATTTGAGCTAGGATTGACAAACGAGAGAACAAAACTTGGAGTACTTATTTCCATACTGGCGTAACATTGTGGTAAGATACAATAAATTGTACCTAAAACTGAAAAGTATACTTACTTTCAATCGAAGGCCATCTATGGCCAAGGGCCGACAGTGGAATGGTGAGCAAACTGCCAACATTCATCGTCAGCAACCCAATTCGACTAAGGTTCCACCCCATGTATATTTGGTTCTATATATATAAATATATAATCATATAAATAAATATATTATATATATATATATATATATATATATATATATATATATATATATATATATATATATATATATATATATAGATAGATATGAGCATTTCCGTAAATTGTTGGTATGTTAGCGGTTAAAAGAGAGAATTTTTTTTGAAAGTGGCACTTATTAGACTCGGTTCAATTCGCTTCTTGGACCTATAGAAACAATTATTCACGGCTGAACACGACTTTTTTAAGAACCTTTTTTTTACAGCTCAGTATACAAATTTTTGTGGAAAAACTCGCCAAATTGCCGTAAAAATATACGGCTCTGATTGGACAACTTTCTATATCAAATGGTTCCCGAGAAAATCGGGTGTGAGAGACGGACTCCGAAATGATCCCATCAGTGTTCCGTACGGAAGGAACACTAAAATATATCTCTTACTATGCTACCAATATTGCTATTTAATATATCTATTAATACTTAATAAAGTAGTTTGCAGGGAAGTTGGATTCTCCATCGATTCTCGCTCGGCTGAGGAGTCATGATAGGGCTAAATGCATTCCAAGGTGGACTGATGGATGAGAGAACAATCAACAACTCCTGAAAAATAGACTCTGTTCAATTTAAGTGGTTTATATTGATTTTTATATACTGTGTGTGTATAACCCTATAAAGCGCTGCCAAGCGAGAATTGTGAGAAACTCACTGAACAATTCCTCTGTTGGTCTGTCGACTTAAGCAGCCCCCGATAGAGGGCGGGTATGCCTCCAAAGTTATGCTTACATTCGCCAGAGGTGCAAATTAGTATATCTTACTTATTCTTTGCGCTAGTACCGTGAAAAGTACTTTAAATTTTCTTCTCTTTCTCCATCGATTCTAGCTTGTCTGAGAAGCCGTGATACAACAAAATGCATCTCGAGATGGATTAGCACAGAGAGTGAGAGAACAGTCAAAAACTGCTGAAAACTTTATCCAATTTTAGTGGTTTATATTGATTTTTATATTTATACTTAATTCTAAATGCTGTTTTTACATGCCATGCAAATAATTGTGAATTAAATTGAGTTAAATGATAATATTTTGGGCATTCAGTATATCGTCCTTGATAGCAGTTCATGCCAAATATATATGAAATTTCTTCATTTGGTTATAAACTCGGTAAGGAAGGCACTATGGTAAACCTAACTTATTCAAATATTATTTAAAACTGTTTTAAATAACGCATATTAAAATTGTGCTCAATTTAACTTTTTCTATTAAAAATTATATTTATGAAAGTATCTTATTAAAATGACATACAAGGAAATGTTCAAAGTACTGACAAATTAAGTTCAAATGGATCTATCAAATAATTTTCTTGAAAGTGTTCCGCCTTCAGTATTCTCGAATTGCCCGTCCTTAATGAAACTCATTCTTAGCTCAAATCCCATTAAACATGTAAAGAGGTTGGCTTTCAATCATTTATGTTATTTTAACACGCTCGAGCTCAGTGGATATGAGATTTCGGATATTGAGGTAGAAGCGTTTGAAGACAAGGGTCTTTGTAACGAGATTTAGTAGTATATTAGTTATGTCGCCAAAGATTTTCTTGAAAAAAGTTATTATTTAGCTTAAGGAATATATATCCGCTTTAGCACAGGTTACGAGAATAATATTGATAAACCCATAATGGAATTTGGTAAAATTTAATTTATATATTAGAAGCTATGTTTCCAACAAGGGTGCTAGGATTTTTCTTAAACAACAACACTTATGACAAAAATAAGCGAAGTCAGCAATCGATACGGCTTTGAACTTAATATTAGCAAAACAAAGTACATGGTAATCAGTCTCCAGTTTCTGTTACCTTGTAGATGGTTAACCATCAACAAATATAAAGAACTCCAAAATATTTATATTTTGGTTCCATGATAAACGAACAGTTGGATCGCTTACACGAAATTCGTTGCCGTATCGAAAAAGCTAGAGCAGTGTCCCTCAAAATGACATCACTTTTCAAAAGCTCAGCAATCAAATTCAGCACAAAAATAAGACTCCTAAGATGTCATGTCTTCAGTGTCCTTCTTTACGGTGTGGAGTCTCGGATCCTGACTGAAGCTATTTCTAAGAGATTTGGAGCATTTGAATTATGACTAGATTGCAGAATTTTGAAAATTTCTTATACCGACCATATTGCCAAAGAGGATGTCTTACGTCGGATGAACAAGAGACTGGAAATAATGGAAACAGTATTTAGGACACATAATGAGAAATTCTCGCAGATATGGATTACTACAGCAAATACTCCAAGGAAAGGTATTTGGAAAAACGGAAGTAGGATGCAGACGCATCTCCTGGCTCAATAATCTGAGAAATTGGTTCTCAACAAATACTACCGGTCTTTTCAGAACTGCATTAGATAACGTAGTAATAGCCAGAATGGTTGCCAACATAGGCACTCTAAGAAGAAAAAGAACAACACATATGTCTCCTGTTATTATTTCAAGAAAAATTTTACATCTTGTATTGTAAATACGATAAGACTTTCTATGGAACTAGAGTTTAGAGTAACGCATCATATAATTCACAAGACAGTTTTGATAAATGAAATACAAGGTAGAAGATTAAAAGGCAAGACTATTTTATTGTAGAGTAATGATCAACCTCGATTATTTTTTATAGGGGTTTTATTTTATATTTGTTTAAAACTACCGTAAGAATTAAGAGACATATCAGAATTAAATAGAACATTATTTGTAAAAACAACCTCCTAATATGATAAGATAAAAAAAGATTTATAAATTCTATTTGGTCTTTCTTCATGGTTTCAACATAAGCTGTTAGAAATAGTAACGTAATTTTCTTAAATATTTATAAAATTTTGCTTCGAAGGCTGCCAGTAATTAGCCGAAGGTGGTCTACGCCCTGAAAAGTGGAAGAGATAAGAGTAAGAACTAAATCAGTAATTTAAGGGAAGTAACTAAGTGGAAGTAGGGTGTGAGGAGAAAAGCAGTATGCGTGAGAACATGGTTCGAAATCGAGCGAAATTTGGACGAGAGAGAGTACATACGGTGACGTTATCGAAACGTTGTGACTAGTTGACTACGGCGGGTATAGACTCGAGTCGTTAGATAGGCATAGACTAGAATACCTTGCCTCAGCCTGTATCTTTTCTAACAGCACAAAATATTCTTTTTCGGTTTTTCCATTAATACCCATTACTAGGATCAGTTTCTTCTCTCTGACAGAACAAGGCTCTTTCGGAAATACCAACTAACGATGGTAGACTGATGGCGAATGAGAACGCGCATAACGATAGAGACCATTAATTCTGCGAGGTTGCGGCTCATTACAAAGCGGTAATCGGTAAGCAGCTCTCTGGATCGGTCGGTACATGGCGTTGCTCTACTTTTTCCGGCTTGGTCTGTGGTCTGGCCCATGAACCTATTCTGATATGTATTACCAAAGATAGTCTCGACAAGCAGACTGGCCAAGAAAAAAATAATGTAACTTCATATACATATATAAAACTGTGGCTTGGTCAACAGGGTGCTAGAGAGATATCGCCTGCCCTTACAGAACTATATAATAGGAAAAGGACTTTTTATAATATTTATAATAGAGGGGGTTTTTAAAGTTTAATTTTATGAAAGGGTTATTTTGTAGTCATCAATTTTTTAATAGGATTTAATTCCGTATGAAGTATGAAGGTGTTCTTTTTTGCAAGTAACGTGTCCTCCTCGGCCACCATTTTTGAGTTTACTATACTGGAAATAATCTAAGCCTTTAGAGTTTTAGTGCCAAAGAAGATTTTTTCTCTAACTAGATCAGCCCATGCGTGCGAAGCTACTTTTAAAGGGGGGACCCTTTAAAATAACTTTCGCCTTAATTCGTCTCCTTTTTTTCTTAAAGAATCATCACTCGTATTTGTATACCTTCACGTTTTTTCAGTCTGGGTATGCCCGACAAATGAACGGGACCATGTCCTATACACACTTATTTAGGCGCATTTTGTATTTTAAAAGGGATATAACAGAGTGATTGGTTTATTTATTTCTTTACAGTTTTGGAGATTTCAAAGGCGAAAACACGAAGTGTAGTTTTATTTCATTACGAAGTACTTTTTTTAGTGTTCCGTACGGAACACTTATAAGATCACTTCGGTGTCTGTCTGTCTGTCTGTCTGTCTGTCTGTCTGTCACACCCGATTTTCTCCGAAACTATTTGACATAGAAAGGTGAAATTTGGTAATAATATAGGAATTGATGGCCTCATCAGAGCCATGTAGTTTCGACAATTAAATTTTGACTTGAGGGGTTAGTTTTGGGGGGTGAAGTCGGAAGTGAAAAAAAATTTTTTTTACTAGGTCATCGAGTGTGGTGTCAGATGAAAGCTTGTGAAAACACGAGTAAAAAATATATATATATATAATATTATACTTGCGCATACTTTTCTTTGTATTATTTTTAAAAATTCGCAAAAAAATCGCTGTCCCGCCGGCCTTATCTCGAAAAGTACTTATCAAAAAATTTCGAAAAAATTCTGAAATATTCTCCACGGGGTGTAGATTGAACGAAAATTATCACGAGTGTATTACTTTTAATAATTTATATGGTACATAAAAAAAAAACAAAAATTTCAAGGTCATCAGATTTCAGTAAAGATTGGAAACAAACTTTGTTGAAAACTCATTTAGGGTGTGTTTTGTGAAGTCACTGATCATTTTATACCACCGTAACATAAATTTTGACTTAAGGGGTTCGTTTTGAGGGGTGAAATCGGAAGTGAAAAAAATTTTTTTTTACTAGGTCATCGAGTGTGGTGTCAAATGAAAGCTTGTGAAAATACGAGTAAAAAATATATATATAATGTAATACTTGCGCACACTTTTCTTTGTATTACTGATCAAAAAATTTTGAAAAAATTCTGGAATATTCTCCACGGGGTATAGATTGAACGAAAATTATCACGAGTGCATTACCTTTAATAATTTATTTGGTATTTAAAAAAAAAAAAAATTTCAAGGTCACTAGTTTTCAGTAAAGATTGGAAAAAAAACTTTGATGAAAACTCATTTGGGGTATGTTTTGTGAAGTCACTGATCATTTTATACCACCCTAACAAAAATTTTTATTTTAAAAACAATCTACGTACGGAACACTAATTGTGCAAGTTCAACTTGCACTTGACCGGTTTTTTTAATTCTAAAATGAGTTAAAATTTTACGATATCCCTATATCGAGTAATATTAAAAAAAAATATATATTTTGCGGCGTTATTCCAATTTTAATTAAAATTGTGGTTTTCAGGCCGTAAGTTACAAATGTAATTTACTAAAAGTTAAACCATTTTCGATTTGGTTCAATTCCAATCAAAATTGATATCAAAAGATATTTGGTGAAACACAAATATGATGCAATTTGATATAATCAAAAAAGTTAAACTCAATATAGGTAGCTAAGAGTCAGATTCACTAATGCAGTATAAAACTTATTATTGACCTAATTTATCCGGAAATTGAAAATTTTTGTTAGGGATAGGTTAGCTAACTTTTGCATTTGTTCTATTTAGTGTTGTAAATATCAATAAAGAGACGTTATAGCAAAAATCAAGTATTAAGACCCTCTTCTTCTTGCCAACCCAAGTTTGTCTACTCCTGGACATAGATCTCTTTTAATCCCTTCCATGCCTCCCTATCTTTTACCACCTTTGCCCACAGCTTGTCTGCTACTACTCTTATATTATCGACCCATCGTTTCTGTGGACGCCCCATGCCTCTTCCTTAGACATTAGAATAGGTAAAAAGTTAATAATTTTTAGAATCTCCACATCAATTTTATTTTTTATCTATTTAATCTAAAAAGAAGCTAGTTTCTGATCTTGACCTCTATAGCCTTATTTTTGTCAATTTAAATCACTAATTGCTAAATTAAATCACTTCTTAAGCTTCGTGAATTAGGCTGTAATAGCCAGCTTAAAGAATCTTATATCCTATCTTATTGCCACCAGATCTAAAATTTATAACCGCCCAGTTCTGTAAGAAATTTAATAGAAATATCGAAAGCAAAGATCACATTTTACATTTTATTTATTTGCAACTAGCTAGTCTATAACTATACAATGATATGGTAGAACATGGTTAACAGTTTAGATCTTAAGATATATACATGGCAGAGACCTAATTAACTTAGCCTAGGTAAAGAATTTATATAAGTGTGTTGTGAGACTTTAAGATATTTCATATTTCAAATAAGAGAGGAACAACAGGGATTCCGCAAAAATCGATCGACCATAGATGCAATATTTATAGTGAGGCTGATAATGGAAAAAGCTAAAGAATTTAATAAACCTGCATATATATGTTTCATCGACATAACTTAAGCCTTCGATAGGGTGCAATTAACAGATATTATAAAATTATTACAGGAAAAGCAGACAAACCGGAAGCTAATAAAAATGACATTAACATAGAATGTAGAACAAATTTAAAAATACTCAGCAAAGAAGTAAAAATTAACGCAGGAATAAGACAAGGCGATTCACTTAGTCCCTTTACCTTCAACATCGTCATGGAGAGAATAGTGGAGAATCTTCCAAAAACTAGAGGATACAAAATGAGCAAACACTTCCACACAATCTGCTACGCCGATAATGCAGTTCTCTTCCGATTCTGTGGACAACTTTCGGAAGATCAAGACTTTAATTTAGAAGCGAGAAAACTAAACATGGTCATTCACACAACCAAAAGAAAATGTATGGTAGCTACAAAAGTATTATTAAGATGCAAGCTGGAGGTCCAAGTAAGTATTATTGAATAGGTTAATAATTTTAAATACTTAGGAGCAATAATAACAAGCTGTGGAGACTTAAACAGGGAAGTGAAACAACAGTCTATGAAGGCATCACTAACAGCAGGTTATTTGACGGATATGGTATGAAAAAATAAATACTCACAGTGGAAAGTAAAATAAGAATATACAAGACAACAGTGAGACTGATCCTCACATATGTTGTAGAAATAAGAGCTGACACATGTAAACAGCACAAATGATGAGGACAACAGAAATGAAGATGATTAGGGACATACATGGAAAACCATCCACGACAGAATCCCCAACAAAGATCTACAAGAACAAAGTTAGATCGAAGAAATGTCCAAATCGACCAGAACTAGAAGAAAACAATGGAATAAACACGTAGATCAGATGGACGACAACAGACTGGTAAAAACCGCCAAACTCAATAAACCTTGAGGTAGAAGAATTAGGGCCAGACCTTCGAAAAGGTGAAAGGAATGCTAGACGTCCATATCGGAAGAAGCTTAATGGGGTAAAACAGGCAATATGCCTACTTATATGACACACCATAAAAGAAAGAAGAAGATATTTCATGAACATAAACTTAAACCTAATATAATATTAATTAAGGCTAAGCTTAAGTTAATCCGGATGCAGGGGGCGCTGGTTCGTGGCAGGTGGCGGAGGACATGGCGTGGAGGGGGGGGGCGGTAGGTGGTCTTGACTGTGGGGTTGGAGTAGTGGGTAACTTTGTCGAGGAATTTGGTCTGGGCGTTACTGGTGAATTCACGGATTGCCGGCATATGGAGGTCTCGATGGAGTTGGGTGTTGCGGACGTACCATAGGGCTTGATGCGGAGAGCCTTGTTTTGGATGATCTGGAGAGTAGATCCGTGGGTGCGTGACATCTGGCACCATGCTGGGCTGAAGTAGATTGTCAACTTATTGCGAACTGACAGTTTGCTGGACTTGGGTAGAGGGTAGAGCTTGCCGAGGAGTTGGTTGGCTCTCTTGGTAAAGGTCTTAGAACAAGTAGCAAATACAAGAATTGTTAGAATTTTATCAAAATACTTCACTTCTATTGGTTTAATCACAAGTAAAAACAAATTTTGTGATCTTGTACTGTATAACATAATAAAACAATTTAATAATTTTTTATGTTAACCGATTTTGACCAAATGTACTGCGAGTTGTTGAAGTGGTAGGTATGAGTTTTTGATTCCTTTTTATAAATTCAAAAGAGTAGATGCAACATGGCAAGCTAAAGTTTATTAAACTCCTATCTTATCCCAGTTTAATAAAAATTGGTGTTAGGATACTTTTGAGGCAGCACATTCGGAATATACGATTTATTTATGGGGCTTAAAAACAGAAAGATACAAATAAAAGGATACATCTAATATTTTATTTTAATATGTGTACCACGCTTCTATGCAAATGATTCATGGTCTAATACTATATTGCTAGTCTGTAGTTTATTATTATTTATATCAGCAATAAAATGTTTTATAGAATTTTATACACATATAATAAAATAAATTTAGTTAGAATAACACACTTATAGTACAAATTTATTAAAAAATAGTTATATTTTACAGTTATTATAATATAGAATAAAAATAAACGTCAAATAATTTCTTTTACGTAATAAGTACAGCGTGTTGTTTTAAATGAATTTATTTGGTTTAAATTATATTTTGAGGTAATCAGTAATCGAATGTAAAAATATAAATTTATTCAATACAATAATCTCATGATTGTAGATAGATTCACATTGTTTCGTGTTTTATATACATATTCTACTCACATATTTTAAATAAAAATTCAGTAAAGATATTTATATACTATATATAACATAGGGTTGAAAATATCTCTTGACATTATCCAAGGCCAGCTTTCTATATCTTTCTATATTTTAGTTTCATTTAGCTCATTACTCTGGAGATTCCTCTTTCCAAGTTTTCCAGGCTTTCTGTATTCTCTGCGGTACCATCCGCGTTGGGGAAATCTACTTTTCTTTTTTTCTCTATACAAGACTATACTATTATAGTTGTCATATTTTAGTATTTACCATCAGAGAAGCCCGGCCGATTGGCGCAGTGGGTTAAGGCGCTAGCCTTGCCCACTGTTGTCCGAGAGGTCCGCGGTTCGATTCCGTGTCTGGGCTGGGTGTTGTGTGTGTCTTTAGGTTTAGGTTTAGATTTAAGAAAATGTATATATATATATATATATATATATATATATATATATATATATATATATATATATATATATATATACATCGTCTTTTTTAAAAAAAAAAACCATCAGAGAACCATCCACTCCCATTAGTTACCCTACATCTTTATTTTGGATTCTGTCCTTACGAAATATTCGTAGCCATCATCTAAATATATCCTTTTTTTCGTCGACTCAACCGTTCTTCGGTTGTTTTCCATTTTCCTTCTTGTCTTTGTACAAAAATTGGACTATTTTGATAAGTGTTCCATAGATATTATATTTTTTATTCCTTTCGAACCTCATAACTCCAGAGCATTCTATTAAGATCGTCCATTATTTTCCTTAGACCTGTTCTTCTTTCATTAGCTTCTTGGTTTTCTGCGTCTGTTATATCGAAGTATACTCTAAACTAGGTATAATTAGTACAAGTTGCTATTCCCTCTGTTATAAACCAAACGTTTGTTAATCCTTTCACTATGGATAGGTGCCCCCTTTTTACTTTTTTCTTGTTTTTATGACCCTAGGATACGTACTGCAGCGAAATCTCTAAAGCCCTACAGGAGCGACGCATGTTCCGAAAAGCGATTCAATTTGATCCTGAATTGCTGTAAATTGTGGTCGCTAGGAAACATAGTACTGGGCAAATCATCCCAAAGGGATGATGATCTCCATATAAAAATTCGCTTGAAATGGATTGTACGAGGAGTAATAGTATGAGTCTCATACAGATGTGCTGTATTAGCGTGACGTGTATTCCCAATATGCACCACTCTAAGAGAAATTAAGCGGGCTACATCCATCAAACATGTTCCGTAAAAATACTTGTAGAATAGACATAAGTCGCCAACCGTTCTTCAATGTACTAAGGTATCAAGGTTTCTGGTGAGTTCTGGGTTCTGGGTATCAGACGAAGAATGGATTCCAACAAATGAAGTGTATACTTGGTTGAATTCCCAGTAAAGTTTTTTATTTTGAAATATTATTCCCAGCATTTAAGAAGTTTTTTTTGCTGCGACATATTTATGCTAAGGCATATTTGCTTCCAAGTTAACACCCAGCAAATTAAGTAACGATGCTAGAGGAATGGAGTGTCCCGACATAACTATGTTGGGTTCAGCAACGTTAACATTTTTAGAAAAAACTGCCGCCTGGGTTTTTGTCTCGTTAAATTCGAGTTCGTCACTGTCACCACAAGAGGAGAAATTCTTCCAGGTCTTTCTTAACTTTGAACGACTTCCTGTTTTCTGTGGATATTTTCATGCGTTACCGATGTTCCAGCGTTTAAAAGTGAAAGAAGAGATAAGCGTACTGTAATCTGCAAAGTTGTATAGTGGATTCCTGGTTCTTTCCAGCAGATCGTTAATAGAAATATAAAAAGAAATAGGATGCTACCCTGCTACTCTACTCTAGTACTATTACATGAGATGAAATAACATGGGCATACAATTTAGGTCTTAAGATATGTAGGATGCAAGATTTTATATAAATAAGGTTAAAAACATATATATATATATATATATATATATATATATATATATATATATATATATATATAATATATATATATATATATATATATATATATATATATATATATATATATATATATATATATATATATATATATATATATATATATATATATATATATATATATATATATATATATATATATATATATATATATATATATATATATATATATATATATATATATATATATATATATATATGTATATATATATATATATATATATATATATATATATATATATATATATATATATATATATATATATATATCTGAGATTTAAGATATTTCAGCTTACAGTATGGAAGCTAAGATATTTGAAACATAAAATATTTCATAACTTTTACTATTTTAAAACTAAAACCTAGTCTAGTTCCATTGTTAGGCGATCTGAAGGAGGTCCACTAGCATTTTTGACAGTAGAGTTGGGGTAGTAGATGGCTTCATTCAGGAATTTGAGCTGAGTGGTGTTCATGAATTCCCGGATTGTGTGGGCACCAGTAGGTCGCCGTGGATTTGCGAGATGCGAACGGGCCATGGGGCATTCGCATCGATGCGGAGTGCTTTGTTTTAGACAGTTTTAAAGATAGATGTGTGGGTACGTGACATTTGGCTCCATACCGGAGTAGGCGGGGCTGGCTCTGATGATTATTTCATAAATCGTCTACTTGTTGCGTGGTAACCATTTACTGGAATTTCTAAGAACAGGATAGAGCTAGGCTAGGAGTTGGTTGACCTTCAAGGCGGATGCTTTGACCTGGTCCGTCTATACGTTTGCCGTAATGGAATCCCAAGTGCTTGACGTTGTTGGTCCACTTGAGTCTGGTGCCATGAAAGGTGAGGCGGGCAGGCATGGGACTGGTGGATTTGATAAAGGTGATGGCTTGTGTCTTCGCTGGGTTCTGTTGAATTCACTAATGCTCAAACCCGGAAACTTACATATCTAAGAGGTATTGAAGGCAGCTGGTGATTATTCTGATGGACTTGGATGATACAGTAAGAGTGGTGTCGTCGGGCTTAAATGATTAAGGAGATCTGGTTTGACGTGGAACTCTCGGCGTTAAAGATATTAAATAAGTGGGGGAAGAGAAAGGATCCTTGGGGACTTCGGGTCATACGGCCTTCATTTCGCAGGCGGTCTGATCGACTCTGATTTGAAAAGCGCTGACAGTTTAGTGATGTTAGTAGGATAGCCGTGAAGAATGAACTTCAGGATTTCTATGGGTTTTGGTTTTGGCATGTTCTAATCTCCACTTTTTGTATCCTATCTGAATCCTCTTGACTGAATCCACTAGATATTCTTGCTGTTGGAACTGCGCTAGATTTCATGAGGGAATGATAAAAAAACCTTGTCAGTATTTTTAGCAATATTAAAAGCTGTTTTTCGCTGATGATCTCAAGCTGTATGCGCCCGCCTCATGTATTCAGGACTGTAAAGTGCTTCAAACTGTGTTTTGCATGATTGAGGATTGGTGTAAGCACAATAAATTAGACTTGAATATTTCTAAATGTAAAATTATGTCGGTGACGAGGAAAAACCATATAATAACATATGAATATTCACTAGGAACGTCAACTCTCGGGCGCACCAACAGTGTAAGGGACTTGGGAGTAGTATTCGATAACAAAATGAATTTTTCTAATCACATTAATAACGTAACGCTGGAAGCCAATCGTCTATATGGTTTTATAGTGCGCAACTGTAGAGGCTTTAATAGTGAACGATCTTTATTACTGCTATATGAGTCTTATGTGAGATCCAAACTAGAGTATGCCTCTCTTATTTGGAGCCCATATCATTTATGCTACAAACTAATGCTAGAGCGAGTTCAAAAAAGATTGCTAAAATATTTATCATATAAGGTAGATGGTTGTCTATCCAATGAGAGGGATAGAGTACTCTTTGTTATTGGGAGAGATTTAATTTTCAACCACTTGAGGCTCGCAGAGAGTGTTCGTCTATAATTTTTGATTAGATTAGATTGTTGCATGGAGTCATCGACTGTCCTCTGCTGCTATCGGAGGTGGCTATATTGGTGCCTAGAATTAATTCACTAAATACTGCTACTTCTGTTTGTTCACGTGCTAGGACTAATCTCAGGTTAATTGAACCAATCAATGTTATGTGCAATAAATTTAACTTAATTAGTAATGAATGTGACATTTTTGCAGACAACGAAAATAAGATTCGGTCAATATGTTTAGATCATTTCACTTGATAGGACAGTTATAAAAATTCTGTTAGAAGCTTGTTTTGCTTGTTGGATGTATGTAACTAATATTTGTTTTATTTCACTTTTATTCTAATTCGTACTGCGTCATTTAATTTCTTTATTCATTTTTATTTCTTTCTTTCTTCGTCTTTTTTTTTGTTGTTACCTTAGTTTTAAGAGAAAATTTCATTCATATTATTTCTTGTTTTTACTGTAAATGGTTCTTACTGTTGGGAATGAACCTATTATTATTATTATTATTATCAAAATATCTCGAAGGATTTAATATTATTAGCTATCATCAATAGAGCTGCTTAAGCTTAAGTTATGTCATATATTTGGAACAACGCAGTTTAATATCTGCTTGCACTTGATATATTCAAGGCATTCGCCCCTGTTTGATATGGAGAATTGTTGGCTAGGCCACATAGTTATGGTATATGTGAAAGGGATTGTTTATAGCCCTTGTGATTCCTCAGTGAGCACTGTTATTGCATCAGGATAATATTTTTACTACCAACGCTGGTGAGCTCGAAGATTCTATACTATCACCTACTTGATTTCTTCCTTATACTAACGATCCTCTGGAAAGCACCAAAAATCCGATCTACAGCTTTACAAGATCATACTCTAGTTTCTTCATTTACCTTAAACTCTCGAATCTCAGATACCCATGCAAGTATCCGCAGACAACAGAAAGTGGTTTAGGTTACTTCAAGTTAGTTTACTTAACAAAGACCTGAATAAAATTCTTTCTTGAGGTAACAGTATCCAAGTAGAATTTAACGCTGCAAGTATCCAAGCAGCAGTTATTTCTACAAAAGTTAAAGTTACTGAGCCCAACATAGTTATAATTAAATTTCTCTAGCATCGTCGCTCAATTTTCTGGGCATTAACCTGAAAGATCAAATGACGTGGCATGAATATGTTGCATGCAAAGCAAAGATAGCTTGTCGAATGCTGCATATTACTTCGCACATAAAAGTTATATTCCATAATAACGTTCTCATCGTTAAGGTTAAATTCAACACACAATGAACTAATGCTTCCATGTTTGAGGCTCTAGAGACCCAGAACTCATCAACCACCTTAATTCCCTACAACAATGAACAATAGTTGGCCACTTAAGTCTATTCTATAAGCACTTTCATGGAAAGTGCTCCACGGATAAAGCCTTCCAAAATCCTCCCATAGTGGTGCATGCTAGGAATACACATCGCGGTATGAGGTTTAGTTCGTCATTCCTAGAACTACCATTTTCGTAATTTCTTTTAAATGAAGAACTTCATCATTTTATAATGAATTGCCAACATGACTCTCATTTTCTGCATAAGCGTCATTTCCTTAATGCTTCAGGGATTTTCCAACAACATGTGTCTGATGCTCATAAAAAAACCGACCGTCTTTATCATTTACTACACTGACTTTGTATAGATTTAAAACTTTGGCAACGTGTATGTTTTAAAGATTGTAAGTGTAAATATGCCCGTCATAAACCATTATTTACTCTAAACTTACGAGGCATTCTGTTACATATTTTGATTTTTGATATTGATTGGCCATATATAATTTTAGGAGCATTTATTAGAATGTCATATAACCTCTAAAAGTGTAGAAAGTACCTGTGGTACTTTCTACACTTTTAGAGGTTATGAATATGAACGAGTGTTTTGATTTGATTTTCAGATAAATTTCGGCACGGAATCTGAATTATTCTACTTCTTTTGCTTTGGATGTTTCATCTGAATAGGGTAATAGGAAAGCTTTGGGCAAAACTTGGGGTATGCAACCCAAAGTAGCACTGGGGATATACAGGGCGATGCTGTTTCCTAGATTAACGTACGCAGCAGTGATTTGGTGGCCCAGAGTGGGCACGGTGGGTCTAAGAACCTACTGGGAAGCCTACAGGGGAATTACCTTAGGGCAGCAGTGAGGACTATGAGAACAACACCAATGGAGGCGCTTGAAGTAGCACTCTGTACTCCGCCACTGAACCAGTTCATCATCTATACTGCGAGATTAACAGCATACAGACTGAAATGTCAAGACGAATGGAGAAATGGGGACCGGGAACACTCAGGTCTGAAATTCCTTCAGGAACGCCCATTCGTCTTAAAACAAGATAAAATCACGAAAAAAAAGTGATTAAGTCCTTCACTGTCCACATCCCTGAGAGGAAGGATATACAAAAGCACCTGAACAGACCGAAATCGACATTTAGTATACCGACGGTTTGGGAGCTAACGGTCATTTTGGGGTGGGAATCTTTTGCACTAAATTAAACCACAGGGAAAGTATACCCATGGGCAAAATGACCACTGAGGTGTTAGCTATCCTCAGATGTGTAAAACTACAAATTTCGAAAGGGACAAATAATATGAAAATTTTAATTTGCTGCGACAGTAAAGCAGCCATACAAGCCCTTGCCAAATCCACCACGGACAGCTTGCGGATCAGGGAATGTATGTAAGAACTAAACACATTAGGAGATAACAACGAAGTTACCCTAATGTGGGTACCAGGCCACCCACGCATATATGGAAATGAAATAGCGGACGAACTTGCCAAAAGAGGCACCTTAGAGGACCCATCTAAACAGGTTGTAGGAGTTTCATTCGCTTTCGGTAAAAACCCAATCAGGGAATTGTTGGTTAAAGGATACCAACTCTCTTGGAACACAGGAGCAGGGTGTCGTCAAGCCAAACTCCTTATGAAACAAACTACGACGAGCAGAACAAAAGAACTCTTGTCGATGTCAAAACAAAGGTTACATCTGAGCATAGGACTCCTTACGGGACATGTGGCATTACAGGCCCATTTATATAACCTCAAACTGGCTGAGCGGAAAACATGTCGGCTGTGCGAGGGAGAAAGCGAGGCCAGCATACACATTCTGTGCGAATGTCCTGCACTAATGGTTAAGAGATATAGATACTGGGGTCAACTATTCTGTGAACCCAAAGATCTACAAGGGGTCAGGATGAGCAGCCTATGGCAGTCTCATGGCAGAAAATGCCGGGCTAGGGCTGCGACCCTGACTCAATTCAATGGGGAGTCACAGAAGAACTTTTAGATCTAGGTGACACCAGAGACTCGATGTACCACTCGCTTTACTACTACTACTTCTAGGGTAATAGTTACTGATATACCTCTGTAAATGGACCTGTCTAATTTATATCCCTTTTTGTGTATAGAGTCATGTAACTTTCCATTCATCTAGTATAAGAGGACATAGGGGAATCATTTAAATACTAACTCATGCCACATGTTATGGTTTAAATCACTTCTGTTGTACCTTATTTGATTATTTCTGCAGATATTCCTTCTAGACCTAGAACTAGTCTATTTTTAAGCTGTTCTACAACATTTTTATCAGTTACAATTTCGATGTAGAACTGTAACTGTTTATAATGTTTAATTCCTTTTTCCGTAAGTACAAGTTGAATATTATCGCACCTTTTTACATCCATCTCTACTTGAGTACTTACTCCCTTCTAAATATGTATCGACTTCTTGCCATTTGTGTCCCAAATTTCTCTCCATAGATTTTGTTACTGTTCTAGCTATTCATTTTACTTCCATGTATTTGTCTTCGTCTTCTCCTTGTTGAGGGATAGACTATTTTTGAAAGAACTATTTTTTCCGAAACACTCTGTCCTTAATTGATATTGGTTATAGAACTAGATAAATAATAAAAAATTTACAATATCTTTAACAGTAATAATGTATTAACAGAATTTTTTTTTTTTTAATTTTGTTTTGGTGAACCATACATTACCGTCTGTTTTTTTTCCACCACATAAATACCAGAGCAACGATTACGCTTTACTGAGTTAGAGATCAAAAAGAAAACTTACCTTTTATATTGCTTTTTGCCTGACTTGTTCTTGCTTTACCAATTAACTGTGAAAATAAACAAATCCAAATTTGAGTAAATGTTGCAGTGTTCATGTGTATGTGCTTTGATCAATAAATTAACTTTATTTATATATATATATATATATATATATATATATATATATATATATATATATATATATTATATATATATATATATATATATATATATATATATATATATATATATATATATATATATACATATATATATATATATATATATATATATATATATATATATGTATATTATATATATATATATATATATATATATATATATATATATATATATATATATATATATACATATATATTATACATTAAAATTCCGGGTTTCAATCCGTTCGTCTAACAATGTATTTGCACGATGTTTCGCCAAAATCTCAGTTGGCATTTTCAAGTGCTCCCTCTGCTGCTGCTACTCGATACTGTGATCTTGCTGCTGCTGTCGCTCGAAGCTAACTCTAAATTATATATATATATATATATATATATATATATATATATATATATATATATATATATATATATATATATATATATATATATATATATATATATATATATATATATATATATATATATATATATATATATATATATACCAATTGTACAAGTATGAAATGCGGATTTTTTTTCTAAAAAAACATGTTAAATTCGGAAGAATTATAAAAAGTGCTTTATTCAAAGTATGCTCCATCGCTTGTTATACATTTTTCCCATCTTTCGGGAAATTTGTGAATACCACTCCAGTAAAAATCTTCCCCTTTTGCTGCGAACCATCTATCGAGCCATTTTTTAACATCTTCGTACGAACCCAAGCGCTGCTCAGCAAGTGCATGACCCATCGAAGCAAACAACTGGTAATCGGAAGGAGCCAAGTTTGTTGAGTAAGCCGCATGGGGTAGAACTTCCCAGCTGAGTGCTTCCAACGTGTCGCGAACTGGTTTTGCCGTATGTGATGGAGCATTGTCATGAAGAAAAATGACTTTGTGTTGCCTCTTTCGGTATTCTGGCCTTTTTTTCAAGCAGGAAACGGTTCAGATTGGTCAATTGTTGTTGGAAACGTTTAGTATTAGCCGTTTCACCAGTTCATAATAGACCACACCCCTCCGGTCCCACCAAACACAGAGCATCGTCTTTCTGCCAAAGCGATTCGGTCTTGCGGTCGATGTGGATGGTGCGCCTGGGTCTACCCATGACTTTTTGCGCTTGGGATTCTCAAAATAAATCCACTTTTCATTCCGTAACCATACGATGCAAAAACGACTTTCTCTTGTACCGAGCGAGCAAAATGTCACACGTGTTTTTGCGCTTTTCCATTTGCTTGTCGTTCAACTCATGTGGTACCCATCTACCGGTCTTCTGAATCTTTCCCATCTCTCGTAGCCGATTGGAAACAGCTTGTTGACTAACACATGCAACGGCGAGTTGTTTTGGGTGTTTGCGAATCATTTTCGTCCAACAGTGCTTGCAATTCCACATCTTCGTATTTTTTTGGCAGTTTTCCACGTTCCTTGTCTGCAACATCGAAGTCACCACTTTTGAAACGCCGAAATCATCGTTCACATGTATCTTGCGATGGAGCATATTCACCATAAGCTTTTGGAAGTAATCGGTATGATTCAACAGCAGTGTTCTTCAAATTAAAGCAAAAAATTAATGCTGTCCTCAAATGCTCTTTGTTCGGTAAAAATTTCGACATATTGAACACAACACTATGTACACACTTTTCCAATTTATCACTCGTGCGCGTCTGACACTTGTTGATGACACAACAAAATGGCGCAGTGTCAAATCTTTATAGCACAAACTGCATTGGTGCTCCAACTGTTGTCTGAAATCCGCATTTCATACTTGTACACCTGGTATATAAATGGTGATTCATTAAGAGGTACTATTTTTTAAATAAAAAAAAATGAATAAAAACAATTTTATTTTATAATCTTTATTATCATATAAAAGAAACCATTCTTTACAATTATTTCTTAAAGATAATTTCTTTCAAATGTTGTCTGCGACTACGGTTAACAACGTCCATTCTGAAGTTCCAATTTTCAATGACGCGTGTGAGTATTTCGAGTGGTATTTGGCCAATTACTCGAGTAATATTGGCCTCCAATGCCTCAATTGTAGCTGGCTTATCCATGTAGACTTTGGAGTTTACATAGCCCCAAAGGAAAAAGTCAAGAGGTGTGATGTCACATGATCTAGCCGGCCAATTCACTGGTCCAAAGCGTGAAATGACCTGTTCGCCGAATTGCTCTCGCAGTAAAGCCATGGTTTCACGGGCTGTATGGCAAGTGGCGCCATCTTGTTGGAACCAAATTTCGTCTAGACCACGGGCTTCAATTTCTGGCATCAAATAGTCTGTTATCATGGCGCGATAACGGTCACCATTCACAGTAACATTCCGGCTGGCCTCTGTTTTGAAGAAATATGGACCGATTATTCCACCGGCCCATAAACCACACCAAACAGTTGTTTTTTCTGGATTTAGTGGCAGCTCTTGAACCCCTTCAGGTTGTTCATCACCCCAAATACGGCATTCACGAACCCAATAAGCCAAAAATGGGCCTCATCGGTGAACAAAATTTTTCTCGAAAACAGTGGATCTTCTGCAAGCTTGTCAAGAGCCCAACGACTAAAACGGAAACGATTCGGAAGGTCGGTCGGCTTCAGTTGTTGCACTAGTTGAATTTTGTATGCTTTTAAAGAAAGATCCTTACGTAAAATATGCCAAGTTGTTGAATATGACAGGCCAAGCTGTTGAGAACGGCGACGAATCGACACTTCACGGTCTTCGCGTACACTCTCCGCTACCGCCCCTATATTTTCTTCACTACGTGCTGGATGTGGTCTATTCGGTCGAGCATTATCCAGTAATGAAAATTGGGTCTCAAACTTATTGATGGTAGAGCGAATTGTGCGTTCGGTAGGCCGATTATGTAAACCATAAGTTGCTCTAAGCGTCCGATACACATTCCTCGTAGAACGCCCATTTTCGTAATAAAGTTGAACAATTTGTAGACGCTGTGCCGGGCTACGTCTTTCCATTATGAATTGTCAAACACTACTGAACAGGAATGCCACTTTAGTTGACACGACGCATGCGCAATTAAATCCCCATCACAAAAAGTACCTCTAAATGAATCATATATATATATATATATATATATATATATATATATATATATATATATATATATATATATATATATATATATGTATATATATACTATTATTATTATAGGGCTTCTTTCAATTATTAAAATAATTTAACTACTTTCAATTTTCATTTCAAATTTAAAACTATATCCTGTACAATATAATTTATTTATTATCGTCTCTACTGGTGTCATAATTATTAGCATATACTCATGTAATTCTGTTCCTAATGTTTTTTGTTTCAAAAAAGAGCACCTGTGTATTCGACCTATAACATTACAGGGCGCCTTGTTTATATAGTGTGCTTATGTCTTTCTTTAAACGTTAGTTGAAGGAAATATTAGCACAAATATCCCCTGTTTTACCTAATACAACATTGATGTGAGATATCTTGTCGCTGTTGTGTTCGTAAATACATAAAATATTCCAAATTAAGTCAAATTTTGTGAGACCCTTGTAAAGTAAATATAAGATATGAACAAACAATACTGGGTGGATAACTTTTAGTTATTAATGTGTCAATATTTACCAGAAATTTAGTAAACAGCTTTCGTATGCTGATCGTCGAACACATTTTCGTCAAAATTTATAGGCTGGTATATTTAACGAAATTCTTATTGGTCTATTCATATTCTATAACCTGAAGACTGACTTAAAAAATTATATTGAGTATTCGAGATTGCACGGAATTACTGTACAGGGTGAGTCAACGATAGAGTAAAGTTCATTATCTCATTTGTTTCGGGAATGACGAAAAAAATTGTTAAATACAAAAGTTTTAGGAATGTTTGAATTGTTTAAACGGCACGCCCTGTATATTATTATTTTTTCTGATAGATTTTACAAAACCTTCCAACTTTTATTAAGTATGTCATACACCTATTTCTAATAGTTTTCGATTTATTTTGAATTTTTCAGTTTTTACCCTTGTTTTTAATACACTTACGATATAACAACATAGTTGCCAAGACAAAACAAAAATATAGGCATTGTTAAATTTTGACATGTCTAGTAAGCAAGTAAAAAATAGTTTTAATTTGTTGTAGTAAGTGACGTATAAAAATAATAGTTATAGATTTTCCTGAAAATAAATTAATTGATATGGTTTATATACTGGGCGAGGCGGGAAAAAATTTTCCTTTGGCAGTAGAGCTTTACGGAGCGAAGTACCCTAATTGAAGTATATCATGTAGAAAATCTTTTCAGTGCTTAATAGAACGGTTTGATGGTAGTGGTAGCGTTGAGTATACGAAACGGAAAGTAGTAAACCAGAATGCTACCAATGAGGAAAAAGAAATGGCCGTCAACTAGCTGACTTATCTGACACATCCCAATCTACGGCTAATCGCACCACTAGAAAATACAAGTATCATCCCTTTCATATGGAACTACATCAAGAACTTTAAGACCGTGATTTTGAACGACGAATAAACTTTTGTACCACCATGAATGGAGCAATAGAGGCCGATCCAAATTTTTTATGCAAAATAATGTTTTCTGATGTAGCTACTTTTCGCAGTAATGGAGCAGTTAACAGCCATAACATGCATTATTATTCAACAATTGGTCGCTTAATGTGTGGTGTGGAATATTAAATTTTCGAATTATTGGTCCATATTTTTTCCACGAACCGCTTAACTAGCCTAGATATATAAATTTTTTGCATAACGAATTACCCCAGCTTCTTGGAAAAGTTGATAACTTTGAAAGGGAGCAAATGTGGATTCAACAAGACGGAGCTCCTACTCATTACCACTGGGAAGTTCGGGAATTTTTAAACTATCGTTACCCACAAAAATAGACCGGCAGGGATGGATTCATTCAGTGGCCCCCTCGATCATATGACTTAACACTTTTAGAGTTCTTTTTGTGGGGCTACATTAAAGATCGTGTTTATGTGAATCCCCCTACAATACTAGAAGATATAGAAAATAGGATACGGGATGCATGCAGGACAATAGCGCCCTTTATGCTAAGAAAAATGAAGGAAAATATAGTAAAAGGACTAAACATGTGTATTCAAGTAGACGGGCATGTTTTTGAAAATTTACTACGTCATAATAATTAATCATTAACTCATTTGAACTATATTAAAATTATTATTAACTATTTGTTTATGTTTTCACAATAGCGTAAGTGTATTTATTAAAAACAAGGGTAAAAATTGAAAAATTCAAAATAAAATCGAAAGCTATTAGAAATAGGTTTATGACATACTTCATAAAAGTTAGAGGGTTTTGTAAAATCTATCAGAAAAAATAATAATAAACAGGGTGTGCCATTTAAAAAATTTAATATTTTTCAATTTAAAATAGTCGAAATGCAATAATTTTGAACACTCTGTAGCATCTAACTCAAATTTCTTTTCATATATCTTTTTTTCATCTCTATAGAACTCTCATGCCAATTATGAGCATTCCACCTTCAAAAACAATGGCGCTACTGGCAATTTTTTACAAAACAAAAAAAATTTAAATATTAGAAAAACTACTTGGTTTAGGTATATAGCATTATTAATAAAAAAGTTATAAAATTTTACGCAGAATTTAAAAATAAATTAGAAAATAGATGTTCCATTTAAAAAAATATATGTTATATCGGCCACACTTTTTTGAATTACCCTGTATACTCAAAAAGAATTTTAAACTGTGTACATTAACATTCCCTAAAACTATTGTATTTAATATTTTTTCGTCATTCCTGAAACAAATGAGATAATGAACTTTAATCTATCGTTGACTCACCCTGTACATGATAGTTTTCAAAATAGCTTGGTTAAACTAATTTTATATAGACTATATTGGAACGAAATGTCTTGGTTTAGTAAGTAGAGGTAAAGGCAATCCCTATATTTAAAATGAGCTGTATGTATATTTAAGTCAATCAAATAAATCAATCAGTCAAAACTAAGAAATGGATCGGGGTGATAAAAGTAATATCTATTTATCGAAAATTTAGTTAGTTCAGGTTAGATATATGGTAAGAAATGCAATATCTGTATCACGCAGTAAGCTTCGAAAGTAACCGGTTCTAACTTGTTCAAAAAAGTCAAAACACATCTAACTTCATCATTTCAATATTCTATGTTCTGTTACGCTAAAACTATGATTTTGTGACTTGACTATCAATAAAATTTCATCCATCATCGTAAATAGAAGTTCTGTGGCGCAATATTTTAAATTAATTTGAGTATCGTGCCTTAATAAAATTTTGAACGAAATAAGGCGAAACTTGATTGAAATTAAACGCAGCTTAGATATTGTGTATGTCATATTTTCCACGTCATATTTGACAATCAAAGCATGGACTAAGTAAGCAATTTCGATAAAGATGATACACGTCAAGGTAAACCTGCACTACAACTCGCTCCAGAAACAATTACGCCTAGGAAGCGCTAAAGAATAGAGAACTGAAAACTAAAAAAAACTATTAGCAGGATATATACTCTCCAAAACCATAGTATCTCAAATCCTACACGACCACCTGAGTGCAGGATGGGTCTCCAAACTTTTGAAAGACCTCTAAAAACAACGAATGGTGAGATGCTATACGGTATTTTAAGAGCTCTGTGATGTGAAAAAAATATGTAATTGCCTACTGTTTTCTACTATTATTCCCTGTTTAAATTGAAAAATATGTAGCAGCATTACTCTGTATCCCTTTAGCCAATAAAGACAAAGATGGCAAAATCATGCCACCATCTTTTGAAATTATCAAGGGGTTTGGGGAATCAACTTTAACGAAATACTACGGGTACTGGATGACATTATGCCTCACATGTGTGAAAGCTGTCTTGGACAATAGCGCGACAATAAGCCAGCGCATACTACAGTTGCTGTGAAACCAACGTGATTTCAAGGATTAAATCACCTACCTTTCAGCCCTGCTCTATCTCCTTTTGTTTATTCTCTAAATTAAAATCGGACCTTCTAGTAGATAATTTTGAAGGATAATATCCAGATTATTTTTTTCGCGGTATAGAAAAGCTAATTAGCATTTCTAAAAAGTGACGTTTGATGGTATAACTCCTTTAATATCATTAAACCAGAAATTTTTGGATATTGTTACTTATTTTGTTGAATTATCATTATTCATGAACACATATAAAAAAAGGTTAGAAAAAATTATTAATACAGATTTTTTTATTTGATTGTAATTTGCAAAGTGGCTATTTGGAAGTAATTTGGTACAGGCATCCTCTTCGTAGCCACGACTTAATAAATACAAGAGAATTTCGTCGAATTTTCCATATAACATTTTTTATACGCTCATGTAGATTATAAATATTCTCTCATTAGTAATCTAAGTTCACGATATCTTTGTAGAATAAAACAAAATACATTGGCAAATACTAGAAATACGTTTGTACTTGTTCTTTCTCGATAAATAACAAACTGTTTAAAAACCCATGCAAATCTTTTTAACAAGTCTAAAACTATAACGTTAGTAAATCTTATCTCATTAGGAAAAACATTAAATTTTTCCTATTTTGTTATTTTTTTTTTAAATATATAACGTTATTCACGCAGCAATATCTAGAAATAGCGTTGAAACGTTGAAAATCTCCATAAGCTGTAAATCACTATATTTAGTAATAAAATGTATATTTAAAAATATACAATCAACAGTTATAAGACACTTTTTAGGGCATGATATGCAAAAAATTTACTAAAATATTTAAAAAATAATAAAGTTATGTGTCCAAGATTTTCCTTGCAAAATACCAGTTGTAAAGTTGATATATTTTTTGAAGATGATCTATAATTGTATTTTTTTACTTACTTTTATTAAGATTGGATATATAATCTTCAGATTTCTTAACTCCATGAATACGGGAAAAAATCTATAAGACGATTTATTTAAATAAACCTCTCTCCTGTTCCCTTCTTCATCCTATCCTTTACATGTTTAACCACAAGCAATATTGTTTACAGTGTGTTCATATTCCTAATCACAAACAAAAAAAATCTTAGAATACTATTCAAATTATATAAAATTTCTCTACCCTTCTCTATGTTCGTTTGAAAACATAACGCTTAAAAATTACATGCTTCATTCAGATTTCAAGTATTATACGAATGATTTCATTTGAGAGCTATCGTGCCAACAAATAGACAGACAAATAAAAAATCGATAAAATGATAGGCAGATAGATTTACGGAATTTGGGGACTATATTTGTGATCTAGGCAGAAATACAAAATGTGAGATTGCCAGTTCTTCACGAAATATTATTTCTCTTAAAGTGTGATGTAATAACTGAACTAACAACTAATTTTTCTTATTATAGCTAATACATTATTTATTATTTTCCAGGACTTCATAGCCTAGAATGGTTACATCTGGATTCAAACCACCTCAAAACAATACAGGGTGTTAACACCATACCAAAAACGCTTAAAGGAATTGAACTACAAAAAAACCCGTGGACTTGTGACTGTCATATACAGGGTTTTCATGATTGGCTGTTAAATTTTCCTGTTCCTCTATCGAGTGATCCCACATGTACCAAACCACATAGATTACGAAACACGTTAGTTAAAAATGTTCCCAAAGAAGAATTGGCATGCTTACCAGAGGTGTTGCCTACAACTCTTTACTTGGAGTTAACTGAAGGAAAAAATTTGTCATTGTTGTGTCATATTCATGCTGTGCCTGAGGCGACGGTAAGTAAATCATAATTTAGGTAACATAATCATTCTAAAGAATGTTTCAGAATCTAAAAGTAAAAAGTAACAGCGAGCTATACATTTTTTAAGGGAACTCTGGATATGTGACGTAAAATTCCAAAAAATATTATTATATATTATGTGAAATAAGACTACCATTCTGAATTTTTACATACGTGTATATTTTAATAACCCATTGTTTCAACCAAACTATTAGATTAAAGTTTTTATTTTTTATGTATCACCTATTTTAAAATTTAATCGATGTCATATTGTGAGAGAAACTGTGGGTGATACAAAAAACTGATACTAGATACGGTTTCAGCGTCCAAAAATACATAACACTTAGATGTATTGGTTTTACAAATATTTTTTTTTGTTGGCTTGTGAATTTATATAAAATTTTTGTAATATATTATTTAAGAAGGTTCAATCTGTTCACCTATATTTTACAACCATTTTAGTCAAATTAGTTAAGGTTGTATCTTACGTACATTCCCATACAAAACGATACGAAAATAGCGATTCGGCCAATGCAAGTAAATAATTAGTTAAAAATAAAAAGTATTTTTAGGAGGAGATTAGGATCGTTAAAATATTGTTATCTATAATATATATAAAATGCAACGTCTCTCTGTCTGTCTGTCTGTCTGTCTGTCCGTTAGTGCGCCTATCACTGATAAACCACTTATCCGATTTACGTACTTTTTTTTTTAAAACATACATATGTTCTCTGGCCAGGTTATAGGCTATATTTTATTACGATAGGTAGCATAAGGAATGAGCAGTGACGTAAAATAGTGAATGATGTCGGAAATAAGTTTGCCGCTAGCGCGTGCCTTTGCAATACACAGCCTAAACCATTAAATATGGAACAATATTATGTAGCAAAGAATATCTGTAATGTATAATCTATAATATATATAAAAAACGCAATGTCTCTCTGTCTGTCTGTCTGTCCATTAGTGCGTTTATCACGCGGGAACCACTTATCCAATTTACCTTTCTTTTTTTTAATTCATGCATATATTCTTTGGCCAGGTTATATAATAATAATCTATATCTATAATATATATAAAATGCAATGTTTGTCTGTCTGTCTGTCCGTTAATGCGCTTATCCCTCGAGAACCACTTATCCGATTTACGTGATTTTTTATATTCATACATATGTTCGCTGACCAGGATATAGGTATATATTTTATTACATCTATAATATATATTAAATGCAACATATATTATATTCTGTCTGTCTGTCTATCCATTAGTGCGCTTATCACTGGAGAACCACTTATCCGATTTTCGTACTTTTTTTTTAAAACATACATGTTCTCCGGCCAGGTTATAGGCTATATTTTATTACGATAGGTAGCATAAGGAATGAGCAGTGACAATAATAGTAAATGAAGTCGGACAAAGTTTGCCGCTAGCGCGTTCTCTTGCAATACACAGTCCAAACTATTAAATATGGAACAATATTATGTTGCAGAGAATATCTATAATATATATAAAATGCAATGTCTCTCTGTCCGTCTGTCTGTCTGTCTGTCTGTCCGTCCGTTAGTGTGCTTATCACTGGAGAACTACTTATCCGATTTATGTGCTTTTTTTTAACCATACGTATGTTCTCTGGCCAGGTTATAGGATATATTTTATTAGGTGACATAAGAAATAAACAGTGACGATAATAGTGAATTAGGTCGGAGAAAAGTTTGCCGCTAGCGCGTTCTCTTGCAATACACTCCCTAAAGCATTAAATATGGAACAATATCATGTAGCAAAGAATACAATATATATAAAATGCAACGTCTCTCTGTCTGTGTGTCTGTCCGTTAGTGCGCTTATCACTCGAGAATCACTTATCCGATTTACGTGTTTTTTATAAATTTATACATATGTTCTATATAATTCGATATAAGCCTAGATAATGGGAAATAAGGTGAGACAATGGGAGATAAGGAGAAATAATGGGAGATAAGGAGAAATAATGGGAGATGAGCAGAGATAAGCCTAGATAATGAAAATTATGTAGAGATAATGGGAAATAAGGAGAAATATTGGGAGAGAAGGAGAAATAATGGGAGATATTTTATTACGTTGGGTAACATAAGAAATAAGCAGTGACAATAGTAGTGAATCAAGTCCACGCGAGCGGAGCCGCGGGCCCGGCTAGTTAAACATAAAAATGGTATATTTTATAATTTAAAAATCCACAATAAAGGCATTATAAGTAAAAAGAGTTAAAAAAGTTCAAATATTCTGATGCTGACTGTACACCTGATCTGACTTTCAAAAAATAAAAAACCCGTCAAGTCCAAGTTGAAATTGCACAATTAGTGCTCCGTACGTTGATTGCTTTTAAAAAAAAAAATGTTGTTATGATGGTATAAAATGATCAGCGACTTCACAAACCACACCCCAAATGAGTTTTCAACAAAGTTCCAATCTTTACTGAAAATTGATGACCTTGAATTTTTTTTTTTTTTATGTACCAGATAAATTATTAAAGGTAATGCACTCGTAATAATTTTCGTTCAATCTACTGGAGAATACTCCAGAATTTTTTCAAAATTTTTTGATTTTTCGCAATTTTTAAAAGTAAGAGAAAGAAAAGTGTGCGCAAGTATTACATTATATATATATATATATATATATATATATATATATATATATATATATATATATATATATATATATATATATATATATATATATATATATATATTACTCGTGTTTTCACAAGCTTTCATTTAACACCACACTCGATGACCTACTAAAAAATTTTTTCACTTCCAATTTCACCCCCCAAAACTAACCCATTAATTCAAAATTTGACTTTCAAAACTACACGGCTTTGATGAGGCCATCAGTAATTTTTTTTTTTTTTTTTATTATTACTAAATTTCAACTTTCTATGACAAATAGTTTCGGAGAAAATCTGGTGTGACAGACAGACAGACGGAAAGACAGACAGGCAGACCCAGAAGTCATCTTATAAGTGTTCCACACGGAACACTAAAAATGAAGTTATCTATTGTAATAAATCGTGACTTATTCAACAAAAAAATAAACTATTTTTACTTTATATAGAATTAATAGTAATTATAGAATATCTATAATGCGTTTAAGCAATTTTATTAACAAAATAAAATTACTTATTTTAATGTGTTATCATGGGCAGCGTCGCAAGAGTATTTTGGTATGTTTGCAGAAATGCAGACGCCAGCTGTCTTCAGTCAAATATACATAAACATATATATGAAGCTTAATTCATTGTAGTTTAATACAAGAAGGTTTATACAAAAGAAGAATTTATTAGATTAAAATAAACTTAAATTTTATTAAATTCTGTACTATAAACTGTTTGTATTTATAACTATATCATACACCTACAATGTTTGGAAAGCGGTCTGCTATTCGATGATCTGGTTTCTCAGCTGTGCATTCGCGACGCTACCAGATTTTTCAGTCGTTATTTTATAATGTGTTGATTTTTTTAAATTTATTCTTGAAAAGTTCATCTTTCAAATGATACCACTTAGAGGCACTTCTTGAAGCCGGTTTATGGCTATCTTTTAATAAAAGCACATTTGACGATGGTTTGCATTTAAGCACATGTAAAAAATTGCGTTTTAAAAATATCTCTTACAATTTTCAGGTAAAATTTTTTTTGAGTATTTAAAATATCAAAATCTACCAACTGACCAAATTTTAAGTCGTTGGTAAAAAAATCGACTTATGTGAGATACAACCTTAAACACCTTGTTAAAAACAATGTTTACAATCAATAGCGGGTAATATTATACAAGGTTACATGATTAAGTCCAGTAAAGGACCCCACACTAGTTTTATGGAAAATGATGCCCGGCCAATTTTTTTTATATTGGATTTATTTGTAGCTCTAATTAAAAGTCTCCACAGGTACAAAATGCGAAATACCCTGGTTTAAGCGCTAACGGTTCTGGAATCCCTTGAACTTGCGAGAGATTTTTACATATATACGATTACTGTATATATGAGTAAGCTTCAACCTGTGCCTAATTGGCCGAACGCAGAGCATTAACCTGGTTACCTTAAACTATTACTGACTATATCTAAGTAAATAAGTCAGAGAATTTTCTTACCAATATAAACAATACGTTATATCTGCGTATAAATGTAAAGATGTGTATAACTTGATTTCATACAGTGTTCACGATTTTTATTTTTTACTTTTTACTCTTTTTTTACTTAAATATGGTCAGAAATATTTTAAAGCAACCAGGATAATGCTCTGCGGTCTGCCAATTAGCCATGGGTTGAAGCTTACTGATATATACAGTAATCTTATATGTATAAAAGAGTCCAAGGAATTCCAGAAGCGTTAGCGCTTAAACCTGGGCATTTTGCACTTTGTAGCCGTGGGGATTTTTAATCAGGGCTAAAAAAGCTAGAAAAAGAATCCAGTTTTAAAAACAAATGGGCCAGGCCCTATTTTTCATAAAATTAGTGCGGAGTCCTTTGTAAATATGTTGAATATACTTTGGAATATTACTAAGTGTGATATATTTTTTTTATTGCACTTTAGGCTTCAAAAGTCTAAAACATTTAAGAGGAGAAAATCAGAGGAATTAAACAGAGTTGAATGATAGAAATAATAGTGAGATGGATATTCTTCAACCTGATTTTTGTAATATAATTAAACAAAATGCATTAGCCGTTTAAAATATTATCTTATAGTTGCACAGTTTAACAGCAGAACACTGGAAATTAATTATTGACGATCTCGGTTCAATAATCTGTTACACGAGAGTGGATTCATAAGTCTGGTAATTTTTTATGAAATTTCGAGAAATTTTGTTATGCGGTATTACTGTTGGTAAGTATGATTCTTGTAACGGTGGTGTTCAATCTCTCAATCAGATATAACGCTCCGTTGCTTGTTAGCTGTATCGTAAGTAGTCGATATTACGCGTTTTGCAGAAATGCATAAAGCCGAGTATCGTGTAGTAATAACACATTTTTATTTAAAAAATGTACCACAGCCCAGGTAGAAACTAAACCGAAGAACGTTAACTGATTCTGCACTAGCGCTCAAGACCATATTACTACGTAAATAAATTTGAACGTGACCGTACGAGCACTGCAGATGTTGCACATTGAGGTTTCTTCTGAAGTAATGATCGATAAAATTTGAGATTCGCGAAATTGCTGAGACGCATTTCATATAAAGGGGTACATCATATTCTGCATGAAGCTCTTAAAATGAAAAAGCTCAGAGGACAGACATTTCAAAATCGTATTTGGAAAAGTTGCAGTGTATTACAAAGGATTTCTGGCATCACTTTTTGACTGCAGATAAAATATGGATCCACCATTACATCCCGAAGACAAAACGGCAGTCAAAACGGGTGTTGGTAAGGGATAAAATGTACCGAAAAAAGCGAAAACAGATTAATCGACGGGAAAAGTGATGGCTACTATTTTTTAGGATTCAGAGTATATCATCATGATCGACTATCTGAAAAAAGTTAAAAAAGTGACTGGCACTTAATATGCAACGTTATTGGATCATTTACGTAACTTGAAGGAGAAACGTACCAAGATTAGCATGGCAAAAAGTGCTTTTTCACTAGGATAATGCGCCTGCTCACACATCGGCCGTTCCACTGGCAATAGGGCACGAGCTGGGCTTTCAAATAATTCTCCACCCTTCTTATTTCTGAGATATGACTCTAGTGACCTTTCCTAACCTCAAAAAATAGTTTAGAGGAAAGGAATTTTCATCGAATGAATAGGTTATCTGTACTGTTTCTGAAGATATAAGAATCTCCCTGCACCAAATGTATTGAGCTCAATTTTTGTTTTTGGAAAAAAAAAAATTATATTTACCTCGTTCATTCCAAGACTTTTCAATCTACCCTAGTATATCTTTTCTACATATATTTCACGGATGTTTATTATTATAGTTATGTCTAGTCTAACTCGAGTACAATCTTTGCTGAAATCATAAAATTGCGAAGGTACGGAGAAATGTTAATATCGATACTTACAACGGCTTTAGAAGCGTTCTGTTTAAATTGCTTTTTATTTAAATAGTTACCGCTAAACACCGAACAATTGTATTAGCATTCTATTTTCACAGTTAGTGCTAAATATTTAATAGCGGTATTAATAAGTACGAAATCTCATTTTTACAATCGTGCTTTGTTCTTGGATTAAATTTTTGGTGGTTCAAACCGAATGGCGCTGAGGTTTGTTGGCCCCTAGTACCTTTAGGTGTATGTTTTCTAAATATCATCTGCTATTACGGTTGCCTTGCGATTGGTTCATCTATGCTAGTTGATAAGCTCTAATATGGAGCGAAACACGGCATTTCCTAGTTCGATGATTTATAGATTACATGCCTAAACGATGATTTATAGATGGCATGCCTGGATTAAATGCTGCACTGGTTAAACTTTACATGGATCATAATCATTATTTTTGTAAAATATTTGGAATCCTGTAATATATTGTATCCAAATCCTCAACATCATCTGTCATTGCACTTTCTACATTTTCTAAACTCAAATGGGAAATACTGGTTTTTGTTTAGTTTTCATATGAACCTTGAAAATGTAAAAGTTTCGATTTTCATAGGCTTTTCCTCTGTGTGCAGTCCTTTTATTTAGCTTAGTTTTTTAGTTAAAATTTAGTTATATATTCTTGCTAATATATTTAAGTTAGGAATTCTTCTTTGCCTGCCTCGTTGCACTTCCCTTCTGTTACAACCTTTTTTAGTAAATATTGTTTATAAATATTGTTTGCCAGTGGCGGAGCGAAAACAATATCGTCATTTCATTCATTTCATCGTTAATTTAATTTAGGGTCCATTATTTACTTTATTATTGAAATCCATTATTTATGGTAAATTTTCTGCAATCGGTCTTGCTACAAGGAGGTGCCAGTTACAACATATGCAGTGATTTTCATATATATATATATATATATATATATATATATATATATATATATATATATATATATATATATATATATATATATATATATATATATATATATATATATATATATATATATATATATATATATGTATATATATATATATATATATATATATATATATATATATATATATATATATATGTATATATATATATATATATATATATATATATATATATATATATATATATATATATATATATATATGTATACAGGGTGGGCCGTATATATGGAATAATGATTCCACAGCATTTAATAAATAATCTATCAAAATACGGCGCACATGCTGACGTTGACAATAAAATGTTTTGAACTGTCAGTCGAAGAATTTACGCCAACTTGATTTTTTTATATGGAAAGCCCTGTATATTTTATTTCATTTTAGAAATTCGAGATTCTTATTTGTCCAACATACTATATGTCTAATTTAAACTATTTTAGAATTATTGTCATTTGAAATTTAAAACCAAAAAAATATTAATAAATACTCTAGATTTATTTTCAAGGTACAGTTTCAGGTTGACTTCGCTAAATTTTGGTTTTCAAATGACTCCATAAAAAAAGTCGAGTGGCGTAAGGTCCGAATTCCTTGCAGGCCATTCTATAGCACCTCTTTTGCCTATCCATCGATTAGGAAAAATCGCATCCAAATATCTACGAGCATTGATTTTATAGTGTGTAGGTGCTCTGTCCTGTTGACACAACAGATTCCTGTTAGGAATAACTTGCTCTTGGAGTAACTGTAAATATCGCTGTCCTGTAAGATTTCCATCGATAAAAAGGGATGAATAATGTGACGTCCAGAAATCCCTGCCCACACATTTATCTTTTGTGGTCTTTGAGAATGACTGTTGATTATCCAGTGGGGATTTTCAGTAGACCAGTACCGGCAGTTATGCCTGTTAACTCTTCCGTTAAGACAAAATGTGGCCTCGTCGGAAAAAACAATATTAGGAATTAGGTTAGGATCATTATTGATTCGTTCCATCATGACCAAAATTCAACGTGTCTATCTTAGTCATCTTCAGATAATTCTTGCAATAGAATGGGTTTGTATGTGTATAAAGTGCCTTTACTTATGTTGTGGTCCTGGCAAAGCTGACGAGTTGCTGGGGATTTTCTGTAATTTCCAATAAAACATTTTTTTAACATCGCTTGTTTTAACTTTTGAAGGTCCAGATTTAGAACGATCTTTAACATGACCTGATTGTCTAAATCCTTTTAAGGTTTTGCTAACTATGGACTGGGTAATAGGTTTTTGTTTCGGATACTCTGCATTAAAAAGATCACACACCTCCTGTTGCGTTCTCCGTAACCAACCATCATTAACAAAGTTATTCTTTCACTTTCTGCTAAATGTACCATTATGATATTACGCTCAAACTGCAGTTACACAAAATGCAGCAATAAACATATTCGTTAATAAATCATTTTTTGACGCAATAAGTCGTTACCTGACAGTAAATGTTTGACATAAGCCAGCTTAAAAAAAAAAGTAATTTGATCTCTTTAATTTCAAATATCAATAATTCCAAAACAGTTCAATTTAGATATATAGTATGTTATTATTATAATATCTAGAATTTTTAGTAGGACTCAAAAGTGAAATAATATACAGAGCTTTCAATTTTAAAAAAATTAGGAGTAATTTCTTCAAACTGACAGTTCAAAACATTTTATGATCAATGTCATTACGTGAGCCGTATAACACCCTATAATTTTTATTTAAACATTTTTTTGGTACACTGATTAAGAAATGCTGTGGAATCATTATCCCCTACATATAAGGCCGCTTATATATATATATATATATATATATATATATATATATATATATATATATATATATATATATATGTATATATATATATATACATATATATATATATATATATACATATATATATATATATATATATATATATATATATATATATATATATATATATATATATATATATATGTATATATATATATATATATATATATATATATATATATATATATATATATATATACATATATATATATATATATATATATATATATATATATATATATATATATATATATATATATATATATATATATATATATATATATATATATACATATATATATATATATATATATATATATATATATATATATATATATATATATATATATATATCTATATATATACACATATATATATATATATATATATATATATATATATATATACATATATATATATATATATATATATATATATATATATATATATATATATATATATACATATATATAAATATAATATATATATATATATATATATATATATATATATATATATATATATATATATATACCGATTTTTACTGTCTTAAATAACTATCTTTATACTCATTCTTAGTTTTAATTTATTGCTATTAAAATTCCTAACATTTAATGCCCTTGTCAATTTGAGCTGTTATCAACCATAGAATAGACAATGCATTTTATCTTCTATATTTTGTATAATAACAAGTAAAAATATGTGTTTTTCTAGGTTTAAGAGTTCTAGAAAGCAAAAAAATATTACACATATTATTGCATTTAAAACATATGACTTTTGTGTCATATATCAAAGATCACACGTGTGATTGGGTTTGTTTTACCTCTATAAGAAATCCTTCAAGAGGGGTACAACTTTTGTATATATTATTTCTGCCTAACTCTTGAACAGGATAGTTAGTCTATAATCAGTAACCCTGTAAATTTCTCTCCGACTTGCTCCTCAGTAATACGACAAATAAACTTGAACTTATTTGTAAGAGCCTAATTTAGATATACATTATTTAATTTTTCAAAATATTCCATTCAGTTATCAAAATGAGCAATTATCATACAATAATAAAAAAAAAATTAAAATATGTTACCCTCATTTATATTTTTCCCTAAATTGTCATATTTATTTTTCGTGTTATTATAGAATATACACGAAAAGATGTCGAAAAGAAATGAAAAGATAATTCATAAAAATGCCAGAAGCAAACACACAAGTTGATATAAATGTAAAAATATGGAATAACTAATTGCGGCAGTATATGAATTATTTACAAGGAAGAATGGTTATTATTAGGTTAGAACTAACGAAGTGAACACAAAAAATTATTTGCGAATTCTAAATGACTAAATATTTTATACAATATGCGGCGATAATATCCTTGTTATTTTGGCTTTGTTGAAACGCTGAAATAATAATTAATATATTTAAAATTTAAAATATTATTTTTGTTTATTGAAACTAAAATAAATATTTTAAGCAATTACTTTATGACAAAGTGCTTTTATTAATAGAAAATATCCGCAAAATGTAACTTTCATCTATAAGTTATGAGGTATGAAACATCAGCTCTTTTTCAACACCACCATGATACTGGTCACAAACATCAATTTTGAGGGATCTAAACAAATAGCCTCGATTTCACATTATAAAACACACATAGTCAGAAAAGCCTTGAAAATCGAAAAGAATGGACAGCTAAATAAGCGAGATGAAGCGCTGAATATCTCCACTACATGGAAGGGTTTACTAGCTAAGCCAAGAAATAACCAAAACATCGAGAAGGCAACAGTCAGCATAGCGCCGGAACCCGTAATTACCAATCAGCCGGCAAACACCGATACTCGGACGAACCCTTCCGACCCCCCACCTATAATCTGCGTAGACGCCGACGTATAAAAAACGGCGACCGCACGTCGGGTTCTCAGTTAGCTTCGAGAAGCAGCAGCATAGCCAGATTAAATGGGTGGGGGTGAGGAGATAGAGAGTCCACAGAACACTAAAGTCACAGCTACTAAAAAGGAACTTTTGAAGAATATTTAGCAATTCATTTTATATTCTTATTCGGAATTCAAAATAAATAAGCATATATCCTAAAAAAAAGCAGTCAACAATTGACTGTTGACCATTTGTGATAATTGCCATTGCGGGAAAACAGGAGATATGCAATATTGTATTTTAGATTGACGATTGAAACAAATTATAATGTCAAACTTTTCAGAAAAAATAGATCACTTGCTCAATTGCCTATTAATCTGCAACATCTATATTAAATAAATAACATTAATATCTATAGAGTTATCTATCAGTATGTTATATACTCGAGAATTAGTTTAAAAAACGGGAAGAAAGAGGAAAAAAAAAAGACGAAAAAAATGAAGAAATAGGGAACAATTAGATAAATAAGATACATTTGTATACAATGGGGGGATGGTAGAATTTTTTTTGTCTTTTATTAAAATAAAAAAGAAAAGCTGGCCAGTTAGTTATAGCCGGTACGAAAATATTCCCGCATACATATATTCACACACAATTGGGTATTTGAATAAAAAATAATTATCGATTTTTTTACTTTATTTTAAAACTTTATCATAAATAATATTGATAATCGATACGAAAAACTTTTAAAAAAATGCCGCGATTGGCTGCCATGCCGGTGACGTCATTATGTTAAAGTATTTTCACGTAAATATTGTCAACAGCTTCTACCTGTGTATATACTGTCAAAATTATTGAAGCAAGCTATATTTTGTTATATTTGTTAAAAATGTAAATGTAAATAAAAAATATTTTTATTAAATATAATTCAATTATTTGCGAAAGTTACGGTGACACGGCTATAAGTTATGTTCAAACTAAACGCAAAATTCATTATTATAATATATATATATATATATATATATATATATATATATATATATATATATATATATATATATATATTATGAGTCTAGCACACGTGCTGCAGGGAAGTCCCTAAAGCACTCTAGGAGCGGCATGTGGGCGGAAAAAGTTATTCACGATATTCTTGAATCGCTGCAAATTGCACTCGGTGGGAAACACAGCACTGGACAAATTATTCCAAAGGGATGATGTTCTCCATATAAAAGACTGCTTGAAAAGCGTTGTACGCGGAGTAACAAGCTGAACCTCATACGGATGTGAAGTATTAGCGCGACGTGTATTTCTAGCATGCACCGCTCTGGGAGGAATTAAGCGGGCTACATCCTTCCAATACTTTCCATGAAAATACTTATAGAACAGACTCAAGTCACCAACCGTTCTTCGATGTTCGAGGGAATCAAGGCCGCCGGTCAGTTCCGGGTCTCCAATCAGACGAACAGCTCGTCTCTGAACAGAATCCAACAAATGCGGTGTATGTTTGGGAGCGGAGCCCCAAATATGGGAGCAGTATTCCATAGTTGGTCGAATTTGAGCTTTGTAAAGAATTAACAGTTGTTGTGGAGTGTACAGCTTTCTGGTTCGAAAAATTATTCTCAACTTTTGAGAAGCTCTCCTTGCTATGCCTACTACATGTTCATGCCAGGACATATTTGCTCCCAAACTAACGCCCAACAAATTGAAGGACGATGCTAGGGGAGTGCCCCGACATAACTATGTCGGGTTCAGCAACATTAACTTTTTTTAGAAGAAAAAAACTGCCGCCTGGGTTTTTGTAGCGTTAAATTTCACTTGGTTACTGTCACCTCAAGATAGAATTTTTTCCAGTTTTTTGTTAAGTTGAACGACCTCCTGCTGTCTGCGGTTATTCGCCTGAGCAGCCGACGTCCGAGCGTTCAAAGTGAATGAAGAGCGTAATGTCATCTGCAAAGCTGTAGATTGGATTCCCGGTCTTTTTCAGCAGATCGTTAATGTAAATGAGAAAGAGAGGAGGAGACAGTATGGAGCCTTGGGACACACCGACGTTGATAGTGAAGGTGTTAGAAAGAAATCCGTTGACCGCCACTCGTAAAAAACGTTCTCTGAGGAAACATGAGAGCCACAAACAGAACTTTTCAGACATACCACAATAGCGTAGCTTAGCCAACAATCAATCGTGCCAAACACGGTCGAATGCCCTAGATATGTCAAGAGCAACCGCTCGAGATTCTCCAAAGTGTTCAATCGCGTTCTTCCAAACATGTGTTACATAAGTCAGAAGGTCTCCTGTTGATCTACGTTTACGAAAGCCATGTTGGTGATCGCTAATAATATTATTACTTTACTACTTACTATTAAATACTTACATCGAAGTGATCTTCACTACAGAAAAAATTTGGTGTTGTTTTAGAATTAATACGTCCTGCTGCTTGGAACCATTGGCTTCAACATTTAATATCATGTGGCACATTTAAAAACATTTTTTTTGGAGTTATTTTTATAGAATTCGTACAAAATGGTATATAACAGGCACGATAACTTTTTAGATTAGACATTTTTAATAAATTTATCAAACACTGATGATAATAACAAGAATAAATTGATTGAAAACTAAAACACTCGTATTAGCTGTCTGTGATGTGGGAAAAATAAAAATTGTGACCTCACACGCGCTCTGGTTTTTTTTTCGGCGCGTCATCGGTAATAAGTTTAAAAATTTATTTTCACTTTTATATAACTTTTTAATTATAACGGAAAAAAAAATACAAATAGTTTTGTTATAAACCTTATATATGATCTTTCCATTTATGACAAAAAATTTTTTTTTCGAAACTTCAGTTGAATTAGAATATATGTTTTAAATAGAAAATATAGAGACTTTTTATCAAAAACAAGGTCCTAAAGTGCGACATGGCCGGCATAGTATATAATTTAAATATTTAAGTTAATATTTAAAAACCTAAGACTGAAAAGTAGCTGTTCTCTGATAGAGACAATTCATTTTTCATTCAATCTTTCATTCCAGCTTTCAATTAAAGCTAACGATTATGTTACCTTAGGGTGGGCAATATACCCTGTGTATTCAAATTGTCATTAGGCAAGCCAGATTATAATCAAAAAGTCATATTTTTAATAAAGGGTGCGTTATTGCTGCCATTTATAAATAAATAAATGGCCTGGAGACACCCCTTTTGGAGTAGGTCCACCCTTTGGGTTCTCTAGATCTAGTTTATGGGTTGATGAGACCCGTTTTCCTTGTTGTTATATTTCTCTGCTTAGATGTTTCCAAAGTTGTCTGTTAGACGTCTTCTCCTTCCAGTTCATAATCCCTGCCACCTCCATATCTTCCTTGACTTGCTGCAGCAATCCTATTCTCGGTCTACCTCTCCTTCTACGTCCCGGTTCCCATTGAATTATTTCATATATTGGTGCTCCTGAGCCTGCTCTCCATGTGTGCCTCAGCCAATTAAATCTCTTCTGTTTTATTTTTTTGACTATGTCCTCCTCTTCCACTTCTTCCAAAATTTCTTGATTAGTCCTCCTGCTGTCGACTCCTTCACATATTCTTATTGGCCCTAGGATCGCTGTTAATGTCTTTCGTTCAATTCTTCTCATGTCTTCCTCTTGTTTCTTTGTCATGCTTATAACTTCTGTAGCATACATTAGTTTTGGGAGTATTATTGTCTTGTCTATCCTCATCTTACTGTGTCTTCCTATTATCTTACTACTTAACAATTTCTTATTGCTATGGAATAACTTGTTTGCTATTATTAATTTTTCTTTTACGGCCATTTCCTTGTTCCCATCCCAATACGGCGTCACTCCCAAATGTTTAATCTTCTCTACTCTTTCGAAGGTTTATTCGGTTATTCTAATCCTTTCCATTTCCTGAACATTCTGTTTTCCGTTTTTCATTATTTTGGTTTTCTCTTCTTTAATCTCATTTTTGCTCCTTCTATGCTTATTTCTCTCACCATTTCCTTCATTATTTTCTGGTTCTTTGCAATAATTACTACACCGTCCACATATGCCACTACCTGGCTGCCTCTTGTTCGTGTTAAACCCTGATTTATATTCCTTAGTACATATTGTAGTGTTAGGTTGAATAACGTTGCAGATAATCTCCCTGTCTAACTTCTTTGTTAATTTCGAAATCTTGTGTTCCTCCTTTCTGTGTTTTGACATTGGCGAATGTCTCTTTCAGTGTCATCATACATAGTCGTCTTATCTTGCTCGGTACTCCCAGTTCTTTTAGCACTGTATTTAATCCAGTTCTCTTAACCGAGTCAAATGCTTGCTTGAAGTAAACGAACAACAATTCGAAGTTTAGTGCATGTTGTTGTGCTCTTTCCAATGCTTGTTTGACCACATGTATTGCATCTACCGTAGATTTTCCTTGTGTAAATCCGCATTGATATTGTCCTATTACATTTTTCATTACATATTTTAGTTTTTCGTGTATCATCGTTGTCAAAATCTTGTAGGCGGTGTTGAGCAGGGTAATTCCTCGATAATTTTCGCGTATTCGTTGGTCGCCTTTTTTGTGTATTATTATAATTTCACCTCTTTTCCAATCATGTGGCATGCGTTCTTCTTTCCATATCTGTTTAATTAGTACGTACATACTTTCACAGAGTTCTTCTCCGCCGTATTTGAACAATTCCATGTTTATCCCGTCTTTGCCGTTCTTACTTCTTAGTATTATTTCTTTTATTTCATCTCTTGTTGGTTCTAAAATCATTTCCATTTCATTTTCTTCGGTTATGTATTCTTCCTGTATTTGTTCGTTTAAGAGGTAATTGAAATGTTCTTTCCATATAATAATACTAGCCGGGCCCGCGGCTCCGCTCGCGTGGACTTGGTTTACTACTATCGTCACTGCTTATTCCTTATGTTACCTAACGTAATAAAATATCTCCCATTATTTCCCCTTATTTCCCAATATTTCTCCTTATCTCCCATTATCTCTACATAACTTCCATTATATAGGCTTATCTCTGCTCATCTCCCATTATTTCTCCTTATCTCCCATTATCTCACATTATTTCCCATTATCTAAGCTTATCTCGACTTATCTTGCAATATTTCTCCTTATCTCCCACTATTTCTCCTTATCTCCCACTATTTCTCCTTATCTCCCATTATCTCACCATAACTCCCATTATCTAGACTTATCTCTGCTTATCTCCCATTATTTTCTCCTTATCTCCCATTATACTTATTTCCCATTGTCTCACTTTATATCCCATTATCGAGGCTTATCTCGACTTATCTCCCATTATTTCTCCTTATCACCCATTATCTCACCTTAACTCCCATTATCTAGGCTGATATCGAATTATATATATGTATAAATTTATAAAAACACGTAAATCAGATAAGTGGTTCTCGAGTGATAAGCGCACTAACGGACAGACAGATAGACAGAGAGACCTTACATTTTATATATATTATATTCTTTGCTAGTGTATTGCAAGAGAACGCGCTAGCGGCAAACTTTTCTCCGACTTGATTCACTATTATCGTCACTGCTTATTCCTTATGTCACCTAACATAATAAAATATATTCTATAACCTGGCCAGAGAACATACGTATGTTTAAAAAAAAGCACGTAAATCGGATAAATGGTTCTCCAGTGATAAGCGCACTAATGAACAGACAGACAGACAGAGAGACGTTGCATTTTATATATATTATAGATATCCTTATCATATTGTTCCATATTTAGTGGTTTAGGCAGTGTATTGCAAGAGAACGCGCTAGCGGCAAACTTTTTTCCGATTTCATTCACTATTATCGCCACTGCTTATTCCTTATGCTACCTATCGTAATAAAATATAGCCTATAATCTGGCCGGAGAACATATGCATGTTTAAAAAAAAAAAGTACGAAAATCGGATAAGTGGTTCTCCAGTGATAAGCGCATTAACGAACAGACAGACAGAAGAGATACGTTGCATTTTATATATATTATAGATGTAATAAAATATATATCTATAACCTGATGAGAGAACATATGTATGAATTTAAAAAACACGTAAATCGGATAAGTGGTTCTCGAGGGATAAGCGCATTAACGGACAGACAGACAGACAGAGACGCGTTACATTTTATATATTATAGATAAAGATTATTATTATTATTATTATTATTATTATATAACCTGGCCAAAGAATATATGTATGAATTTAAAAAAAGACAGGTAAATGGGATAAATGGTTCTCGCGTGATAAACACACTAATAGACAGACAGACGGACAGAGAGACATTGCATTTTATATATATTATAGATTATAGATATTTTCTGCTACATAATATTGTTCCATATTTAATGGTTTAGGCTGTGTATTGCAAACGAACGCGCTAGCGGCAAACTTTTTTCCGACTTCATTCATTATTTTACGTCACTGCTCATTCCTTATGCTACCTATCGTAATAAAATATAGCCTATAACCTGGTCAGAGAACATATATATGTTTTAAAAAAAAAAAGTACGTAAATCGGATAAGTGGTTCTCCAGTGATAAGCGCACTAACGGACAGACAGACAGACAGACAGACAGACAGAGAGACGTTGCATTTTATATATATTATAGATACTCTTTTTTCTTCTTCTATTATTCTTCCCTCTCTATCTTTCACTTCTCTGACTTTTCTTTTATAAGTTCTGTTCTGTATTTTGATCTTATTGTAAAACTGTTTTGTGTTAACAATTCGACCTTCTGTTTCTATTTCTCCAATTTGTTCATCTATTCATTCTCGTTTTGTTCTGCCATTTAGTGGCTGATATTTTCTCTTAATTGCTCTATTATTGTTACGGTAAATTCATCGGCGTTAAATTAGGGCTACGTGGAAACCAACAACTTCTTTCAGAAATAAATTTTTTTGGAAAAATTTCTCGAATGTCCGACATGTTTAAAGCGTGTCTTGTTGCCCCATCCTGCAATAACTAGAGAACTTAGCAATTATTACCATTAAAATTTTGTTAAGTAGATGTAAAGAGCATCTCAATCATTCTCACATATGGTCTTGAATTGACTGTTTTTTTTTTATATCATGCCATCTTCAAAGGATTACTGTCTATGATTCCACTTGCCAACATTGTAGCCCAAGCGATTATTTTAGAGACATTTAGAACTCTTTATTGTCGGACTTTAATAGCGACATTTTTGTCTGATGACTCTCACTCGAAAATAAAATATTCTTAAATATTAAAGAGGGTTGGAACATTAGTTTTACGAAGCTAGGTTTAAAAAGAGCGTCAGCCATCTTTAGTTCTTCCAACAATTCTAACGAACTCTTGGGCTTATAATCTATTGAAAAATCAGTACATATTTTACATATAATTAAATAATTTGTGTAAGTGAATGTCACTTACATAGCGAAATTGCCCAGTCAAAGCATTATTACTCTCGTAATACTCTCGAACATCAAAGGTGTTTTCCTCATTGGTAAAATACTACGTACCAACTAAGTCTTCTTCCCTCCATTATGTTTCCGCAATAAACTAAACAAATTTAAACTCATTTATGGGACGTTCTATTCTATATATCTTAATACTTTCTTTTAACAGGTTTTTCAACATCAGCAATCAATCTAAATAAAACTTTCAATCTCGGTCAATAAAAAGTAGTACCATATTGTTATTTTAGTTACCAAAAATTAATTACGAGTATTTCTATTTTTTTCATCTATTTAAATAGGTTTTTTGTAGTTTTATTTAATTCTCTCTACAACAAGTTAAAGTTCTAGATACTTTTCGTTAGTTTCGCCGTCAAGATGAAGACGAAAGGCCCTGTTTATAGTTTCAAGCCGCTGAGCGCTCTTGTGATTGCGAAGTTTTCTCGTACTTGGAAACTTTAACTCTAGTAGTAGAGTTTACTCAAGTTTATCTTGCGGATTCTTGATTCTTCAATAACAAGTATATGTTATATAAGTTTGTTCTGATTTTCTGCGGTTTTTATTGACATAGTAATATATAGAACTTCTCAAATTATGATTATAACTTGATAAAACAACATACGAGGCTGGTTTGAAAAGTCCGTGCAAAAATAAAAACTACTTATGTGTTTGGGGTAAACCTTTTTTATTTTTCGACATAGTCTCCTTTTAAGCTTATACACTTCGTCCAACGATGTTCTAGTTTGTTGATCCCTTCCGAATAATAGGATTTGTCCAAGTCTGCAAAATATCCATTAGTGTCTGCAATCACCTCCTCGTTTGAATAAAATCTTTGTCCCGCCAGCCATTTCTTCAAATTGGGGAACAAATAGTAGTCCAAGGGGGCCAAGTCTGGAGAATAGGGGGGATGTGAAACGAGTTGGAATCCTATTTCCATTAATTTTGCGACCACAACTGCTGAGGTGTGTGCTGGTGCGTTGTCGTGATGGAAAAGGACTTTCTTGTAGGCCAATCGCGGGCGTTTTTCTTGCAGCTCGGTTTTCAAACGGTCCAATAACGATGAATAATATTCACCTGTAACAGTTTTACCCTTTTCCAGATAGTCGATGAGGATTATCCCCTGCGAATCCCAAAAGACAGTCGCCATAACCTTTCCGGCCGAAGGAACGGTCTTCGCCTTTTTTGGTGCCGATTCCCCCTTGGTAACCCATTGTTTAGATTGTTGTTTGGTCTCAGGAGTATAGTAATGTATCCATGTTTCATTCACAGTGACGAAGCGACGCTTAAAGTCCTCTGGATTCTTCTGGAACAGCTGCAAACCATCCTTGCAAGACTTCACACGATTCCGTTTTTGGTCAAGCGTGAGCAATCGCGGCACCCATCTTGCGGATAGCTTTCTCATGTCCAAATGTTTATGCAAAATATTATGTACCCGTTCAGTCGAGATGCCCACAGCACTAGCAATCTCACGCACCTTAACTCTTCTCTCATCCATCACCATATCATGGATTTGATCAATGATTTCTGGAGTCGTAACCTCCACAGGCCGTCCAGAACGTTCAGCGTCACTTGTGCCCATATGGCCAGTCCGAAAATTTTGAAACAACTTATAAACTGTTTTAATTGAAGGTGCAGAGTCACCATAATGTTTATCAAGCTTCTCTTTAGTCTCCTGAGGCGTTTTACCTTTCATAAAGTAATGTTTAATCACCACACGAAATTCTTTTTTGTCCATTCCTTGAAAATCACTCGACTTCCTTGATTCACACGAATGCCAAACACAAAGAAATAGACCAATATGGCTGAAGCTTGGTGTGCGTTCATTCAAGAGATGCTACTAACTAAACATGACCTCGATACGCGCCGGTGGTGCCAACTCTCGGACTTTGCACGGACTTTTCAAACCAGCCTCGCATGTGCGAGAAAAGTATTTAATTTTGTTCCAATAACCAAAAGAACTTTAGTGTATAAGCAGCTTTAACTACGGATATATTGAGAGCTATAGATAATTATCGATATATTGAATGACAATAGATGATATCGATATATCAGTAATTGAAATATCTATAATGAACCTATCATTCTATCTATATATTTGTTCTATTATACACAATATTTTATATTACCTATTACAAGACCTGCTATTTTTCAACTATTTTCATTTCTATGGATTCCTAATTTGATTTTGGTTTAATTATGGTCTTGCAAAAACGAGACTCTATTTCAGTTCTCATGGTCTCCTGCTCGACATATTAGATTGTTGAGGTATGCTACTCTTTTCATGATCTTTATAATTTTGTATCTCATATCTGTATCAATATGACCAGAACTCAATATATCTATTTCTGGACAATTAAACTACATTTCTTCCTTCTATAATTTTTTATCAACAACCTTACATTTAGTGTTTTCGATGTTGTGATGCACTTTGTATTTGTTGATGATATTGTTATTCTAGTTTTTGTGCGGTTGGTAAAATAACTTGCAAAAACTGTCTTCTCTCCTGTAAACACAGCAACATTAACATAATATAATATTACTATTTCTTTATCTTTCATTCTCTGACTATCCATTTTATAACTTTATATTATTATTTTATCCTTTATTACATAAAAAAACTAGTTGGTTTAATGAGTCTTCTTGGCGAATTCATGTTTCTGCCGATATTGTCTCTGTGAGTTCTCATTCATTTTAGCTATGATGTCGTTTCTTGAGTAAATGTTTTTGATAATGTTTTGCGGAATGTATCTTTCGAAAAGAAATGTACTATATCTTGTAGTTGTAGTACCTCGCATTGAGCAGCATTATAGTAATTTCTATGGTGATAACTAATTTTAAGCGCTATTTCTACATTTTTATGTGTTGTGTTTTGTTACTGTCTCTGATATTTCTATTTCTATTGTTATATGTTAATTTTCGGTGTAGTCCAATCGCTACATCCCGATCATGATAGTGCTGTTAAAATTCCTCCAAAAAAATCCCTAAACAATAATTTTAGTTGTTATATTTTAAGCTAATTCGCTCCTAAACCCACTTCCATCTCGCTTGGGGCTCACCAGAAGACTGCTACGGATTGTGGGGTATAACCTTTTGTCAACATAGGAATCAAAATCCCCATTTATACTCTTTGCTAGGCAAATAGCTAGCCAGAACCGAAAAACTAGAAAATGACCAAACTGAATCTAACAGCACGGTCCACTGTCTTTTCATCCCGATAGGTTCTACAGGTTATTACGTCCAAGTACCTGTAGACCTATATTCCACTAGCTCTAACTCGAGGTAGATTCAATCTTTTTGTCTTCCCAACCAACTTGATACAGACGGGGTCAAAATCTATGTGGGCACCACCAAATTTTATTTTTAATGCAACTGGCCTTACAGGCATGTTAAGTGTTCCAGTGGTGGAAAACAAAACTTCTGAAAAAAGATGTAGTGGTTCTTAGGCTAAATCACTGTACAGGGTGAGTCAACGATAGAGTAAATTTCATTATCTCATTTGTTTACGGAATGACGAAAAAATGCTAAATACAATAGCTTTAAGGAATATTAAGGTGCAAAGTTTAAAATTATTTTTGAGTGTACAGGGTAGTATAGCCGATATAACATATATTTTTTTAAATGGAACATCCTATTTTCTAATTTATTTTTAAAGTCTGCGTAAAATTTTATAACTTTTTTATTAATAATATTATACACCTAAACCTAGTAGTTTTTCTAATATTTTTATTTTTATTATTTTTTTTAATTCTAGTTTTCAGTTTTGTAAAAAATTGCCAGTAGCGTCATTGTTTCTGAAGGTGGAATACTCATAATCGGTACGAGCGTTCTATAGAGATGAAAAAAAAAGATATATGTAAAGAAATTTTAGTTACATGCTAAAGGGTGTTCAAAATAAATTTATACATTTCGACTATTTTAAATTGAAAAATCTCAAATTTTTTAAATGGCACATTATTATTTTTTCTGATAGATTTCACTAAACCCTCTAACTTTTATTAAGTATGTCATGTACCTATTTCTAATAGTTTTTGATTTATTTTAAATTTTTCAATTTTTACCCTTGTTTTTAATACATTTACGCTATTATGAAAACATAAACAAATAGGTAATAATAGTTTTAATATAGTTTAATTTATCTATTGATTAATTATTATGACGTAATAAATATTCAAAAATATACCCGTCTACTTAAATGCACATGTTTAGTCGTTTTACTATATTTTCCTTCACTTTCCTTAGCATAAAAGGCGTTATTGTCCTGCACGCATCCCGTATCCTATTTTCCATATCAACTGGGGTTGTAGGGGGATTCACATAAGCCCCACAAAAAGAAGTCTAAAGGTGTTAAGTCACATGATCGAGGGGACCACTGAATGAATCCATCACTACCGATCCATTTTTGTGGGTAACGATCGTTTAAAAATTCCCAAACTTTCAACTGGTAATGAGCAGGAGCTCCGTCTTGTTGAATCTACATTTGTTCCCTTTCAAGGTTATCAACTTCTTCCAGAAGCTCGGATAATTCGTTTTGCAAAAAATTTAGATATCTAGGCCCGTTAAGCGGTTCGCGGAAAAAATATGGACCAATAATTCGAAAATTTAATATTTCACACCATACATTAAGCGACCAATGGATTTGGTTTTGAACTTCCCGGACCCAAAATGGATTAACTGTTGAATAATAACACAGCCCCACAAAAAAAAAAGTGGGGTATACTTTTGATGCGATATATCAGATCCGTAGTATTTTTGCCCGCTGATCACGAATCTGACGTCAGAATATCGCTATTACATCTCAATTTTTTTCTGACCTCAAAAAATAGGTAAAAATTAGTAAAAATTAAGAAAAATATACTCCTAAAAAATTGATTCAAGCTTTTTCATGAATCCAAAGATGTATTAATATGTACTCGGACACGCTAAGCTAATATTCATCGGTTGGATTAAGCCATACAGTTCTGTTTTCTTTCTAACCTCAATAAATCAGACAGATATAGTGCTTCTCGAATGCAAAAACGAATTCAAATTAAAATTCAACCGATTCTTACCAAATTTGGTAGATGAGGGTTTTTTGGGTTGCTGATCATGAATCTGAGGTCGGATTTGCAAAATTCAAAATGGCGGATCCAAGATGGCGGACAAAATTTTTGAAAACCAACCGATTCCTACCAAATTTGGTATACAGTTGGGGAATTATCAAACCTGATACTCTTAAACCCTAAACCCTGAAACCTTAGACTCCCACACCCTGTAACCTCAAAAAATAGACCTCAATAACCCTGTAACTTTAAAAATGAGACCCAATAAACTCAAAACCAGGACTTTTAAACCATATACTCTCAAATAGTAGACCCTTAAGCCCTAGAATTGCGAAGGTTAGACCCGCGCCTAACTTTCCTTTTTTTTGGCTGTATCTTGTTCTTTTTTCCGCGAATGACCTATTCAAAGGCTTTCTGCCCAAACGCTTTTGAGGACTTGTTTCTCTTTTTAGCGACCAGCAATAGTCCGCTAGCATGTGGTCATCCCATCGTCCTTGATACCGATTTTCTATGATTTTCAGATCTTGGTGAAAACGTTCCCCTTGCTCCTCACTGTAGTCACCAAGATTATCTGGGAAATCATCGATGTGGGAGTCCAGGAAATGTAATTTTAGATTCATTAAGCAACCTAATGTTTGAAAATTTTTTTACCATTTTCTCGACTATTTCTTTGTACTTAGGACTTTTATTATTTCCCAAAAAGTTTGTTGTGACTTCTTTAAAACTAAGCCAAACAGCTTTTTCAACTTTATTCATTTTAGTAACAAATAATGAATCTTGAAACAATTTTCTTATTTGTGGCCCGTCAAATACGCCTGCCTTAATTTTAGCTTCAGAAAATTTCGGAAATTTTTTTTACAAATATTTGAAACATGGGCCGTTTGTATCTAATGCTCTCGAGAATTGCTTCATGTCCAAGCTTAATGTGAAGCGGGGGAATAAGAACTTTTCCTGGATCTACCAATGGTGGAAACAATACATTATTTTCACCAGGAGTGAACGATTCTCTTGTTGGCCAAATTTTTTTCTTATAATGACGTTCCCTGTCTCTGCTATTCCACAGACATTTATAACAGAGATAAAGTGTAAACCCTGACTGTTGGCCAAGCAATATTGTTACAATTTTCAGATCTCCACAAATTTTTCCAGTTATGATCAGCATATTTTATTTTTATCAAAAGCTGCTTAATTTTTTCATATTGCTCTTCCATAACTGTCGAATGAGCAATCGGAATGGGAGCGTAAACGTTGGTATTATGCAGCAAAACTACCTTAATGCTCCGTTTAGAAGAATCAATGAACAGTCTCCATTCTTCAGGTTCGTTCGTTCGAGTTATTTTGAAATTCATCCATTAGACCTTTTACATCGGTACAATATGAAAGTGACAATTCCTCGTCCATTGTGAAATATTTTCGAAATTCTTCATCTCTGTTTCTATAATAAGAAATCGTAGCTTCTGGCTTAAGTAAATGTCTTTTCTTTAAAAAGGAAGCAAGATGCTCTGAACCATCTTTGGATAAGCCTAAATCTCTGACTAGATCACTAAGTTCTGACTGTGATACGAGTATTGGTTCTCGTTTACGGTTGTATGGTAGAAATTCTTTATCTGTGTCACTAGTATATGATAGGTTGTCACTAGAACATTCATTAGTAACAGTGTTTGAATCTTTTTCGACAGTCTCAATGTTTTCGGCATGAACTGATAAGGTGAAATCATTTGTTTCCATAACATCAGCATCAAGTGGTTCAGGAGGCGGAATTAGTTTAGTTGGTCTTGTTACTGTCGAAACATCGTTATAAGTAATAGTGCTTTTATTTTTTCGGTTATGCCTAGATACAACATTCATACAAAAGTAGCAATCATTTTCACTGTATGGTCTATTCCATATTGCTGGTCTGGAATATTTAATCGCCTTCTTATTGATGTACAACATTATTTTGCAAGAACTGCAAATGATGTGGGGAACCCAATCTGTATCCTGGTGCTGTATTTCAATGTTAAAACAATCCTTATATAAGGTTTTAATCTTATCCGTTATCGGTGACCCCATTTTACTCAATACGTGTTGACAGCAAATATAACAAAATGAATCACTGTTTTTATCGCACTTATGAAAAGTCCTTGTACCGTGAGACCGTTTTCTTGTAGCATTATACTCTACATGAGCCAAGTCACCCACACATGAAGAACTACGGTCGCTGGATGACGATGGCTGCGGGCCCGCTTTCCCACCCTGACCAACCGCCGATACTGGGTTTCCGAGTCCCTGCATCGTATTTCTCTTTCTTCTACCTGCCATGACGGCATCTAAGCCGTGATCCAGGGACTCTGCCGGCTAGTGGAGTAACACCGTTGCCCACCGTCACCACGTGGAGGTGCCCTGGATGCAGGTAGAAGAATAAAAATCGACCGATGAATTTTCTCGGCGTTCAAAATGCCGCGAAAACATCTGCCATCTTGAATTTTGCAAATCCAACCTCAGATTCGTGATCAGCGACCCAAAAAATCCCCGTGTACCAAATTTGGTAAGGATCGGTTGAATTTTAATTTGAATTCGTTTTTGCATTCGAGAAGCACTATATCTGTCTGATTTATTGAGGTGGTGCGATTGGCCGTAGATTGGGATGTGTCAGATAAGTCAGCTAGTTGACGGCTGCTGACCTGGGGATTATTTCCAACATGAAGTAAAATGTCCATTTCTTTTTCCTTATTGGTAGCATTCTGGTTTACTACTTTCCGTTCCATTAAGCACTGAAAAGATTTTCTAGATGGTATACGTCTATTAGGGTACTTCGCTCCGTAAAGCCTTACTGCCAAAAGACAATTTTTTCCCTCCTCGCACAGTATATAAACCATATTAATTAATTCATTTTTAGGAAAATCCATAACTATTACCTTTAAACGTCACTTACTACAACAAATTAAACTATTTTTACTTGCTTAATAGACATGTCAAAATTTGACAATGCCTACATTTTTGTTTTGACTTGGCAACTATAATGTTATAGTGTAAGTGTATTAATAACAGGGGTAAAAATTGAAAAACTCAAAATAAATAGAAAACTATTAGAAATAGGTATATGATATACTTAATATAAGTTGTACAGTTTTGTATAATCTATCAGAAAAAATAATAATATAGAGGATGTGCCATTTAAAAAATTTGAGATTTTTCAATTTAAAGTAGTCGAAATGCATAAATTTATTTTGAACACCCTGTAGCATCTAACTCAAATTTCTTTACGTATTTTTTCATCTCTGTAGAACGTTCGTAGCAATTATGAGTATTCCACCTTCAGAAACAATGGCGCTATTAGCAATTTTTTACAAAACTGAAAACTACTATTTTTTTAAGAAAATTGAAATATTAGAAAAACTACTAGGTTAAGGTATATATCATTATTAATAAAAAAGTTATAAAATTTTACGCAGAATTTAAAAATGAATTAGAAAATAGGATGTTCCATTAAAAAAAAAACATATGTTATATCGGCCACACCTTTTTGAAGTACCCTGTATACTCAAAAATAATTTTAAACTGTGCACCTTTACATTCCCTAAAACTATTGTATTAAACATTTTTTCGTCATTCCTGAAACAAATGAGATAATGAACTTTACTCTATCGTTGACTCACCCTGTACAGTAGTTCCCTAGCCTACCTAGTAGTATCTTATTGAAGTGCCATATCCGATACAGACGTAGGTGATTTTCTCGCCTTTGCCTGTAGTTGATGCCTTTTTAAGTATTTTCACAGATAAAACTGACTTACAATTTGATGCCTGTTCCGAACGGCCAAAATGAGAGAGCTTTACTAGGCAAAATCTAAGGGGGTTTGCCATTGCCTTCTCGAGACTCTAGTAGTAAAGAAAAGAAAAATCCAGATGAACTATTGATTTGATAATTTATTCCCAAATTCAGTTTTACTTGTGCTATTATAGAGAGGGTAAGCGGAAGTTCAAATTCAATTTTATCAGAAATTACATTTGAGAACTTGAAAATGTGCAAAGATTACCTTGATTATTATGCATTCTAGACTAGTTATAAGGCTTAAAAAGATTAACTAGAACTATTACAAAAAGAATATTTATTCGTTTTATGACTAATTCTATTCCAGTATATGACTCGTACAGTTCTATCAGTAACAACATTTAAATTAATTAATCGTTGACCAAAAAAAAAGATGATTGAGTAGTAGATGGTATTTTCTAATTAAACAAATATTACTATGACTACTAAAATCCTACTTGTAGGTCCTAGAGTTCTTTGGTCAAGAACTAAACTTTACCCAAATGCGCTACATAGTGCTCACGGTAGGGTCTTAGTACTAAATTTATCCGCAACAAGAAAAGAAAATAATACCATGTCAAAGGTATAAATCTGCAAAGGCTTCGAACCACTGGAGGTCCCGAAAATATGATTTAAGCTAATTGTATATAGGCATTAAGTTCTCCCTTACGGTTCGTAGTTTCGGAGATCGGAAATATTAAATTTTACGTTCTAAAACTTATCTGATATACTCCAGTTCGACCAAGGTGGGTGGAAACTGTAGTCGTACGCGTGGCTATACCAAACCTAGATCAAAATGAGGCCGTACTAAAAGAACTAACGGTGTTTCAGACATGAAGGAAAATTGGTGGTCCTCACGTGGTGGAAAACACCCTTTTTGGACTGGAACAAGCTGTTCGCACGTGAGACGATTATTACCAAAAATTCTAATACCAACAAGAACCGTTGAGTATTGGAAAGTCTTTTCCTATACTCTTCTGTATCACTAAGAAGAAAAATAAAACGCTGGCCAGATATTTGACCAACACTACAAAATATACTATAGCCCGGAAATTTTAGTTGCACATTGGCCCTATAAAAAACTTCACTGAAAACCAAAATAACTTTTCAGGATTTTGTGGTGGAAAAGAGGACGCTAAAACACCTTTTTCGTTTATATCTCACTCTTCCATTATGGAAATTCATTTTCTTCCCCATTGCATACCAACCAAGTGCAATTTTTGAAAAAAGAAAAACAAAAATTACTATATTACTCGTAAAAGGCGATTTCAGACGCCAGTGTGCATCACAACCTTTATTACAAAACTCGATGATTGATACCCAGTGAATTTCAATAACATATTTTCTAACTTAACAGTGAGAGATTTGACTTTTGCCCTTCAGTGGCAATACACAATTATTTACCTAAATCGGATACATTTTTAATAATTTACCCAAGAAAATTAAGCTTTTCCATTTGTCCAACAACTAAAAAACACCAGGGAAACTATATATTAACTACTATATTATCAGGAAGAAACTTGAAAAATATGTTATTCAAATTAAAAAAGATTATACTATGTAAGCAAAGAAGGTAAAATTAACTTTCATCTAAATCATTATTGAAACGGAAATTATCTTATTTATCTATAAAGGTCCATTTATATCTAAAATATTTCAGAACAAGAACACTAGCTAGATCAATATTTAGTAGCTTATTACTTATTAGTATCAAGTTAAGGAGATCTTTTGTTTAAAATACATTTAATTTTAAATAAATATACTATATGTACAGTCGCGAATGTGATGACTCGCTTCCATGAATGGATTGAAATGAAATATTTAACGCACATCCATGTTTTCCAAAGCAAACATAGTTAATTCACACACATGTTGAAAGTTCCAATAAGTTTAGTGCTAAATATAACTCTTTGTAACATAATGATTCATTACTTGCTTGTATTTGTGAATAAGTTATATTCCATAATGTTTGCATTTCTACACATTTTAGAATCCCAAAGGTACAGGAAATGTAGTCCCCTATTCTCATCGGTCTGTATTTATTAGTTTTTTGGCCTGCTTGTCTGCTACTATGGTAACTTTCGAAAAAAATGAGTTGTCTATAATAAATTTTGTATACATTTAAGAGTTGCTAACGAAAGAGGTTTTTGGGTAATGTTGTGTTGATGCATTGGAATGAAAGGGTGCTAGTCGATAACTTTTAATAATTTTAAATAACATTACGAGAATTTTTCTTGGTGTACTGTTAGTTAATGAACAAATTTTAAGTACATTTATACTCAAACATGTAAGGTGTTAGAGGAATGCGAAGGGTGAAAGGCAGATTGCCTCTTATATTTTTCTTGTATCTTGTAAAAAAAACTAATGTTTTTTTTTATTATTTGCATTGAATCATATAAGGGATCGACGAGGCAGGGATAAGGTTAAAAAGGTAGCTTCGTATATATAGATGTTGAGAGATATGTTAATTTTAGAATTGATGGAGGCGAGAAATCTGAAAATTATGTAATTTTTTTATAATTTTCAATTTTCACAAAAATAATGTGTAGAGAGAAATTTCAGATTTCAGTTGTAAATATATTTGAATGCTCTGCTGCACTCAACTTGGTTTTTCCAATTGCCTTGCCATAAATTAACTATTATTTAAAATATCGATCTTTAGACCTCGATTCTTAGTAGAAAAAACCTCGGATTCTTTAGTATGAAAAAACCAAATTTTGTACTAATCTTCGAATTACGTATAATTTTCTAATTTTGGCAAAAAGACCCAATAATTTTATAAGAGTTTTTTACCGAAGCAAAGTAAAGCGGTCTTGTCTTATTTTCTTAATTATAGGTAAAACAAGTAATTAAAATGCCAAAATACAGTTCTCTGAAAACAGATTTGGTTGGTTGGTTGGTTGGATGTAGGCGGAGTGGACGATTGTGCCTGTCTGAAAACTAGAGCCTGTTGGCTTATTATGATTTCCCCTCTTGGCTACGTGAGCATCCTCCCTTTAGGTTTATTAGCTTCTTTCCAAACCCTTCAAGGGGTAGTGTACCTACACGATGTAGATCTCCGAACAGTTTATGACTATTCCGAGTTAAAGCCACATAGTCTACATGTCGTGGGATCATTGTGCCAACCCATTTTTTATTAATGCCTTCTCAGGTAATAGTGGCCGATGATCCCACCAACTATTTTAGCCTGGGCTCTTGTTAAATAAAGGACGTCATTTGTTAGTTTCTTTGGGGAGCCGCCAATTACGTCCCTCGCATGTCCTTGGCTAACAATCTCGTTGTTGCTGATATGCTCATGTGTTATTTGTTGTTTTTACTACCTGTTTTGGTATAGCCGATACTGGATCTGAACCACTGTATAGTTTTGTAGCTCCAAATCTTGCTAAGTCGTGCGCTTTTTCATTACCTTTTCTCCCCAAATATCCTGGAATCTACAATTTTTTAACCCTGTGGTTCCTGGAGGATAACTCTGACAGGTCACCTTTACACTACATCGTGATCTTTGACTAAGCATGATAGGCGTCTAAAGCTTTTAAAGTAGCTAAAAGATTATTTATAGATTTGTGAACAGAAAATCAACTTCGGGATGAAGTTTTACTTCATCTTGACGAATAGCTTGCATAAAGTTATTAGGATTTAAAGAGAGTAGTTGCTTGATACTATTCTTTCAATATACCTGGACTAGCGCTCAGCACGCCACTTTCAAGAATGCAAAATAAAATAAAAATACTTTAGATGAGACATGTAGCTTTGTAGTTCATTAGTTATTTTTGGCCAGTTTCTTTTTTAACGTTTCTGCAAATTTTTATGCAAATTATATATATAATTTTGTGTTCTTGGACAATTTGGTCAATGGACAATTTTAAAAAACCGGAATTTGAAGGACCAAAGCACGTTACAACGTAAATTTTTTTAGTATATGCCTTAAAATTACTCAATAAAATTTATCTACGTACTTAATTAATTAATGACATGTACGTTCAATGGATCAAAACATAATGAAATTCACATCATCTGCAAACAAGAAATTTTTCTTATGTTGTCACTAAATTAAGTAAAATAGCAGTGAGCTATTATACGATCTTTGGAGCATAACATGGAATAAATTGAAAAATTCTGACATTTGACATTTACCAAAAATTGAAAGAAAAATTGTGTGTATGTTCTTAAGAGTGCTAAAAAAATGTTTATATATTTATAAGATAACTAAATTTTAGAATCATGTAGGATAATCTAAGATATATTATTTTATTTTAGGTGTCGTGGTGGTTCGATGGTCAGCTGCTTCAAAATAACACAAGTATAGCACCAGGTGTACATTTAGTATACTTTGTAGAAGAGGGTACCGAAAACAAAAGAAGTGAACTTTTTATCTACAACACTAATGCAGATGATAATGGTACTTACGTTTGTCACGCAGAAAATGCTGCGGGTAGTGCTCAATCAAACTTCACAATTAAAATTGTTTTAAAAGAGGAACCAGTAGTGATACTAGTGTCTTTTCCGGTGGAATATTTAATTTATGCAGTGATTTGTGTATCAGTGTTCGCGTTTATAATTATAATAGTGATAATTATATGTCTTGTGAAGTGCCAGAGAAAGAAAAAACGTCAAATAAAACGCAATCAAACTAAGGAAGCTACTTTACATTTGCAAAATCAACGAAATGAAGACAAAAATTGGGGTAAGTCCTAAATAATAAATTTGTTGAAAGTAAAATAAATAAATTAAAATAACTTTTTTATACGCTCTTTTCAGTGAGATGACCTAAAATCTAAAAGATACTAAAACCTAAAAAAAATTCTATTAAAATTTGTTTTAAACATTTTTTTGCGTATAGGTCAATCTAAGATAGTCTATAGAAATACTTGAAGCCTCTTTCGTAAATATACTTGAAAAACTGACACCATGTAGTCTGTTAATGCTATGGTATTCACTATTATCAAAGACCGAAGAATTATTCATTTCAGATTATATAAATCCACAGAAATTTTAGACAACTAAAAGTGGGAGATAAACTATTTGCAATAACTGAACCGACGCACAGTGGGGAAAAACGAAAAATCGTGTTTCAAAATTGTCTAGAGCCTTCAAGTTTGGTTCGATTTGGACGATTTTTTTTTAAATTGAAGTTTATTAAATTCCGAACAAAGTTGTCGGAGCCGATTTTTCAATTAAACTTTTGTTTCAAAATGGCGGACGTTGTTTTCTGATTATATAGCGACTGAGACACAGAAAACGCTTACAGTTTCAAACCAAGTTGTGCTAAAATGTGTGTATGTATGTTTTTTTATGTCGCTGATAATATATCTAATATCACAGTTACAAGATTAATAATAATGAGCCCAAAATGGCTGCCATGAACACTAAAAGTATTATAAATAGGAATAAACGTAAGATTATTATTTTATATCCATAACATTTGCATAAATAATTTCTTTAAGGTTGTTAATTACAAATTGACTTAAAATGACAAATCAAATATGGCGGATGCCAAAATTGAATCGAGCAAGAAAGTTTCTCTGTGGCATTTAGACTGTGGCAGTCAGATCATTCAAGTTATTTAAGTTTAGTTGCGGGATTTAAATTTTCATGCAGTTATTGCTAGAATTCAATTTTGGCATCCGCCATACTTGATTTGTCATTTTAAGTCAATTGTTGCAACATATTTATAATTAACAACCTTAAAGAAATTATTTATGCAAATGTTATGGATATAAAATAATAATGGTACGTTTATTCATATTTATAATACTTTTATTGTTCATGGCAGCCATTTTGGGTTCATTATTATTAATCTTGTAACTATGATATTAGATATATTATCTACGACATAAAAATACACGCATTTTAGCACAACTTGGTTTGAAACTCTAAGCGTTTTCTGTGTCTCAGTCGCTATATATTCAGAAACCGCCATTTTGAAGACGTCCGCCATTTTGAGACAAAAGTTTAATTGCAAAATCGGCTCCGACAACTTTGTTCGGAATTTAATAAGCCTTAATTTAAAAAAAAAAATCGTCCAAATCGAACCAAAATTGAAGGCTCTAGATAATTTTGAAAACACGTACTACGCAGCACGAGCTGGACTCAGTATTTCAGTACTATGTAAAATTCACCACAAGATGTCCCAATAAATTAGACATATTTTGAGTCGTCACGCATTCTGGGTGTTTTTATTTCTGGCTCAATAGCGGCCATTTGAGTTTCACTTGTATATCTTCCTATGTCTATGCTATTACAAATAAATCAAATTGATATAAACACATGTCAAAAATATAAATGTATTACTGATAAGATTTTATAATTTTTATACAGTATGTTAAAGGAGGCTCTTTCGGAATTATTAGATATACTATTGTTATCTTGTGTACTATTTTTTGTTTAGAAAAGTATAATTTCTGTGAAAACAAATAACATATCACAATATAGAATCTATTTATTTAAAATACACACTAGGAAGCTGATCTTGTGCGCACAGTTATAAAATTTTTAAAAGTTAAGATAGAGACTCAACTTTAGTATAAAGCAGCAATGCAAAATAAGATCTCCAGTTCAACTTTTCGTCAATATGAGGTTCTAAAAGTTTTAGGTTATGTATTTATTCTGTAGATGTGTCATTGATCGCGAAACACAATTTATCACATATCTTGTCTCTGCTATGAAATCTCATTATTTTCATATAAGACACACGCTAGTGGTATCATTGAAAAATTCTCATCATCTGTCAAAGTGCATCTCGGCTAAAATGTAGGGATGTTCTCTACCTCTTTATTTATTGCACCTATGTTACCTAATGACTATTTACTTATTCGTAGGTTCGGTAAGACAAATATTGTTTAAAAAGAATTAGAATTTAACTACTACATCTTAACTTTCTTTTTTAAGAACTCTCCAATCAGAAAACAAGATATGGTATCTTCGGAAAAGGGGGCGTACGGGCTGCACGTCAATCCTTAATTATCCTTAATTTTACGTGATGACAAGCGATTATTTCTTGCAGTTATTTCGACTTTAAATAGTTGTAACTTTCGGAATATTCAAGATCTAGTTTACGTTGCTCCATTTACTACAGATTTTCACACATAAAAGAAATTGAAAATATTGAACCAGAGCCCTTGTTCATAATCAAATTTAATCTAGCTTAATTCAAAAAAAAAATTATAGATATCAAAACACGATCCTGAATTAAAACGACATACATTTGTGTAATAGAGCACTAGAGTTTTAGATGCTAATAGTTCTGTTTCTTCAATGATAATAATAAGTAAAAATAAGCCCAGACCATTAATTCCGAAAGCACTTAGAAAATAAATCTCTGCTCTTTTTCGCTTTACTTGATGTTGTATGAAATTAAATATTAAACAGTGAATAGACTTGCGAGTATTGTCAAAAGCCAAAGTTGTATCAAGTCTAATTGCGACCAGTGTACTATTTCAAGTTGTAGATTTGAAAATGTTCATATAGGGATAGTTGGATGTTGATCTTATGCTAGACATCTTTACAATTATATTAATCCGCATGGAGAGATTCGCATGTTCGCCTAAAACTCTTCCAGTGACTTACATTAGGACCTCCGCAATACCTCAGAGATTTGTTAATGGTTATATTTATATATTTGGCGTGCTGTAACTATTACCACTAATAAGAGAACTTAGTCAAAATCATCTCATTATCTGATGAATACTCCTGATATTTATAAAATAAAATCAACCAGTGTCAGATAATATTATACAAAGGGTCAATAAATAAATTTAAATTTCTGTTGCCGGATTGATGCTCTTCCTACAGTATTTGCATTCGTGATTATTTAAACGATGAACTTGGGTATAATATCAGATAGTAATAATTTAAAAAACATGTGCAAGTAAACTTAAAAACTGTATGATTTAAACATTTTAGTTTGGAGTAAACCCATCTTCACATGTCTTTATTATAGATGAGGGCATAAATAAATTTTAACAACCTACTTACGATGTACCTTACAAAGTTTTAAGTATACACCATAAGAATCACAATTAACTATAAAGGATACAATACCTGAATATCCATTACATGAAGATAACCTGTCCAATTACGACGTTTTTTTATTTAGTTCAAGTTTTGTTATTATTATATTTTCTTCTTACATCACCCACAATTAGAAGTGAAATTCACCGTTGGCCAGCCCAATCATATAATCTCAACGACGTAAAAATATAACTATCAAAAATGAACAAACTTCATCTATTTTCCGCAAATAAATGTTGTCTCTGCACATTATCGATAAACTGAATACTCGGTGATGATGTTGTTAAATCGAAACTATCATATTAATAAGGTGCGATATTCATATTTTAAAACCTTGTAAAGGAATTTAGACATGGGTAATCTTTCCAGCAGCCTAATGTTTTTGTGTTAATTGAATCTCGTAAAATTGCTATTAGACTTATGCTGCTAATATTATTAAAGACACGATGAATTCATTTAAAAATATGGGATATTGCATGTGCCTTTACTTCTGTTCCTTTTATTTCTCCATCTTGAATTCAACGAAATCAAAATAACAACTTCTTATAATTTTAGAAATATTTAAATTTATTTTATTTTTATTATTATTTTTTTTTTGTTCTTCTTTCTCACATTTGGTCAATGTGTTTCCATGTCTGGCTGACGGGCCCAAGCCAAGTCAGCACAAATGCTGTTACTATTGGGTATTAAGGAATGACCTGACAATGTTACATGTTTTTAAAATCAATGACTTCTGAATGTTTTTGTGTATGTTTGTGTTCAGTCCTAATTGTACTAAGGGTGGTGAATATTGTTAGTGTAAGGCATGTGACTGATATGACGAGGGCGACAATGATGACTCTTGTTTCCATATCCTTTTGTTTCTGGTACAAGGTCTGTATACGTGAAGATCTTTTCTGTGTATTTCATTTAGATGTTTGTGTCACTGGGGGCAGCTATGTCAATTAGATAAGTGACTTTTCATTTTCTGTATTGAAAAGTAATATCGGGTCTATTAGCGGGGACTGTTTTATCTGTATAGATATTGATGTCCCAGTAGAGCTTGTAATTTTCAAGTATGGATGATGGTGTGTATTTGTAGTAGGGTTCTGTGTTTTCTATTAGTTTGTATGTTGTGGCTAGTGCTTGATGAACTAATTTTGCCGCTAAGTCATGTCTAGCTGTGTATTCAGTTCTGGATAATATTTTACAACCGCTTGTTATGTGTTCGATCGTTTCTTTATGCTGATGGCATCTCCTGCATCTGTCTTTTGTAATATGATGATATGCTTTTGGTAGTTTGTGATTAATATGATTTTATCCTGGGTGGCAAGTAAAAAGCCTCCTGTTTCAGGGAATAGCTGCCCATCCCGTAAACAGGTGAATGATTATTTTTTATTTACGTGATCTTGTTTTATGTGGTATCTGTGTTTTCCGTGGAGTGTCCTTTCTGATCACGTTTTCATCTTTTTCTGTTGTAATTGTGTGTGACTGTGAATGTCCGCTGAGTGGTCTGCCCGGGGTAAGTCGAGAGATGTGTACTTTTTTGTTTGCTTTCGCTGTTGCTGTGTGGAGGCTGGTTTGTTTGGTGTGAAATAATTTCCTAAATGCTTGTATTTGTTTTGTATTATTATTATTATTATTAAATGGGTTTTGAAAAATCAAGCAAATCTTTCAAAATAAGCAACTGCTCTTGATCTACTCCTGAGAGAAATTTATTTACTTGAAGGAATACTCTTATTCCTTAGAAGAAGTACAGGGAGTTACAGCGATAATTTACAGTAAACCCTTTACTTACTCTACGGGTACCTGATTTAATAAAATCATTCTACTTGATATACGCAACTTTTTAACCTTGAAACAATACAAAGACCACACGCTACTAAAGAAGAAACTCTAAACTTAAACCGCAATTACCAAACAAGAAATCGGGATGTTACTGATAACGCTGTTTCTGAGAGACGTTACTACTTCCCAGATCTAAGCTATACTGCGCTCTGATCCATGAAATAAAAACTTGAAATTTCAAAATATTATTTAAAGGAAAACTCAGAATTTGTATACATGATCACCATTATAGGTACAAAGTTTATTTGAATTAAAAATGTGTACTATGTTTAATTTTATTGCCAGTTATGATCGACTCACCTACAGATAATAATAAAGAATAAAATACAGTAGCACGTTCAAGAAAACTATGTTTTAAATAAAAGCAATCTGATCGAGCAATCTAGCGTTTTTTTTTTTTAAATTTTATTATTTTATAAATTAATTTTCTAAGTATTTTCAGTGCTTTTGCGGGAGCGAAATAACTTTTTCTGTGTAGTTCTTATGCAATCTTTTGTAAGTTAATTTTTAAATGTATATTTGCTTGTATTTTATTTATTTATTAGTATTATTTACTAAGATCTGCAGAATTACATAAAATATCCGTATATTTATTGGATTTTTGATATTCTGTATATATTTTACACGTTTATAGGTACGTCTCAGAAGATATTTAAAAAAAAACTAGGCTTAGGAACATAGACACGTACATGCCAAGAAACCGGTTATATAAATATCTAAAGAGGTCAACAAAATCAGATAAGATATACTAAATAATTTAAGAGCTTTACGTTATAAACAGAGTGAGGATTCCGTCAACGGACCCATTTTTGAGCGACGCTCTTAATGTAAAACAAACCCGAAATAGATTATATATTTTTCCTAATATTAGAAATAATAAAATTTTATTGAAGTCTTGAATACTTTTCACATTAAATAGTCAATCTAAGGAATATATCTATTTTGAGTTAATTAAAAATATACTATGTTGCTAGTTTATAAATCAAAAATAATTTTCCATATTTTTTTATACCTACTTTAAAGTTTTATGGATTTTTTTTTTAGTTTTGTAGTTAATATAAAGACAAAGAGGCTTTAGAAATTCACGCCTGTGAGCTCTTCTAATCGTATCTTAGTTACAAAGTTGTAGATTTTACACGAGTTTGTCTTGTCGTTTCTCGAATATATAAGTAATAAAACGTTACCTTTCTTGTAAGTTTATTCAACCGAAAAATCGAAAAAGTTCTTGCTCTTTTCATTTTTCGGCAATAAAAAGAGAGTAAATATTCACAATTTTTTTTTTGTGAATATCTCACAGTTGCTGCAGGGAAATCCTTAAACTGCTACAGGAGTGACGCCTATCCGGAAAAAGCGATTCACGTTGGCCTTGACCGGCTGTAAATTTTATTGGACGGGAAACACAGCCCTGTGTAAATCATTCAACGGAATGAGGTTCTGCATATAGAAGACTGCTTGAAAAGTATTGTACTAGGAGTAATAAGCTGAACTTCATTCGGATGAAAAGTATTAGCACGAGGTATACTCCTAGCATGCATCGCTCTTGGAGAAATTAAGCAGGTTATATCTATTGAACACTTTTCATGAAAGTACTTTTTTTTTATGGGTCTAGCACCCGTGTTGCAGGGAAGTCCCTAAAGCGCTACATGGGCGACACGTCTGCGGAGAAAGCGATTCCCGTTATTCCTGAATCGCTGTAAATTGTACTTGGTGGGAAACACAGTCCTGGGCAAATTATTCCAAAGGGATGATGTTCTCCATATAAAAAACTGCTTGAAAAGCGTTGTACGAGGAGTAACAAGATGAACCTCATACGGATGTGAAGTATTAGCGTGACGTATACTTTTAACATGCACCGCTCTGGGAGGAATTAAGCGGGCCACATCCTTCGAACACTTTCCATGAAAATACTTGTAGAATAGGCTCAAGTCGCCAACCATTCTTCGATGTTCCAGCAAATGAAGGCCGCCGGTCAGTTCCGGGTCTCCAATCAGACGAACAACTCTTCTCTGAATAGAATCCAACAAATGCAGTGTATGTTTGAGAGCGGAGCCCCAAACATGGGAGCAGTGGAATTAACAGTTGTTGTGGAGTGTAAAGCTTTCTGGTTCGAAATAATATTCCCAACTTTTGAGAAGCTCTCTTTGCTATGCCTGAACATGTTCATGCCAGGACATATTTGCTCCCAAATTAACGCCCGACAAATTGAGTGACGATGTTAGAAGAATGGAGTGCCCCGACATAACTATGTCGGGTTCAGCAACGTTAACTTTTTTAGAAAAAACTGCCGCCTGGGTTTTTGTAGCGCTAAATTCCACTTGGTTACTGTCATCCCAAGATAGAATTTCTTCCAGGTCTTTGTTAAGTTGAATGACTTCCTGCTGTCTGCGGATATTGCGGACTTGTAGAATAGACTTGTAAAATAGACCTATCTGTCCCATGTTCCAAGTAACATAGAATACTGGTAAGTTCATTATCATCAACCTTACAAATGAACAAATATTAATTTTGTAAATTGTTCTTTCTCTAGAGTTTCAAAATTGCGTAATCGCCTTGGTAGCTTCCTCCCTATTTCAGATATCAAAGTAGTACGATTGGCAGCAATGTGAATGGGTGTCTCACAAGACTGGTAATAAGACTTTTACAAAACTCTACAATGATACAAGTTGAGAAATTAAAATTGAATTAAAAAAGAAAAGAAAAAAAAAAAAGAGAAAAACTTTCCTTGACCTGGCCAGAAGAATCATCCCTAGAAATATTACGAACAATTTTTAAAATACAACATATTTCGTTTATAATATCCAGCGAATGTATCTAGTGACTTTCATTCTAAAATATCCAAAGATGCAGGCTAAATAATTAGGACCAATAATTCTTTTTGGCCATCCAATTTAGACGTTAACTTATAAGTTTTGTGGTTAGAAATACACATCTATGACCTTAATACATGTATTATTTCCGCTAATAGTGTTATACGAACAATGGATCCAAGATTCCGTGTTTTAGGGTTTATATAATTAGGTTTCGCTTATAAGTCTTGGATTACGAAACGTGCATTGAGACGGAACATGATCCTATTACTTTAAGGAAATTGTTCTTCCTTGTACCGTAACGTGACGTCTTATCACGTAGTAATAAAAATTTATGATTTTGTAACATTACCTGAAGGTTTAGTGGCGTGATTTTAACCATAGTGTTAGAAAACATGTCAGAGGTTGTTGAATTATGGATTAATTTAAAAAATTATATAAGATATCTAGGAAGTTTCTCTGAAAAATGTTGATATTTTACTTTCCTTGCTGATGGAAATTATTGTATTCGTAAAAAAATCTTCTTCTTGTTCCTCGATCACGAAAAACATAATCACTTATATTCGTCGGTCTGTCTGTTTGCACGATAACTCTAGAGCAAAATAAGACATTAATTTAAAACTTAGTGTATATATATATATATATATATATATATATATATATATATATATATATATATTTATATATAATATGTATGTATATATATATATATATATATATATATATATATATATATATATATATATATATATATATATATATATATATATATATATATGTATATATATGTGTATATATATATGTATATATATATGTATATATATATATATATATATATATATATATATATATATATATATATATTATCATATATATATACATTGACTCACAGCTTAAATGAGGCAGTCGGTATAAGAAAAGACAAACTGGTCTCAGTGCCTCTTTATTTATTTGGAAAAAAAAAACAAACTTATTGAAATTAAATTAGTAAAGAGGCTTCTAAAAAAGTATGAATTACTTAATTAACAATAAATAATTAATCAAATCATATGCAATTTTAATGTCACACGCCCCTCGAATATCCTCCCCCCCTTTCACCCCTTTCTTGTTTTTAGGGTGCCTCCCCACGTTACCTCGGATAACCGGGGTTCTACTGTAAATATATATATATATATATATATATATATATATATATATATATATATATATATATATTTATATATATATATATATATATATATATATATATATATATATATATATATATATACATATATATATATATATATATATATATATATATATATATATATATATATATATATATATATATATATATATGTATACAACTTTGCTTTTTTCACGGTTCTTGGACTGTAAGAATACAAAAACTATTTTTTTTTCATTACTATCAATTTTAACAGGGGAAGTTCGTGCAAGAGACAGGAAAATCTTGTATAGTTTCAATTCCATTACGAGAAATTTTTCAGGTTTTTTGGATGGGAAAATGGACAAATTTTAGGCATACTCATTTATAATAAAAGTTGTCAAAAGGGCGGAGAAGGGGGTAAGCCAGCGATTTCGTATTTGTTTTGTTTTAGTTCTTTTTCGGAGTTTCGGAGTCAAAGAAACTAAATTTTTTTTTCGTTATTATCATTGTTAACATTGGAAACAGGTAAAAGGGTGGGTGTCATTGTATCGTTTTGATAGTATTATGATAATTTTTCCTGGTTTTAGATTGAGATATTGGATGTATAATATAAAATAATTTTTTATGGTTATATACGGGCTGAAAGAGGTGAGGTAGTGGGCGAAAAGAATGATTGCGTATATGTCGTAATATACTTCCACTTCATTGTTCTTGTTTTTCAGTTATTTTTAATTTTGACATATATAGTATATTGAAGGAAGATAAGGAAGATCTGATTACAGAGTAACCTAAAAAATGTTGAGTTGAGTATAGAACAATATATGCAAATACAGTCGGTTAAGCTGACAAAAATGTACTTATGAAACAGCACGTATATTATTATTATTTTAAATCACAAAAAAATTTTTTTTTAACTTCCAACTCCATAATAAATAATATTGTATATCGCAAAAATAATCTACCCACAAGTCACAAAAAAATATTTATTTTTATTTACTCATCAGGAGATTTTTTTCATCATACCTCAAAATTTTTTATCTATATCGTGCACACACAAATTTTATTTTTTAATAAACGCGCATATTTTGAAGCAGATATGATATATTTTGTTCGAAGTGGCTTTTAAAGAGAGGAATGGAGTTTTTTAATCACTAAATCTTTTTTTAATTACTGTTTTTTTTATTAATATTTCAGTATAAATTAGATTGTGGATCTTGGACTCTATTTCACTATTTTACATGTATAAGAAACATAGTGTTATAAAATGTAATTATGTGAATTTATAAACTAACAATAGGCAAATGGCAATTTAGGTAAATTATTAACGTCTAACTGGTCATTAAAAAGGATGCCCTGGATTTTACGTTTAACTAGGAGTTAAGTTTATTGCTTTTGTTCTCTGATTAAACATTCTAAAATGAAAGCCACAGTTTTCCATATTTTGGCGCTTAGGCAAAATTTGAGTTCCAAGGTGATCATATCTTCTAGAATGTTCCTTACTCCTATTTTGAAATAATTTTCCTCTTTATCTAATATATATTTTATTATATAATGCAAAATTTAAACGATAAGCCTCCAATTTGTTTTTTTTTACCTTTTTTTAAACATATCTGGCCAACAAATTATTTATTTTACAAGCAATGTTTACTCCATTACTTCATGAAATAGCTGCTAAGTAATGACGATTTGGATGAATGAATTTAATGTGTAATCTGATATTCGCATGGGAAAGTTCATAACACGTAGGCTGAAAAATTTTTGGTCTAGCTACTTAAAACATATTTTTTTTGGCAAAATTTGATTTTATTCATCAATATAGTCCCCTACAAGAGTGATACGATCACTCCAATGCGCTTCTAACATTTCTATACCTTTCTTGTAAAAGGATTTGTCTTTGAATCAAATTAAGCTTCAGTTTCGGCGATAAGTTCTTCACTAGAGCCAAGTCTCTTTTCCGCGAGCATTTTCTTGAGGTCTACGAATAGATAATAGTCGCTGGGGGCCAAATCTGGAGAATATGATGGATGAGGAAGCAATTCGAACTTCAATTCATGGAATTTTGCAATCGTAACTATTGACTTGTGACATGGTCCATTGTCTTGATGAAAGAGCACTTTCTTCATTTGTTTTTTTTTTTTTTTTTTTTATGGGTCTAGCTACAGGGAAATCCCTAAAGCGCTACAGGAGCGACAAGTGTGCGGAGAAAGCGATTCACGTTGTTCTTGAATCGCTGTAGATTGTACTCGATGGGAAACACAGTCCTGGGCAAACCATTCCAAAGGTACGATGTTCTCCATATAAAAGACTGCTTGAAAAGCGTTGTACGAGGAGTAACAAGCTGAACCTCATACGAATGTGAAGTATTAGCGCGACGTGTACTCCTAACATGCACCGCTCTGGGAGGAATTAAGCGGGCCACATCCTTCGAACACTTTCCATGAAAGTACTTGTAGAATAGGCTCAAGTCGCCAACCGTTCTTCGATGCTCCAGCGAATCAAGGCCGTCGGTCAGTTCCGGGTGTCCAATCAGACGAACAGCTCTTCTCTGAATAGAATCCAACAAATGCAGTGTATGTTTGGGAGCGGAGCTCCAAACATGGGAGCAGTATTCCATAGTTGGTCGAATTTGAGCTTTGTAAAGAATTAACAGTTGTTGTGGAGTGTAAAGCTTTCTGGTTCGAAACAATATTCCCAACTTTTGAGAAGCTCTCCTTGCTATGCCTGCAACATGTTTATGCCAGGACATATTTGCTCCCAAATTAACGCCTAACAGATTGAGTGACGATGCGTTGCAGAACCCGACATAACTATGTCGGGTTCTGCAACGTTAACTTTTTTAGAAAAAACTGCCGCCTGGGTTTTTGTAGCGTTAAATTCCACTTGGTTACTGTCACCCCAAGATAGAATTTCTTCCAGGTCTTTGTTAAGTTGAATGACTTCCTGCTGTCTGCGGATATTCGTCTGAGTAGTCGATGTCCGAGCATTCAAAGTGAATGAAGAGATAAGTGTACTGTCATCTGCAAAGCTGTAGATTGGATTCTCGGTCTTTTCCAGCAGATCGTTAATATAAATAAGGAAGAGAGTAGGAGATAGTATGGAACCTTGGGGCACACCGGCGTTGATAGTGAAGGTGTTAGAAAGAAATCCGTCGACTGCCACTCGTTTGTTTGCCGTTTCTTTGGGATTTCTGCCTTCGAACGCACCAATAACTTTATATAATATTCGCTATTGACGGTTTTTCCCTTGTCAGCATAGTCGAAGAAAATTATTCCATGTGCATCCTAAAATACAGAGGCCAAAACCTTCACAGCTGACTGTTGTATCTTTGGTCGCTCCGGGCGGCTTTTGCCGACTGCTGTTCACTCAGCTGACTGCCGATTTGATTTCGGTGTGTAGCGGTAGATCCATATTTCATCCATTGTCACATATCGCATGAAATAATCCTTTTTATTGCGCTTAAATAGGTCCAAACAGTGCTCAAAATCATCAACACGTTGTTGTTTTTAGTACACTCTGAGCAAACGCGGTACCCATTTCGAACAGAGCTTTAGGGTGTCAGTTATCTCACGAAATTTCACTTTGCGGTCATCCAATCGATTTTATCCATTGTTTTGAAAATATGAATATATATATATATATATATATATATATATATATATATATATATATATATATATACATATATATATATATATATATATATATATATATATATATATATATATATATATATATCTAAAACCATTATAACTTGTAAACTAATCGCCGAAATATCATAAAATGTTGACACGCATCATTTAAAGGTAGTAGTTCCTTAAAATCATATGGCTTTTTTGAAAAGAGTGACATCTATGTGTCAGACCGAAAACTTTTCAGCCTACGTGTTAAAAAATAATTAATTCATGCTTATTATTTCTATTTGAAATTATTATATTTTATATGTCCAATTGAGATTTTTGTTCTATTTTTATTATAAATGTAATGCTTTTGCCAATTCTATTAAAGAATTCTAGAAAAACATCTGATTATTTTTCTTTACCTACGAAGCCTAGCAAAATATTGTTCACATACCAATAATAATGTGAAAATTTTTAACGTACACTCTGATTACAACACTACAAATATTACCACATGTGGTAAATTGTTATCTTAATTTAAAGTGACTCAGACAACGATAAATTACATTACACTGAAAACAGATTTTTCGTCATCTATATATGCAATATAGAAACTACTGCAGAAAAATTGTGGATCAGGAGCTGGAAATTGTTGATAAAATTAGATAGTCTGCTCCATAAAGTTCACGTGACAATTTTATCACTCACTTTCAAGAATATTAGAAATAATATCTTTAGCATCTAGAAGTGATTGCTTTAATTTGCAATACAAGTGTTATTTTATTGTGTTTTTCTTAAGGCATTTATCTCTAATTTGCAGCAAGCAAATAATAACATGGTAAATTTATTATAATAGTAAAATAGGTATACGAAACGGTGAGCGAGGGGAGCCATCAAAACTTTAAAAGTTCTTTGAGTTAGTTTTAGGTATTACTTTCGATGAAGGCTCTTTATTAATTTTTTTTTAATTGGTTTTTCCATAGAGATATACTACCATATGTGTATATATACGGGTGTCCTATGAACCAATCTATTCTTTCCGAGGGTTGAGAGGCGAGCTTAAAACTCAGCAAAACATGTAAATATGACCTTCTTGAAAAATTATTTGAGAGTCGAAAAACAATTAACTATTTAAAATCTTTTTACTTATGACACTTGCAAAAATATTTTTCCCTGCTTGCTTAGCACAATTAGTTTTATTTAGGAGTGTATAGCAGGGTTATTTAGGATTGCCCAACCGTAATTCGAATTTTAGAATACGGTAAGTTGTAGTTGTGGCACTCGATAAAGTAATGTAGGGTGTAAATTTTCATCAAAATTCATAAAAGTGTCAATACCTCGAAATTTAACGACTAAGGTCATATTTACATATTCAAGTTGGTCTAACAGCCTCAAAGAGAATATGTTGATTTTTGAGACACCCGAATATATATATATATATATATATATATATATATATATATATATATATATATATATATATATATAAGAAAAGTGAGCTTATAGGTGGATTCTGCAGCATCACTTGAGATCCAAAAAATGATTTTGAAGTTCCTATTTTCCTCTGTCGTTTAGCGGGATATTTTAATTTTCTAAAGTTTAAAGTCCAAAAATTACGCTGTTTGTTAATAGTGGAAATATTTATTAGGAAAAAGCGTTTGGAATTTCATTTTATGATAGTACGTAAAATTTTAGATAGATTAGACAAAAATCGTCTGTTGTCTCAGTTTTCGACCAATAAAAATATGGTCACAAAGAAATTTTTAGTTTTTGATTTTGAAATGTATTTGTTGGATTGGTGTGAGAATTTAAACATGTTTTTTTGATTTAACGCTATGTTTCACTTGTTTTAAATCAATAATTAAATAATTCTGATTTTTTTAAAACTATGGTAAGGACAATTATAGAAATATTTTTACCCTATTAATTGCAGTTTGAGGTTTTTGATTTTTTGAGGACACTCTCGCGTCATACTTATTAAAGAACGATATATTTATTAAATTAATTTAAATCTTTTCAGGATTTTCCTTACAGTACAAATTTGTATTCACGTATATTGATAGGCTAGGTATACAGTTACACAAAACATACAACCCATTCATCATATTTAAGTAAATAATCCTTGGCCAACGAGATCTCCGGACCTAAGACGACCTAAGTTCGATTTTGTTTTATGGGACTAAATCAAGAACAAAAATTATTCTCACGAACACTGAACTTTGAAAAAATGCAAAAAGGCAAGTAAATAACTTTATTCTGCACATGTTAAGAAATAATTCATAAAAATTATATGCGCGAACAATTCGGTGCATAGAATTGGGAGGTGTGTACGTCAAAATGCAAACTATAGATTTTTTTTAAGTTTGTAGTTTTTTTTTTGTTTATTTAATTAGTGAACTGACTCAATTATTTATTTTTTGTTTGCTGCATGGTCAATGTCTGTATTATCTTCGCAAACAATTCAGTTCATAGAATTGGGCTGTGGGCACGTCGAAATGCAAACTATATATTTTTTTAAGTTTTTTGTTTATCTAATTAGTGAAGTGTCTAAATTATTTATTTTTTGTTTGCTGTATAGTCAATGTTTGTTTTATCTTTATTAAATACTGATTTGCTAGTTTCCTTTTCTTTTTTTTTGCAATAAAATTTTGACAGTAGAGTGTCCATAAAAAAGAGAACTTCACACTATATGTTATAGGGTAAAAATATTCGATAACTGTCCGCGTGTGCTACAGCGGTTTTCCGAAAGGCATAATTTTTTAATTATTGGTTGTAAAACATGGCTTCGAGTCAAAAAAATAAAATTCTTCTATCAATCTAACCAATTCATTTCAAATTCAAGAAATAAAAATCTCTTTACGATCATATTTTTATTAGTCAGAAACTGATAAAATACGATTTTTGTCCAATCGATCTAAAAGTTTACACATTACCGTTAAATGCATTTCTAAATGTTTTTTTTTAATAAATATTCGATATTTTAACAAAGTGACTTTTAGACTTTGAACTTCAGAAAATTTAAATTTCTCGCTCAACGACAAATAAGATCCGGCACTGCAAAATCATTTTTGGGTTTTAAGTAATATAGAATCCATCTATAAATTCACTTTCTGCCTGTTACTATAAATATATATATATATATATATATATATATATATATATATATATATATATATATACTATATATATATATATATATATATATATATATATATATATATATATATATATATATATGTATATATATATATATATATTTATATATATATATATATATATATATTATATATATATATATATATATATATATATATATATATATATATATATATATATATATATATATATATATATATATATATATATATATATATATATATATATATATATATATGGGACGTTTCAGGTAACCCATGTGACCAGAACCAGAGACGCATACATATGTGTAATGGCTCAAAATTATTGCTAAAGTGTCTATTTTCGAATGCTACCTGGCCTGGAATAATGGAAATAAGGATTGAAGTTAAAAATCAGGGTGGAGAGGAGCGAAATTTCTACATAATTAGGAATTTTTCTATTTGTAATTAAGAACTTGTTCTCTGCTGGCGTTTTAAGGATGTCAATTTTAACTTTGTTATTAGTTTTATAAATTTGTACCCTTACAGAGGTAAATGTTCTTATTTTCATCCCTGCAAGGAATATCAAAGTATAAATTGACATCCTCAAAAACCCTTAAAGCTACACACAGTCTTGATGATGTCAATATTTCGACCCTACCCAATATTTCGAAAAAAAGTTTACGACGACCCAAGAACCCTTACCCCCCCCTACTTTTATTTCCAGACAAAAGCTTTATTTTCATCTCCTTTTCAAGGGTGGAAAGGTATAAAACTAACATCAGAGTCAAAATAGTCACCCTAAAATTTTGAAATTAAGAACTCAAAATCTAAGAATGATGGATTGGCTTCATAATCGGTAATATAACTTAATACATAAAATAAATAACATCAGTGCGGTTAATAGTCATCTATGTCAACAATCTTCTATCGAGGCTATAAATGTTGAAAGAAGATATAGGTAACCCCGGTTAACTATAATAACTTAACATTCCTTAGCCCATACCACAGGAAGGCAACTTAAACTACCTTAACCTGACACACTACAGCTTATAAAACAGGAACAGGAACTTTACGTCACATGTTGAAATGCACAGTGAATTGTGTGGAATTTGTTCCGTCGATATCTGTATACTGTGTTGTTATCGTCCTCCATCTGGAGACTTGCAGGTTTTCTTTGATTCTGCAAGTTCCGCTCTTTCTGCCGTTTTTGTCGCAGCAGGTCTGTTGTATTTTGTGGAGATTTGAATATTAATTACTGTGTCAATAATGAGGTAAAAATGCAGCTTTGTGATCTGTTTGATTCTTTTGACTTACATGTAACTACCACCGATCCAACAAGAGTGTATACAAACTGCAATGGGCACACAAGCGTATCAGTGATTGACTATGTAGTTACAAATATTGATAAAACTTTATATCAGTGCTCTATTTTCAACCCCCATATCAGCGACCACTATTCGCAGAAATTTGTTGTCAGTCTCCCAGAAAAATGGAAACCTAAAAAAGCAATCTGCAGGTATTAAAATGTATCGTGTTTTTTCTGAACAGAATATAACTAGCTTTGCTGATATGATTAGGCTGCAGAATTGGGAAAATATATTAAGCATATCTAGCGACTGTGATAGCGTGTGGAATCTTTTTATTGATACTATCGTCTACTGTCTTGATTGTTGTTGTCCATACAAAAAGAAGTATTTAACATCGCGACTGTCTCCAAAAGGATGGTATAACAAAGATCTAGCTAGCCTGAAAGAGAAATTAGACAATCTATATTGGTTGCATCGCAGGAATAATGACAGTAAGGCTTTAACTGAATACCGTAATCTTAAAAAGAAGTATAGAACTAGAATAAATTTGACAAAAAAACTCTATTATAAAAACAAAATAACTAATTCTGATAACAAATCAAAAACTATTTGGTCTATAGTTAATAATGCTTTAAATAAAAACAACACACAAAGTTCTATTTCGCTTCTTGTAGATTCTGAGCTTACTTCTGAACCAATCGTGGTCGCAAACACATTTGTAAATTATTTTAGTACTATCTCTGAAAACAAACTACGAAATAAATATGGATCAGCTAAAGTGAAAGACTGTACCGTTTCGCCAGTAACATCAAATACCATGGTTATGGAATCTGTTACTGAGATTGAGGTTCTCCAAATTATTTCTAAAATAAAGAATAAACAAACAGCTGGATCTGATGATATAACTACTAAAGTGGTAAAAAATATTAAGTATTCAATCGCTAAACCGCCTTCATTCTTAATAAACTTTAGTCTTAATAAGGGTATCTTTCCTAAAGTTTTCAAAACCGCTAATGTTATCCCGGTCTATAAGAGGGGTGACCGTAATGATGTAGGGAATTATAGGCAAATATCTATACTTAGTACTTTCTCAAAAATATTTGAGAGGATTGTGTACCAACGAGTAATCAATTTTGTTACCAAATACAACATACTACACTCCGCACAACATGGTTTTTTGCCTAATAGATCAATTGAGTCTGCCTCTTTCCACTATTTAAATCAGGTTTTCCGCAATGTTGATGACGGTAAATATGTTATAACGCTTTTTTTCGACCTTTCTATAGCCTTTGATACGGTACACAAATCATCGCTGATGAAAAAATTATACAATATTGGCATTCGAGGCAGCCTGCTGGACAGGATAGGGTCATATATGACCGACAGGGGGATGGTGGTGAAATATGATGGCATTGTTTCTGAAAAGAAAGCGGTCGATCTTGCCGTTCCACAGGGATCTGTCTTGGGACCCTTGTTATTTATACTATATGTAAATGACCTGCCATTAAATATTAGAACAGGGCAAGTGATTATGTATGCAGACGATACCACCATTGTGACAGCTTCGGACACTGTAGATGGTCTTTATGATGATGTTTCATGTGTGTGCAGGGATATGGAAGCATGGTGCAGAAGAAATGGCCTTGTACTGAATGTTGAGAAAACTATCTATATGAATATATTTAATAAAAAAACCATTAGCGTCGATGTTTGCCAATTCCCTTGGTGTAAACGTTGAGGAGAAAGCCAAGTTCCTCGGTACGTTTGTGGATCATAGGATTTCTTTTAGGCACCATATAGATCACATATGTGCTAAATTAAACTCGGCTTACTTTGCAATTTTAAGCTTAAAAAGTACCCTTGATAGTGACGATCTCTTGGCTGTATATTATTCATTAGCTTTTAGTCACATGTCTAACAATGTTGTATCCTGGGGTGCTGCTGGTGTGAAAAGTAAACGTATATTTGTGAACCAAAAGAAAATAATCCGTTTGATTTTTAATCTAAATTTTCGTGAAAGCTGCAGAGATACGTTTATAAAACAACGAATCCTAACTTTTCCATGTCTTTACATATTAAGGTGTTTAACTCTTGTAAACAATAATAGACACCTTTTTGAGATGCTGGCAGCAACAAATACATATAACACCAGGAGTAATAGTGTATTAAAGGTCCCCATTCATAGATCAACGTTCTTCAAAGGCTCTCCCCTCTATAGTTGCATCAGCCTTCATAATGGAATGCCTGCAGAACTGCGAAATATGCGTGGTCCAAGATTTATATCTCGGCTAAAGTCCTTCTTACTGGGAAATGCCTTTTACTCGATAGGGGATTTCTACGGGGCCTGATGATCTCTAAGAGAGTGCTGGATGTGAGATTTCTTTCTAGGTATTGCTGTCATGAACCTGAACCTACCTACATTATCTTGTCTTAAACCAAGGTATACCTAAATACCAATTTTAATTATTTTTGTATTTTTACTGCTTTTAAATATTAAACTTAACATTGTTTTTGTCCGACTTTGTACAATTTCTTTGTATGTCTGTATATTTATGGTGTGTATGATTTATGGTAATCCTACACTATTTTTATTTTTTATTTTTATTATATTTATAATTATAATTATTATACTATATTTGACGAACCAATATACATTTTGTTGTATTTAATGGTAATATATATTATTATTATTATTATTATAGTCTAAAATGCGTTCCCTGAATTCCCTGAAAACAAATTTTTAATTTCAGACACAATAAAACATAATTATGTCAATATTTCACCCTAATCCCTATTTTTCACCTTTATAAGATTTCCATTCCCCAATCTACAGAACTAAATTTTTACTAACTCTGATAATTAGTAATCCCAATCCCCGTTTGCATCCCTTGTAAGGGTGCATAATCAAAAACTAACCGCAGAAATGAATTTAGTACCCTCGAGTATGAATTTTCAATTTTTTTTTTTGTGGTTATTCATTTTTTAATGTACAAATACACTTCTTTTGTTCAAACATTAACAGTTCAGCCACCATACTGAATTTTTTAAAAGGCCAGGTAATACTCATATATATATATATATATATATATATATATATATATATATATATATATATATATATATATATATATAAATATATATATATATATATATATATATATATATGTTATGTTATATATATATATATATATATATATATATATATATATATATTGTAACATTCATTTTTTCCTAGATTTTAAGACCATGTAATGTTACTGATTTTTCACTTTAAATTGTACTTCTTTTCATTTTTGTATCGAACGGTATATTAATCAGAAATTCCAAGCCGTTCGGTATATAGTGTGCTGTGCGGGTTGCGACCGAATCTCTCGATAAGCTGGGATTGGTTAAAAATTTGTATCCGGTTTTGGTTCCGGCGTCGCCATATTACAGGCAGAGTTCGCACGGTTTATTTAAGGAGCCGAAATAGCTCAGTTAAAGGCTAATTTCCACCGAGCCGCCAAGTAGGTTGTTTCGACCAAGCCGCCAAGTAGGCTAATTTTCCATCGAGCCGCAGCGAGGCTTACTTCGACCGAGCCGCAGTAGAGGCTCATAGCAACAATTATGAGAAGCTAAGTAAAGCACAAGCTTTTTCTAACGTGAAGCCGTTGGGCTCTAAGTGTTTCCTATAAAGTGTGAAATCGGTTGTGTTCCATCGAAGGCCTAGAAGCCGAAATAAAAACCGTAAGTTACCAGAACTACATCAATAAATATATTCCCCGCAAATAAGTGTTTCAACAGCAATTTGAACTGAAAGATCGCGAAGTGAAAATCACGACTTTTCGATTTCGGGTGTAGTCAAAAATTAGAAGTAAAATCTCTGATTTAGGGACTCTAATTTATAAAAACTACATTTAGGCTAGAACTTTTATAATTTTGATAACAGCAAAGGTTGGAACTTTTATTTTAAATCATGAATAAATTTTCTTTTTTTTGTTGATTAAAGCTAGTGTCTCACTGAATACCTATTTTCCTTTCAGGATAAGAAAAGTTGTACTAGTATAATTCTTTTTAGTAATATCCATAAAACACTTCAGTATTTTTTCATTTTTTTAACTGAAGTTAGATCCTTTCTATTTTAAAATGAATGGTGCCCAAAAATTTGTACGACTGAAGCTTTTTTAAAAAAAAAAATAGAAAATAATTCCAAAAAGACGTAAAAACAATTATCTCTTACCCATATTTCTCTACCAAGGAAAACTGAGCTAGTGTGTGTTTAATTTCTTTAGTTCTTTTAAAGTCAGGATCCACTCAATTCATTATCAGAAATTAAAAAGAGGTTGCAAGAAAATTGCGCCCAAGCGTGGGAAAAACAACTTTTCACAGGAAAAAAAAAAGCAGGGCAGTTAACACCTTACAAAATAGCGCTGTCAACGCGGGGCTTTTGGAATTTTATTTTTTAAAAAAGGGTTCAGTGTACTAGCTTTCGAACAAAGTAAAAGCTCTAACTTTTCAGATATTTTTATTTCATAATATTTATTAAACGAAACTACACTATAGCAGTAAGACAAAAGCAGGAAATTTGTAGAATTATTTATTTCAATTTATCTGATGGTGGTTTAGATATTTGAATTTTGTTAATCGACTCCAAGATAAGAGATTCCTACTTTTTTCTTAAAAGCTACTTTTATAGTTCAGATTAGCGGATGTGCTGGTCTACTTTAATTTTGCAGTGTTAGATTTATTTTGCGGTTAACTGAAGAAAAAACGGTACGTTTTTTTCTCACCTATGTTTTGCATGAATATTAAAAATACTTTGCTGATACGAAACGGTATTTGGAGATTTTTTGTTGAAAATTCTTAAGATATTTAGTAAAGGAATATTAATACAAGGCGATACTTAGAAATTTTTTTGAAATTGTTGAAGATTTTTTAAATGTTTGGTAAAGAAGTTTACATATTTTAGTTGCCTTTACATGATTTTATTTTGACTATTGGGAGCACAGGAAAAATATTTTTACGACTTTTTAAACAATTCTTTTACATCTTATAATCTAAATACATTTATCATGGAAGCCTTCAATTTTAAAGTCAATCACCTACTGGAATATGAATTAGACCATGAACTGAAAATCCGTCGTGCTTTCTCAGAACGTCCGGTCGCGGATAAAAGAAAGATTCTAACGAGAATCCTAAGTAAAGAAATATTCCAATAGATCAGATTGGACTAAATAGTTACAAAAAGTTTCAGATTTTTTTTTAAGTCTAATAAAAATTCTCCTCCTCAAGTTAAAACTCCTGCTTCTCCAAATGGTCACATGTCTCCTTTATTCGTGCATAAATATTCAGATAATAGACCGCATATAAAGATAAATCTATTAGGTGCCCATTTCTCGGCTTTATTTGACTCTGGTGCAAATGCCTCCGTTGTAGGTCAGAATGGTGTTAAAATTTTAAGTCGTTTAAGTATAAAAATATGCCACGTCAAAAATAGAAGTGTTACCACTGCAGATGGCAGCCGTCTAAAAGTGTTAGGTACGGTTGAGTTGCCGCTAGTCTGCAATGGTCATTGTTTAGTAATCTCTGCTCTAGTAGTACCTTCTCTATCACATACTTTGGTTTTAGGATGTGATTTTGCACAAAAATTCGGAATTCTAGTAAACTTTAAAGATAATTCGTGGTATCCACAGTCCCTAGAAGTCAATTCTCATACAAGTCTTAAAGAATGTTATTCAGAAAGTTCTATAGAAAACCTTTTCTCGCGTCTATGTACCCTAGATGATCTCTCGCGGACGGAACGCTTAAAAGCAGAAAAAGTAATAAGCTCTTTCAATGAAATAAGTAGTAAAGATAGGTTAGGCCGAACGAATAAAATCACCATGTCTATAGATACGGCTGATGCCAGTTCTGTAAAGACAAGGCCCTTCGCCATGTCTCCGTATATGTCAAAGGTATTAAATAAGGGGTTAGACGAAATGTTGACACTCGGAGTGACATCGTCTAAGCTATGACGGAAGAAAGCTCAACGAGGTCAGCAAATTTGATAACTATCCATTACCGAACATCGATAGAATTTTGACATCACTCAGGAATGCTAAGTATGTATCCTCGATAGATCTTAGAAAGGCTTTCTGGCAAATTCCTTTGGACAAATCCTCTAAGGAAAAGACCGCTTTTGCAGTAGTAGGCCGAGGTCTATTTCAGTTCGTCACTATGCCGTTTGGTCTAAAGAACGCTGCTCAAACCCAGCAACGTTTAGTGGACGCTATATTTGGTCCGAAATATGAGCCACATATTTTTACCTATCTCGATGATATTTTAGTAACATCGGAAGACTTCGGATCGCATATTCGCTTACTTAAGGAAGTAAAAGATAAATTGAAAGAGGCCGGACTGACGATAAATTTGAGCAAATGTGATTTTTTCAAAACTTCTCTAAAGTTTTTAGGCTATATTGTAGGCTCAAATTCCTTGCGTACCGATCCGGATAAAGTAGCAAGCATGGTTAATTATGCGAGACCTACGAATACTACGGAAGTTAAGCGCTGCGTAGGAATGTGTTCATGGTACAGACGTTTTATCGAGAATTTTTCTACCTTGTTGTCGCCTATTAATGATCTTTTGAAAGGACGAAAAAAAGGACAATCGATAGATTGGACAAAGGCAGCCGAAGAATCTTTTATAAAGATTAAAGAGCTATTGGTTTCAGCTCCCATTTTATCCCAACCAGATTTTTCCCAACAGTTTTATATTTCTAGTGATGCTTCTAATACCGGTTTAGGGGGCGTCCTAACAGAAAATCAATGGTGAGGAAAGAGTGATAGCGTATGCCAGTAGAACTTTATCAAAGGCTGAACGTAACTATTCGGTTGTTGAAAAAGAATGTTTAGCAGTACTCTTTAACATCGAAAAGTTTCGACCTTACATAGAAGGTGTTCCTTTCACGGTCATAACAGATCATTATAGTTTATTGTGGCTTAATTCAATTAAAAACCCTAGTGGCAAACTAGCGCGTTGGGCGATTAGGCTGAGACAACATACATTTAATTTAATTCATAGAAAAGGAGTCCACAATGTTATTCCTGACGCTTTGTCAAGAATCTCAGATCATAAAGCGGACGAAAACAGTTTTAATGCAGAGATTGGCATAAGAATTGATACAGTAGACATAGATCGTATAGATCCATGGTACGATAATTTACGGCAGCAAATTAAAGAATTTCCTCAAAATTTTCCGCAGTGGAAGGTGGAAAATGATTTCGTGTACAAATTTATCCCAAACCAGTTGCCTTTAAAAGTTAATGTACCCGAGTGGAAAATACTAGTTCCTAAACCACAGAGAGAGGAAGTTATAGACATGTGTCACACTCCTCCTACTTCTGGTCATTTTGGTTTTTATAAAACTCTTCACAGGGTTCAGGAACAGTATTATTGGCCAAAAATGCGTTTTGATATCTTAAAGTTTGTGAGGACTTGTGAAGTATGTGGAGTGCAGAAATCTCCAAATGCACTACCTATGGGACTGATGGGAAAAGAGAAAACGGTTAATTACCCTTTTCAAGTCATAGCAGCTGATCTAGTAGGCCCATTCCCACGTTCAACAAAGGGAAATAAATGGCTTCTCGTGGTTTCTTGCTGGTTTACAAAGTATACCATGCTATTTCCTTTGAAAAGCTCTAAAGCTGGACATATAGAGAGAATTTTGGAAAATAATGTCTTTCTAATCCACGGTGTTCCATCGCTCTTAATATGCGATAACGGTACTCAGTTTACCTCTAAGAGTTTTAAGAGCCTAAGTGAAACTTATAGTTTTAATATCCGTTTTAATCCCGTGTACTCTCCACAATGTAATTTTGTCGAACGTAATAACCGAACAATCGGGACCGCTTTAAGAAGTTACGTTGATTCACATGACACTTGGGATGGCAATATTTCCAAAATTCAACAAGCAATAAATACCGCAAGACACGAAGTAACAGGGTTCACGCCGTCTTTCTTAGTTTACGGCAGACATATACCTCTATCTGGATCGTACTATAAAAACTTAGATTTGGATGTCAATGTTGACAGCGAAATAATTCCGGGTAACAGGGGTGCGTACGCCGAAAATTTAAAAGATATTTTCACCGACGTGCGTAGTCGGATACATAAGGCTTATGAACGGAACAGTAAGTCTTACAACCTTAGAAAAAGGGATTTTTCCTTTAAAATAGGTGATCAGCAGCTGATAAATTCACATCTAAGTTGGTACCTAAGTATGTGCATTGCGTGATTAGAGAAAAGATTTCAGATTTAGTTTATGGTTTAGTTAATTTAGATGGGACTAAAATAGGACGATGGCATATTAAAGACTTAAAACCATTCAACGGACCTAACCCTAATGAAAGTTTGTCAGAAGAAGAATAATTTATATTTACATTATCTTAATTGCTTTGCGTTATAATTTTTTGTTGTTGCTCTGTAGAGGTGACGACCTCGTTTCTTTGACTGTTATAAAAGTTGAGCAGAGTATAGCTTACTTTTATAGTTTTTTTGCTAAGGTTTTGGGTACTGATCATATCCAAACTTAGGTTGATGGTGGTTGATGTTTAGCATCGACTCAGCTGTTGCGAGCTTGCGAAAGAGTCACACTCAGGATATATCATATGACTGGTATGTCGGTGGTCGCGGGATTTGATTTGCTTAAGACCCCAAATAATATCCAGTTCTTGACACTTGGAAGCGAAATTTTGATTAGAGGCAGTCCAAGGTGATCTTGAGTTAGGACAAGCGCAAGATGTAGCTCGCGTGGTATGATGTAGAGTCAAAATTTTTATGAGCAATTTCAAAATTTGTTACCCGAGTGGGTGTATTTCTATTACCTTAGTGGTATATGTTGGGCGCAATTAAGAGTAAATTGAGTTTGGTTTATCCAATAAGTCTAAGACTTGGATTATTTTGATTTAGATCTTCTTCTGAATTGACAAACTGAGGTATTTTCTATTTTTTTTTCAGAGCCGTTTAAACGTTACCTTTGAGTCACTAATTTTTTTAAATTTTTTTGCATGGACTCATAGACGTATGTTGAGTTTTTTCGGTATACTATCAGATAGATAGGAAATTGAAGTCCTGCAGGAGAACTAAAGGCTGATCATTTACAAGAGATGAGAGCAGAGTAAGACAGTCGTTTCACAAAGAAATGATCAAAATCTGATACCGAGATGAGAACCTTGTCAAGAGAGGCTAAGCGCAGTGAAGGAAGATTCCTAACCGAATTTTTAGATTTTCACCAGATAATCTAGAAGTTTGGGCTGACAGAAAACGGTTATGCCTGATACCTGTAGCAGTTTCTTCTAGAGGCCATTGTCTAGGAAGACGATTAACACCATGATCGAATATTTTAGCTGTCAACGATGTTTTCTTCTTGTTTCTGATTAAATAGAGAAATTTTTGCTTCATGTAGCTTTTTAAGCTCATTTTCGTTTTTTGGAAATTTCCGTTAGAAGCTTGGTTAAGTCAACCTTGTAAACCTTTTAGGTTGTATCCCATGAGTTATCTGTTTTTACAGGCCGTGATGCACCGGGTGCTAACAGATGCCGTTACGACGTTTGGCAGGAAGTTAGTCTTCCTGAGGAACAGACTGATTGGAAGGGTAGTCTATGGGGGGTGAACGTTTGACCTTTGGGACCTTTAGGGGTTTTGTTATCCAATGGTTATTTCTATTTGAACCAAAGGAGAGCCTAGCTACTGTAGTCGACCTCAGCTCCAATTAGCCTCTTAGTGGTGACAGGCTGTTGGCAGTAGTGTGTTTCGGAACACCCTATTGATTAAATTTTTTTTTGACTTATGGTGGTGTGGTAGACACCGTTTCAGTTTAGTGGATGCTATAATCTACTCCCTTTTGTTGGTGGACACCAGGGTCACCAATTCTGTATTTTATTGTCTCCATCATTCAGTATATCGTGGTGAGGTGTTTGTCTCCTGTTATGTGGGATGGATTGAATGTTTTTCGTTGTTGTTCTAGGGCGAGACCAGTACACGAGGGTTCTTCATGCAACTTGGAGAAGCGCAATGCTGGTTAAGTTTTATATCTCTGTGTAGCCACCCTGAAGAATGACGGAGGGCGTTTTTTTCCCGGCTCATGTTTCTAGGCAGATTTGTCACTTTGGTGCGATGTGCCGAAGATTTGATTAGCTTTTGCTAAGAGCTTTCACCAAGCTCAGTATGGAGTTATCATAACCAAGAGTTTGGGATTTGAACTCCTGTATATATTTCTGTATATATTTCAGTGTATGTTGGTTGCCTGAGGGCATGTGCTCAAAATGTGTAGATTTTGAGTCGTTTTGCTTATGGACTCCTATATATAGGATTATGACTTTAGGGAGGTCCTATTTCGAGACTTGCTGTCTCACATATTTATGTTGGGAATGTTTCCTTGAATGTTAGTTGCGCGCAGACTAATCATTCTGTTCTTAGTGAACACTGCTTTTTGAAGCAGGATCATTCAGTTTGGTGAATTTTAGCTTTTATAGCTATTCACTGTGTTTAGGGTGAATTTTAGCTTTTATAGCTATTCACTGTGCCTATAGTGATATTGTTAGCTTTTATAGCTGCTCACTATGTTAATGGCGAGATTGTTCTTTAAGAACGCGGACTTTGTGTAGTCGAGGGCTATTTACAGAGTGTTTTCTTGGCGAGGAGCCGAGGTTTTTTCTGGCGATATACCAGAGTGTTTTCTTGGCGAGGAGCCGAGGTTTTTTTCTGGCGATATACCAGAGTGTTTAGTTGGCGATGAGCTGACGCGTTTTCTGGCGATCAACCAGAGCGTTTTCCCTGGCGATTTTAGCATGTCTAGATGTCTTAGGACGTCGACATTGCGATGTAGAGTGCGATTATTTTCGGAGTGCGACTAGTAGTGATACTAGATTTGGAATGTTCTCTTAGCGATGAGCTAGAGCATTGATAGCGATTTTTCCCGAGCGTTTGTCTGGATTTTCATCCAGATGTTTTTCTTAGCCTTGTGCTAAATGGTCTTACAAGACTTTCTCTTTTTAGTGTTAGTGTTTGCACTAGAATCATTTATTTTTTTGTTTTTCTTTATTTAAGAATTTTTATAAATTTCTTTTGCTGAAATAGAAAATTTTCAGACAATCCTTAAAATATTTTAAGGGGGAGTGTTCATATTTTATTTCAGTTCACCTTTTTTGATTTAGACAAGAGTCTAGACAAAGTTATATTTTTTGTTTTGGTAACAATAACAGAGCTGATTCTTCTATATAAGAAGACCGCGATTGTTACTTTGAACAGGTATTTCTTATGTTCATGCAAGGATTTTTATTTACTTTTTGATGTACTTAACCTTAGTGTCTAATTAAGTTAAGTCTAGTTATAAGATTCTTGTGATCATGCAAAGATTTTCATTTGGTTTTCATTGTACTTAATATTAGTGCTTAATTGAATTAAGTCTAGTAGTAAGGTCCGAAGTTTGTACTTTTGTTTTAAGTTCTGACCTTAGTAGTAAGTGATAGTGTACCACTTTGTACCTTTTCATAAGTAGCCTTAGTTTAATAGACTAGTGTAGTCTATTTCCTTTTGGAAGGGGGTAATGTAACATTCATTTTTTCCTAGATTTTAAGACCATGTAATGTTACTAATTTTTCACTTTAAATTGTACTTCTTTTCATTTTTGTATCGAACGGTATATTAATCAGAAATTCCAAGCCGTTCGGTAAATAGTGTGCTGTGCGGGTTGCGACCGAATCTCTCGATAAGCCGGGATTGGTTAAAAATTTGTATCCGGTTTTGGTTCCGGCGTCGCCATATTACAGGCAGAGTTCGCACGGTTTATTTAAGGAGCCGAAATAGCTCAGTTAAAGGCTAATTTCCACCGAGCCGCCAAGTAGGTTGTTTCGACCAAGCCGCCAAGTAGGCTAATTTTCCATCGAGCCGCAGCGAGGCTTACTTCGACCGAGCCGCAGTAGAGGCTCATAGCAACAATTATGAGAAGCTAAGTAAAGCACAAGTTTTTTCTAACGTGAAGCCGTTGGGCTCTAAGTGTTTCCTACAAAGTGTGAAATCGGTTGTGTTCCATCGAAGGCCTAGAAGCCGAAATAAAAACCGTAAGTTACCAGAACTACATCAATAAATATATTCCCCGCAAATAAGTGTTTCAACAGCAATTTGAACTGAAAGATCGCGAAGTGAAAATCACGACTTTTCGATTTCGGGTGTAGTCAAAAATTAGAAGTAAAATCTCTGATTTAGGGACTCTAATTTATAAAACTACATTTAGGCTAGAACTTTTATAATTTTTATAACAGCAAAGGTTGGAACTTTTATTTTAAATCATGAATAAATTTTCTTTTTTTGTTGATTAAAGCTAGTGTCTCACTGAATACCTATTTTCCTTTCAGGATAAGAAAAGTTGTACTAGTATAATTCTTTTTAGTAATATCCATAAAACACTTCAGTATTTTTTCATTTTTTTAACTGAAGTTAGATCCTTTCTATTTTAAAATGAATGGTGCCCAAAAATTTGTACGACTGAAGCTTTTTTAAAAAAAAAAAATAGAAAATAATTCCAAAAAGACGTAAAACAATTATCTCTTACCCATATTTCTCTACCAAGGAAAACTGAGCTAGTGTGTGTTTAATTTCTTTAGTTCTTTTAAAGTCAGGATCCACTCAATTCATTATCAGAAATTAAAAAGAGGTTGCAAGAAAATTGCGCCCAAGCGTGGGAAAAACAACTTTTCACAGGAAAAAAAAAAGCAGGGCAGTTAACACCTTACAATATATATATATATATATATATATATATATATATATATATATATATATATATATATATAATAAATATATATATATATATATATATATATATATATATATATATATATATATATATATATATATAAAATATATATATATATATATATATATATATATATATATATATATATATATATATATATATGTATATATATATATATATATATATAAATATATATATATATATATATATATATATATATATATATATATATATATATATATATATATATATATATATATAAAAATATATATATATATACATACATATATATATATATATATATATATATATATATATATATATATATATATATATATATTCTTATTATCTGCGCGTCGCATGCCGACAAATACTTTATAGTGTGCCGACGACAAACCCTCTGTGTTAGAAACCGTCAACAAACACTTTGGCAATTAAAATAAATAAAGTAAAATAACATGATGCTTTGTGACATACCTTAACATTTTCTTTGGTAACTGTCATGGTTTCAATGAGAAAAATAAAATTTTAGTGAATTATGTGTGTTAAAATTTTTACTTATCAGAAAAAATATTGAAACATAAAACTTGTTGCATTAATATTTGGTGTCAGTAAGTAATTATTTTAAAAGGTTAAAATTTTTTTAATATAATAACCCTGTAGTAACTGTGTGTAACCGTACATTCTGGCTCCAGCTGGATTTTGTATTAAAAAATTTTCTTAGCAGTCTATTAAAAAGGTACTCTAATTTTAATAACAATAGCCAAAGTATCTTCACAAATGACTGAAAGATTATCGAGTATATAAGGACTGGTATACCAACTATGTAGTATACAATGGATGTATATATATATATATATATATATATATATATATATATATATATATATATATACATACATATACATACATATGTATATATTCATTCGCTTTATTCAAATCAACAAAAGTCGTAATGTTATTAAAATGGTCCTAAATTTATTGGCCCTCTACCTTTAATACCCCTGTACTGAAGCAATACAAATTAAAAATTATATTTTTTATTTCTACTTCGGATATTATATTTGTATTAAATTTAATCCCATTCAGTAATGAGGCAAACAGTTAGATTTGCCTTTTTTTGTTTATAAAAATACATTATTCTTTTTTTTCAACAATTTAATATCAAAATATATGACACTAACCACTCGTTACTCAAATTCAGTTTACATTTGATTCTGGATTTCTTTAAGAACACTATTCTCCAATTGTAATGGAGCTCTTAACATCTCTCGGACATTTCCAATAATTACATTACACATAAGAGACGAGGCTATCAAAAAGTGCAACGGCATGGAACGTGGCTTCGTTTTGTTAAGGAAATTGGTTTTTCTTGAACAGCCGTAACATGTCTTGTCATAAAGTAATAAATTTTAGGTTTTTGTAGGAATTATGTTAAGCGCCAGTAATTTAGCAAGATTTATTGGGGTTAAAGTCAATGCTAAAAGCTGCTTCAAAATAATTTATATCGCAGAAAGGATATTAAATAATAAACAGGGTTATAGGGAAAATAGTAAAGCCCGCTCACTTATTTATTCCTATAATTATAGATGATGGACATTATTTATAAATTTTTATCGTAAGGGCAGTAGTTAGCATCTTACCGGCGAATTACTTGGCATTATTTATTAGGTTTCAATATGTAAATACTGATGTCCCTATGTTGGTTTAAGGGTTTGTAGAGCAATCACATCCAAACAATTCGATGACACTGAACGATAGTTAGCTTACTGATAGATATGAGCTGATTTTTTGATAGTGACGGGAATAAACCTGAAACACGTTTTAGCATTACACTTAATTCATGTGTTAATTTCGATAAAATTTTAATGACAGTCGTAAAGGTGGTTTTCGTAAACATAGATCAACAGGAGATCTTCTGACTTATGTAACACATGTTTGGAACAACGCAATTGAACACTTTGGAGAATCTCGAGCGGTTGCTCTTGACATATCCAAGGCATTCGACCGTGTTTGGCACGATGGACTGTTGGCTAAGTTGCGCTCTTATGGTATCTCTGAAAGGTTCTGTTTGTGGCTCTCATGTTTCCTCAGAGAGCGTTCTTTACGAGTGGCGGTCGACGGATTTCTTTCTAACACCCTCACTATCAACGCCGGTGTGCCCCAGGGCTCCATACTGTCTCCTGCTCTCTTTCTCATTTACATTAACGATCTGCTGGAAAAGACCGGGAATCCAATCTATAGCTCTGCAGATGACAGTACGCTTGTCTCTTCATTCACCTTGAACGCTCGGACATCGGCTGCTCAGGCGAATATCCGCAGACAGCAGGAGGTCGTTCAACTTAACAAAGACCTGGAAGAAATTCTATCTTGGGGTGACAGTAACCAAGTGGAATTTAACGCTACAAAAACCCAAGCGGCAGTTTATTCTAAAAAAGTTAACGTTGCTGAACCCGACATAGTTATGTCGGGGCACTCCATTCCCCTAGCATCATCGCTCAATTTGTTGGGCGTTAGTTTGGGAGCAAATATGTCTTGGCATGAACATGTTGCAGGCATAGCAAGGAGAGCTTCTCAAAAATTGGGAATATTATTTAGAACCAGAAAGCTTTACACCCCACAGCAACTGTTAATTCTTTACAAAGCCCAAATTCGACCAACTATGGAATACTGCTCCCACGTTTGGGGCTCCGCTCCCAAACATACACTGCATTTGTTGGATTCTGTTCAGAGAAGTCTGATTGGGGACCCGGAATTGACCGGCTGCCTTGATTCGCTGGAACATCGAAGAACGGTTGGCGACTTGAGTCTGTTCTATTTTCATGGAAAGTGTTCGAAGGATGTAGCCCGCTTAATTCCTCCCAAAGCGGTGCATGTTAGAAATACACGTCGCGCTGGTGCTTCGCATCCGTATGAGGTTCAGCAATCTTTTATATGGAGAACGTCATTCCTTTGGAATAATTTGCCCAGCGCTGTGTTTCCCACCGAGTACAATTTACAGCGATTCAAGAACAACGTGAATCGCTTTTTCCGCACTCGTGCCGCTCCTGGAGCATTTTAGGGACTTCCCTGCAGCACGTGTGCTAGACCAATAAAAAAAAAAAAAAAAAAAAAAAATTGCAAAAAAGTTAGATTTTGATTACACTTGAACGATAGATGTATACTTAGTTAAAAATGATCTTATGATATTGAAAGTTTTTAAAATTAAAATGGTAATGTTTATTATAGGTTTTCGTCAATTTCAATAAAATTTATACGGTAATACAAATTTATTAAAATAACATGTTAATATTGGCAACTATTTTTTTGGGACTAGACCACCCCAAATCAGAGTGACTTTACAACGATTCGTCTAAGACTGCACGAGGTACCTTAAGGGATTTGAGTCTCTCTTTAGACACTTTAACTTCGAAAATAGATAAATATCTGGTAATCGTTCTAAATCCTTTTACAGGTCAAACTAATTTATCTGTTTAAAATTTGAACCCTTTTTGTGTTGGAAACTATAAAATTTTATCCGGGAGATTGACGTTGAATTATTCTTATTTTGATTTTCGTGGTGTGGGAGAAATGGAAGTTGATATATTGTCCTGAGTAGATTGGTTTGGTATACCATGTGTCTAAAAAAGGCACACTGTTGTTTGTTTGCTCCTCGATTGTGAATTGAAGTTTGGTGTGAAAGCCATTGAATATTCTAAGCAACTCATCTAATCCATCATTTGGTTGAGGTGATAATGTCATCAGTATATTTCTTCAAAAAAGGTAAATTGGGGTATGGATATAAAATTGGAGAAAGAGTAGTACCCATATGTATGTATATATATGTATGTATATATACATATATATATATATATATATATATATATATATATATATATATATATATATATATATATATATATATATATATGTATATATATATATATATATATATATATATATATATATATATATATTTATATATATATATATATATATATATATATATATATATATATATATATGTATATATATATATATATATATATATATATATATATATATATATATATATATATATATATATATATGTATATATATATATATATATATATATATATATATATATATATATATATATGTATATATATATATATATATATATATATATATATATATATATATATATATATATATATATACGTATATATATATATATATATATATATATATATATATATATATATATATATATATATATATATATATATATATATATATATATATATATATATATATATATATATATATATATATATATATATATATATATATATATAGCAGTATTGTGTTCTTGGGGTAAGCGGTCTTTGAAAAAGAACTAAAAAGTTTTGGACATCTTTTTAGCTTCGCCAAGCTTTCGAAAATATTTCATTTTTTTTCATCAGGGTGCTAAGTGGTGTGTTCAAAAATTGTTGTTTGTGGGGGCACTTTATTGCACTTATTCATCAGAAAAAACAAAAAAAAACACAAGAAAAATCGACATATTAATCTCTGGGAAATATAATAAAATTTTACTTCATTTTGCTGGAAGAGTACAGAGAATTTTGTCTGTACTCTTCCAACAAAATGAAGTAAAATTTTATTATATTTCCCAGAGATGAATATGTCGAGTTTTCTTGTGTTTTTTTCTGTTTTTTTTCTTATGAATAAGTGCAATAAAGTGCCCCCACAAACAACAATTTTTGAACAAACCACTTAGCACCCTGATGAAGAAAATGGAATATTTTCGAAAGCTTGGCGTAGCTAAAAAGGTGTCCAAAACTTTTTAGTTCTTTTGCAAAGACCGCTTACCCCAAGAACACAATACTGCTGTTTAACTAGTCGGTCAAGACTACCCTTCTCCCCTATATATATATATATATGTATATATATATATATATATATATATATATATATATATATATATATATATACGAGGCTGGTTTGAAAAGTCCGTGCAAAAATAAAAACTACTTATGTGTTTGGGGTAAACCTTTTTTATTTTTCGACATAGTCTCGACCCGTGGGGGGGCGGGATAGAATATCTCCCCCGGTATGTTCTGCCTGTCGTAGGAGGCGACTTAAAGAACAATCTAGATGGTAGATGCCCAGATCCCACCAGCATCGCCCGGTGTGATACCATCGCATCGGCTTAAGCTGCGTGAAGTTGCTTAACGTTTCGTGGCTGTGCCGATGTCCCGGTCTGTGGGACCAAATAGCATGATGAGGCACCTGGATACAAAAAATTCCGGAGGTAAAATAGCCCCCCGTTCGGATCTCCGGGTGGGGGCTGGTTCAGGGGCGTCGACATGCAGAGAACAGAATTTCAAAATGGATTTTTGCAACATACGAGGTTTAAATTCGAACATAAATTCAGTGCACCAACACCTGCAATCAAATAAACCTCATGTACTCGCTCTCTGTGAAACTAAGGTCAGTTCATCGACCAGCACAGTAAACTATCTTTATCCTGGGTACGATTTCTATTCCCGATTTAGGCGTAACTTTGGAATCTGTCTTTATGTCAGAAGCGACCTCTCTTGCCAACGAGAAGAGGCCCTGGAGCCCCCCAAACTTTGATGTTATGTGGTTAAAAATAACGACTCAGCCAACCACAAGGTTCGTCTGTATCCTCTATCGACCACCAAGTGATACAAACTTTAGAACACTTCGCTTCTCTTGCAGACACCATAGATCATTTACAAATTAACTATCCAATTGCCGAAATTGCCATCCTGGGCGACTTTAATGTCCACAACATCAACTGGCTTAAATATTCAAATACTACCGACGAACAAGGTCGTGAAGCCGAATCATTTTCAATCAGTTGTGGCTTGACTCAGCTTATTGATGAACCAACACGGATCCCTGATCGAGACGGAGAGTTCGCCAGTCTTCTTGATCTGTTTTTAACCACCAATCCGGAGATTTACTCGGTCAGCGTAAATCCACCGTTAGGTTCTTCCGACCATAAACTACTTTCGACATCGAGTATTCTACCAATCAGTGACAGAGAGGCGCCTAAACCGCGCAAGATTTGGGACTACAAATCTGCTAAATGGGAAGATCTCAAGGAATATTTTCGAACTTTCCCTTGGTTGGACGCTTGTTTTCGATCCGACGACCCATCTGACTGCGCCAGGGAGGTTTCCGATGTTATTTTGGCCGGTATGGATGCTTACATCCCTTTTTCGAAGAAATGCCCTTCCAACGGCAAGCCTTGGTTTGACCTAAAATGCAAAGAAGCTGTTGCTTCTAAACATCTTGCATACCGACAGTGGCGTGAAGATCCTAACACCATAAATCGTAACATCTTTGTTCGTGTCAGGAACAGATGCAAAGAAATTATCGACGAAACCAAGGAGGTACACAATCAACGGATTAGAAACAAACTTCTCGCTTGTCCCGGCAATTCCAGGTCCTTTTGGTCAGTCGCTAAGGCAGTTGGTCAGAATTTCACCAAATCCACCATACCACCACTCACACGGCCAGATAATTCTATTGCAACGACACCTGTTGAGAAAGCGAACTTGTTGGCTGAACTCTTTGCTTCACATTCTACTGTCGATTTCCAAGGAAAAACACCACCTACTATTCCCATAGTGCAGTCAAGGATGCCCGATATTGTCTTCAGACAGCGTATCATAAAACGTATTTTGATGAAGCTAGACACCAAAAAGGCTTCAGGCGCTGACGGAATACCTGCCATAGTTCTCAAGAACTGTGGGAGGAAACTAACACCAGTTTTCTGTAGACTTTTCAACCTATCCTACAGAAAGGGAATATTTCCTTCCTGCTGGAAATGTGCCACAGTTCAGCCGATACCTAAAAAAGGCAAGAAGACCTTGCCAAATAACTACCGACCAATCGCATTACTCTCAATAATATCGAAAGTCATGGAAAAGGCTATCAATCAGCATCTTCTAAAATATCTTGAAGGGTCCAACATTATTAGTGATCAGCAATATGGCTTTCGTAAAAATAGATCAACAGGAGATCTTCTGACTTACGTAACACATGTTTGGAGCAACGCAATTGAACACTTTGGAGAATCTCGAGCGGTTGCTCTTGACATATCCAGGGCATTTGACCGTGTTTGGCACGATGGGCTGTTGGCTAAGCTACGTTCTTATGGTATGTCTGAAAAGTTCTGTTTGTGGCTCTCATGTTTCCTCAGAGAGCGTTCTTTACGAGTGGCAGTTGACAGATTTCTTTCTAACACCTTCACTATCAACGCCGGTGTGCCCCAAGGTTCCATACTGTCTCCTACTCTCTTCCTCATTTATATTAACGATCTGTTGGAAAAGACCGAGAATCCAATCTACAGCTTTGCAGATGACAGTACACTTATCTCTTCATTCACTTTGAACGCTCGGACATGGACTACTCAGACGAATATCCGCAGACAGCAGGAAGTCATTCGTCTTAACAAAGACCTGGAAGAAATTCTATCTTGGGGTGACAGTAACCAAGTGGAATTTAACGCTACAAAATCCCAGGCGGCAGTTTTTTCTAAAAAAGTTAACGTTTCAGAACCCGACATAGTTATGTCGGGGCACTCCATCCCTCTAACATCGTCACTCAATCTGTTAGGCGTTAATTTGGGAGCAAATATGTCCTGGCATGAACATGTTGCAGGCATAGCAAGAAGAGCTTCTCAAAAGTTGGGAATATTGTTTCGAACCAAAAAGCTTTACACTCCACAACAACTGTTAATTCTTTACAAAGCGCAAATCCGACCAACTATGGAATACTGCTCCCATGTTTGGAGCTCCGCTCCCAAACATACACTGCATTTGTTGGATTCTATCCAGAGAAGAGCTGTTCGTCTGATTGGACACCCGGAACTGACCGACGGCCTTGATTCGCTGGAGCATCGAAGAACGGTTGGCGACTTGAGCCTATTCTACAAGTACTTTCATGGAAAGTGTTCGAAAGATGTGGCCCGTTTAATTCCTCCCAGAGCGGTGCATATTAGAAGTACACGTCGCGCTAATGTTTCACATCCGTATGAGGTTCAGCTTGTTACTCCTCGTACAACGCTTTTCAAGCAGTCTTTTATATGGAGAACGTCATACCTTTGGAATGGTTTGCCCAGGGCTGTGTTTCCCACCGAGTACAATCTGCAGCGATTCAAGAACAGCGTGAATCGCTTTCTCCGCACACGTGTCGCTCCTGTAGCGCTTTAGGGACTTCCCTGTAGCACGTGTGCTAGACCCATAAAAAAAAAAAAAAAAAAAAAAAAAAGTCTCCTTTTAGGCTTATACACTTCGTCCAACGATGTTCTAGTTTGTTGATCCCTTCCGAATAATAGGATGTGTCCAAGTCTGCAAAATATCCATTAGTGTCTGCAATCACCTCCTCGTTTGAATAAAATCTTTGTCCCGCCAGCCATTTCTTCAAATTGGGGAACAAATAGTAGTCCGAGGGAGCGAAGTCTGGAGAATAGGGGGGATGTGAAACGAGTTGGAATCCTATTTCCATTAATTTTGCGACCACAACTGCTGAAGTGTGTGCTGGTGCGTTGTCGTGATGGAAAAGGACTTTCTTGTGGGCCAATCGCGGGCGTTTTTCTTGCAGCTCGGTTTTCAAACGGTCCAATAACGATGAATATTATTCACCTGTAATAGTTTTACTCTTTTCCAGATAGTCGATGAGGATTATCCCTTGCGAATCCCAAAAGACAGCCGCCATAACCTTTCCGGCCGAAGGAACGGTCTTCGCCTTTTTTGGTGCAGATTCCCCCTTGGTAACCCATTGTTTAGATTGTTTTTTGGTCTCAGGAGTATAGTAATGTATCCATGTTTCATCCACAGTGACGAAACGACGCTTAAAGTCCTCCGGATTCTTCTGGAACAGCTGCAAACCATCCTTGCAACACTTTACACGATTCCGTTTTTGGTCAAGCGTGAGCAATTGCATCTTGCGGATAGCTTTCTCATGTCCAAATGTTTATGCAAAATATTATGTACCCGTTCAGTCGAGATGCCCACAGCACTAGCAATCTCACGCACCTTAACTCTTCTGTTATCCATCACCATATCATGGATTTGATCAATGATTTCTGGAGTCGTAACCTCCACAGGCCGTCCAGAACATTCAGCGTCACTTGTGCCCATATGGCCAGTCCGAAAATTTTGAAACCACTTATAAACTGTTCTAATCGAAGGTGCAGAGGCACCATAATGTTTATCAAGCTTCTCTTTAGTCTCCTGAGGCATTTTGCCTTTCATAAAGTAATGTTTAATCACCACACGAAATTCTTTTTCGTCCATTTCTTGAAAATCACTCGACTTCCTTGATTCACACGAATGCCAAACACAAAGAAATAGACCAATATGGCTGAAACTTGGTGTGCGTTCATTCAAGAGATGCTACTAACTAAACATGACCTCGGTACGCGCCGATGGTGCCATCTCTCGGACTTTGCACGGACTTTTCATACCAGCCTCGTATATATATATATATATATATATATATATATATATATATATATATATATATACAAATCAGCTAAATGGGAAGATCTCATTGAATATTTTCGAACTTTCCCTTGGACAGACATTTGTTTTCGATCCGACAACCCATCTGACTGCACCAGGGAGGTTTCCGATGCTATTGGCTGGTATGGGTGCTTACATCCCTTTTTCGAAGAAATGCCCGTCCAACAGCAAGCCTTGGTTTGACCGAAAATGCAAAGAAGCTGTTGCTTCTAAACATCTTGCCTACCGACAATGGCGTGAAAATTCTAACACCATAAATCGTAACAACTTTATTCGTGCCCGGAACAGATGCAAAGGAATTATCGACCAAACAAAGGAGGGACACAATCAACGCATTAGAAACAAACTTCTCGCTTCTCCCGATAATTCCAGGTCCTCTTGGTCAGTCGCTAAGGCAGTTAGTTAAAATTTCACCAAATCCACCGTACCACCACTCACACGACCAGATAATTCTATTGCAACGACATCAGTTGAGAAAACGAACTTGTTGGCTCAACTCTTTGCTTCACATTCTACTGTCGATTTCCAAAGAAAAAACACCACCCACTATTCCCATATTGCAGTCAAGGATGTCCGATGTTGTCTTCAGACAGCATATCATAAAGTGTATTTTAATGATGCTAGATACCAAAAAGGCTTCTGGCGCTGACGAAATACCTGCCATAGTTCTCAAAAACTGTGCGAGGGAACTAACATCGGTTTTCTGTAGACTTTTCAATCTATCGTACAGAAAAAGAATATTTCCTTCCTGCTGGAAATGTGCCACAGTTCAGCCGATACCTAAAAAAGGCAAGAAGACCTTGCCAAATAACTATCGAAAGTCATGGAAAAGGTTATCAATCAGCATCTTCTAAAATATCTTGAAAGAATCATCATCAGGAGATCTTCTGACTTATGTAACACATGTTTGGAACAACGCAATTGAACACTTTGGAGAATCTTGAGCGGTGGCTCTTGACTTATCCAAGCCATTCGACCGTATTTGGCACGATGGACTGTTGGTTAACCTACGCTCTTATGGTATGTCTGAAAAGTTCTGTTCGTGGCTCTCATCTTTCCTCAGAGGGCGTTCTTTAGGAGTGGCGGTCGACGGATTTCTTTTTAACACTTTCACTATCAACGCCGGTGTGTCCCAAGGCTACATACTGTTTCCTACTCTCTTTCTCATTTACATTAACGATCTGCTGGAAAAGACCAGGAATCCAATCTACAGCTTTGCAGATGACAGTAAACTTATCTCTTCATTCACTTTGGACGCTCGGACATCGGCTACTCAGGCGAATAACCGCAGACAGCAGGAGGTCGTTCATCTTAACAAAGACTTGGAAGAAATTCTATCTTGGGGTGACAGTAACCAAGTGGAATTTAACGTTACAAAAACCCAGACGGCAGTTTTTTCTAAAAAAAAGTAACGTTGCTGAATCCGCACATAGTCATGTCGGGGCAGTCCATTCCCCTAGCATCGTCATTCAATTTGTTGGGCGTTAATTTAAGAGAAAATATGTTCTGGCATGAACATGTTGCAGGCATAGCAAGGAGAGCTTCTCAAAAGTTGGGAATATTATTTCGAACCAGAAAGCTTTATAACCACAACAACTGTCAATTCTTTACAAAGCTCAAATTCGACCAAATAGGGAATACTGCTCACATGTTTGGGGCTATGCTCCCAAACACATACTGCATTTGTTGGATTCTGTTCAGAGAAGAGCTGTTCGTCTGATTGGAGACCCGGAACTGACCGGCGGCCTTGATGCACTGGAACATCGAAGAACGATTGGCGACTTGAGTCTGTTCTACAAGTATTTTCATGGAAAGTGTTTGAAGGATCTAGCCCGCTTAATTCCTCCCAGAGCGGTGCACGTTAGAAATACACGTCGCGCTGATACTTCACATCCGTATGAGGTTCAGCTTGATACTCCACGTACAATGCTTTTCAAGCAGTCTATTATATGGAGAACATCATCCCTTTGGAATAATTTGCCCAGGGCTGTGTTTCCCACCGAGTACAATTTACAGCGCTTTAGGGACTTCCTTGTAGCACGTGTGCTAGACTCATAAAAGAAAAAATTGTACGAACGTTGAATCTTTCAAGTAGTTCGGCTATTTTGTCTGTAGTATCGTGTAAGTAAGGTAAACAGGCACTCTCTACTAGCGTATCTTTATTACTACCTTATTTGGAAGCCGGGTTTTTAAACCAGTGAAATGAACTTTTAATATTGTCAGTCCAATATCTTCTATATTTAAGGCACTGGTCAGTGTATTTGTTTTTAACGAGATAAAATCTTCGTTATTGACGAAGTTTTATATACTAGTGAGTTGACAGATTTTCAGAAGAATGGTAGTAAGAATTACTATTCAGATATCGATTGGTGCGAGTTTATAAGCAGTCTATAAACAGAATGTACCGAGATGCCGTTACTTCTCCTTTGTACCAGTACATTTAGAAAATAAAGGATAACAGTTTCCATTATAAATTTTGTACTTGAATATTTTTTATTAAAGTTTTTTACACTATGGGGCCAGATAATAAATGTGCCATTATATTATATCTGCACTAAAATTTTGGTTTTAAAAGCGATAAGCTCAAGCACTTTCTTCAAATGTTTCTATAAAAATATTCGTCACTACAGGAAACATTGAAGAACCAATGGCTGCTTATGTACTTATTTCATAAAATACTGCTTCTATGCAGACGACATACATGCTTCTATTAAATTTACCAAAGATGAATTAAGGTTACTATGTCGAAATATATTGGATACTATAGAAACTGAATCGTTTATTTGTAACATTTGTATAGAGTGATTCAACGTAAATCTCCCGGGTAAGGTTTTATAGTTTCCAACAATAAAATGTTTTAAATCTGTAACAGGCAGACTAATTTGTCCTGTTAGAGTATTTAGAAGGTTTGTAGGATATATTTATTTTTCAAGTTGCAGAATTTAAAGAGTTTTAAAATCCCTGAAGATAACTTGTGCAGTCATAGACGAGACGTTGTAAAGTCATTTTAATTTTTCGAAGTCTAGTCCCAAAAACCATGATTTCCTACAGTTGTCAATATCAAAATATCCTTTTAATGAATTTATATTATATAAATTTCATCAAAATTGACGAAGACCTATAGTAAATATCACCCTTTTAATTTGACAGCTTTCAATATCATTAAACCATTTTTAAATAAATTTACATCTATTATTTCAGTCTAATCAAAATCGGTTTATAAATACAAAAATAAACTTTTTTGGCATATTTTACATCTGTCATTAAAATTTGATCAAAAATCAATAATAAATTAAATATAAAGGTAAAAAATTCATCAGATTTGATTTCCATTTATTTCGAAAAATGAGCTCTCCGTAAGCTAAATTTCGTTCAGTGTCGTCGAATCGTTCGGCTACAAAACCACAAACAAACATGTAGACATCAGTATTTGTATGCTGGAATTAATTCATCTAATAAAGGATGGCTAGTAATTAGCTGGTACTATACTACTGACATTACCTTAAAAATTCATAAATGCTATTCATGATTTATAATTATAGGAATGAATAAAGTAGGCGGGCTCTACTATTTTACAAAACTTGAACTACTAAGTTCTGTGTAGCTCAGTTTATTATTTAATATCTTTTCTAAGACAGAAATTATTTTAAAACAGCTTTTAGCATTGACTGTAACCCTAATAAATCTTGTTAAATTGCTGAGGCTTAAGATAATTCCTACAAAAACCTAAAATTTATTACTTTATGACAAGACACGTTATGGCTGTTCAAGAAAAACCAACTTCCTTAACAAAACGAAGCCACGTTCTACACCGTTGAGTTTTTAGATAGCCTTCTCTTATGTGTAATGAAATTATTGGAAATGTCTGAGAGTTGTTAGGAGCTTCACTATAATTGGACAATAGGGTTTTTAAGAAATCAAATGTGACGAGCGGTTAGTTTCATATACTTTATATTAAATTATTGAAAAAAAAAAGGAAATATCTATTTTTACAATCAAAAAAAGGTAAATCTAACTGTTTGTGTTATTACTGAATGAGATGCGATTTTAAATTTAATACAAATACAATATTTAAAGTTGCAGAAATAAAAAAAGATATTATTTTCGAGTATTCGGTTTTGCTTCAGTACAGGCGTTTTAAGGGGTGGAGGTCAATAAATTTTCCGTCATTTTAATATTATTCTGACCTTTTGTTGATTTTAAGATATATATATATATATATATATATATATATATATATATATATATATATATATGTATATGTATACAGGGTGTTACGGAATTTACTACATATATTGAGACTGGCGCCTTCTTGTAGCAAGACCGATTGCAGAAAATTCATCTTAAATAGCGGATCTCAATAATAAAGGACAAACTCGGCCCTTAAAAAATACTGACATGAAAATTTGTTTCACGTTGCCACTGGTGAACTACTCAACTCTGCAATATCGTCTAATGTTAACCACAATGTAAGGTCTATAATCTTGTTCGTATTTGAAGCAATACAAAAAAAACTAAAAATTGTTACCTTTTAAAATAATTACTTCGTGGGAGATAAATTAATTACACAAGTATTGTATTTCAATATTTTATTATAATAAGTAAAAATTTTAATACATATAATTCACAAAAATTTCTCTTTTGCTACATTGTAAAACTGCCGGATTTACTTAAGCCAGCAAAGGATCTCTTGTCGGCCGATAACAAAGGATTACTTAATGACATCGGCGGCCTTGTCTCCAGCTTTCAGTGGCTCTCTACTTGGCGTTGGCGAAGTGACAACGCCTTCTAGCAAAACGTCACGTTGAGGTTCTTCTTCTCCAATATGTCGTCAGTAAAGACAGTTTTTTTCAAGATAATTTTTTTTAAAGGGGTCTAGCACACGTGCTGCAGAGAAGTCTCTAAAGCGTAACAGGAGCTACACGTATGCGGAAAAAGCGAATCACGTTGTTCTTGAATCGCTGTAAATTTTACTCGGTGGGAAACACAGTCTTGGGCAAATTATTCCAAAGTGATGATGTTCTCCATATAAAAGACTGCTTGAAAAGCGTTGTACGAGCAGTAACAAGGTGAACCTCATACGGATGTGAAGTATTAGCGCGACGTATATTTCTAACATGTTGCGCTCTGGGAGGAATTAAGCAGGCTACATCCTTCGAACACTTTTCATGAAAATACTTGTAGAATAGGATCAAATTGCCAACCGTTCTTCGATGTTCCACCGAAGCCGTCGGTCAGTTCTGGATCTCCAATTAGACCAACAGCTCTTCTCTGAATAGAATCCAACAAACGCAGTGTATCTTTGGGAGCGGAGCCCCAAACATGGAAGCAGTATTCCATAGTTGGTCGAATTTGAAGTTTGCAAAGAATTAACAGTTGTTGTGGAGTGTAAAGCTTTCTGGTTCGAAATAATATTCTCAACTTTTGAGAAGCTCTCCTTGTTATGCCTGCAACATGTTCATGCCAGGAGATATTTGCTCCCAAATTAACGCCAAACAAATTGAGCGACGTTGTTAGAGGAATGGAGTGCCCCGACATAAGTATATCAGGTTCAGCAACCTTAACTTTTTTAGAAAAAACTGCCGCCTGGGTTTTTGTAACCTTAAATTCCACTTGGTTACTGTCACCCCATAGAATTTCTTCCAGGTCTTTGTTAGGTTGAAAGACGTCCTGCTGTCTGCGGATATTTGTCTGAGTAGCCAATGTCCGAGCGTTCAAAGTGAATGACGAGATAAGCGTACTGTCATCTGCAAAGCTATAGATTGCATTCCCGGTATTCCAGCAGACCATTAATGTAAATGAGAAAGAGAGTAGGAGAGAGTTTGGAGCCTTGGAGCACATCGACGGCCACTCGTAAAGAACACTCTCTGAGGAAACATGGGAGCCCCAAACAGAACTGTTCAGACATACCTTAAGAGCTTAGCTTAGCCAACAGTCCATCGTGCCAAATACGGTCGAATGCCTTGGATATGTCAAGAGCAACCGCTCGAGATTCTCCAAAGTGTTCAATTGCGTCGTTCCAAACATGTGTTACATAAGTCAGAAGGTCTCCCGTTGATCTATGTTCACGAAAGCCATATTTGTGATCGCTAATAATGTTGAATCCTTTTAATATTATTGAAAGCAGTGCGACTGGTTGGTAGTTATTTGGCAAGGTATTCTTGCCTTTTTTAGGTATCGGCTAAACTGTGGCACATTTCCAGCAGGAAGGAAATATTCCTTTCTGTAAGATAGGTTGAAAAGTCTATAGAAAACTGGTGTTAGTTCCCTCGCACAGTTTTTGAGAACTATGGCAGGTATTTTGTCAGCTCCAGAAGCTTTTTTGGTATCTGGGTTCATTAAAATACGTTTTATGATACGCTGTCTGGCGAAGTCGAATGTGTCGTCGGATCGAAAACAAACGTCTAACCAAGGGATAGTTCGAAAATATTCATGGGATTTTCCCATTTAGCAGATTTGTAGTGCCAAATCTTGCGCAGTTTAGGCGCTTATGTGTCACTGATTGGTAGGATACTCGATGTCGAAAGTAGTTTATGGTGGGAAGAGCCTAACGGCGGATTTACGGTGACCGTGTAAAGAGATAAATAAAGATAGTTGTCTTAATTAAGAAATTTGTAGAAAGTGCAGAATATGGCAGGAATTGTGACAGATTGCATCAATCGGTACAGCTGGTTTAGTTGTAAATATGTCAGGCATAACTTAGAATATTTTATATGGAGATCGGCAGCAAATTTAAGGTACTTTTATTTATTTGTTTCATATGAATGTAAATTGAACACAACACAACTGAAGTTAAATAAAATTACCTAAATGAATTATACAAAAATAGTAGTAATGATATAACACTTCACCAATAAGGTGCACAAAAATAATAAACAAATACGTTTTTTTACTTTAACATTTCTTACAAGAAAATCATTTACCATTTTGGTATCAATCTTGGAAAAGTTAAGAGAAAATCTTTTTAAAATTTTTATTTTGCCCAGACCCAAAGAGCTGTTAACATAAAAGTCAAAATCATCTTTTAAAGGTCAATGATCCAGTTGTTCTCACGCCTTACCAAGGAATTATTTCGTTTCAAATAATAGATAAAAAAATTTCGTAATTATGGTTAAATATTATTTTTACTAGGTGTCTTTTAATATTATTTTCATTTGTTATTGGATTAATTTTACTTGAAATTTGAAGATCTGCAATTGTTGAAGAAAATCGTAATCCCAACACGGGTCTGAACATGAGCTAGTTCGTACCAGAGCGGCCTTTCATAGCGGGTTGATTTTGTAAATAATTTGGTAAAATGCACCGAAACGTTTGCCAATGTAATTCTTAAGATGTGCAGTGTAATGCTATTTACGCACTGCCTTACAGCATTTCCTAAAAGCTCCATATTTGTAAGCATAAACTTTGTTCTTGAGGTAGCTCTACAAAAAAATGGCCTGAGTTAAGTCCGAAGATCACTTTGGCAATGTGATACTTAGATATTGTGAATTGTATGTTTTATGTAACTGTATACATTGTCTGTCAATATACGTGGATACAAATTTGTACTGTAAGGAAAATCCCGAAAGCATTAAACTATTTAAATAAATTTGTAGCTCCTTAATAAGAATTAATGTACCGGTTTTTATTCATATTTTTCGATGAAGTATAACGCTGGAGTGTCCTCAACTGCTATTAATAGGGTAAAAATATTCGATAAAAATCAGAATCTTTTGTAGATGTTGTAGAACAAATAAAACACAACGTAAAATGAAAAAAATACATGTTTGAATTCAAAAATAAAAATGTCCTAATGATCATATTTTTATCGGTTAAAAACTGACATAATACGATTTTTGTAGAACGTATCTAAAATTTTGCACACTACCAAAAAATGAAATTCCAAACACTTTTTTCTAATAAATATTTTGGATATTATATAGTTTTATTAGTTGGACTTTAAACTTTAGAAAACAGAAATATCTCGCCAAACGACGAATGACAACCGACACTGCAAAATCATTTTTTGGGTTCCAGGTGTTGCTGCAGAATCCACTTATAAACTCACTCTTCTTATTATATATATATATATATATATATATATATATATATATATATATATATATATATATATATATATATAAACCAATCAAAGAAGGGCCATAAAAATACAACTTTTTGCCTAAAACATTTCATTTTATTATTAATATCCCACTAAATGCCTACAAATGTCATCATGAAAACTTTCTAAATAAAATTACAGTCGCTGGTAAACAACACAAAATTGAATTTAAATAATGTGAAAGGTAGATATTAAATTAGCTAAAAATGATTCTGACATTAATAGCTATTAAAATTAAAATACCCACACATCTCCCATGTTATTTTTAGCCGATTTCGATCAATATTAGACGGTAGATGTAAAACTCGTTTAAAAAAATATTTTAGTTTTAACAATTATCGTTATTAAAATGTTTGCATTACAACTATGCGCCAATTGTGATCACATTTGATGTGGACACCCAAAAATACATACATATATATATATATATATATATATATATATATATATATATATATATATATATATATATATATATATATATATATATATATATATATATATATATATATATATATATATATATATATATATATATATATGTTATATATATATATATATATATATATATATATATATATATATATATATATATATATATATATATATATAGAGAGAGAGAGAGAGAGATAGGCCGTACATCATCGATCGGAACAAGTGATAATCAGTAGGAGTAATGTCTGGTGAGCACGGCGGTGAGATAAGAAATGTCATCCAGGCTCTTCTAGCGTTTCCTTGATGGGTTTTGCAACATGTGGTCAAGCACTATCATGTTGAAAAATCACTTTGTCGTGTCTTTTAGCATATTGCGGTCGATTTTCCTTCAACGCTCGGCTTAGTTGTATCAATTGTTGACGGTAACATTCTCCAGTAATAGTTTCGTTCGGTTGGAGCAGTTCATAATACACTACATCCAGCTAATCCCACCAGATACACAGAAGCTGGGAGCCATGAATATTCTGCTTTGGTGAGGATGTTGATGGTTCAGCGAGTTTCACCCATGATTTTTTGCATCTCTTTTCTTATTACCAGTGACGATACGATGCTAAAAGTCTTTCCAATTGTGCCGTTGAAGCAGTCGTTCACAGGTAAAAAATCGCCTCCCAACGTCTCTCGGTTTCAGTTCGTACGACACCCAATTCCTTTACTTCCGAATCATTCCCAGTGCATGTAAGCACTTGAAAATGGTTGTGCAATCAACTTCTAATAATGCTGTCAATTTCCATTTGGCACGGGTATTCATCGAGTAATGCCTCCAATACTTCATCTTTAAACTTTTTCGGCAGGACTGGACGTTCTTTGTCTTTCGTGTCGAAATCACCACTTTTAAAGCATCGAAATCAGTACGTACATGTTTTTGTCAATGGAATATAATCGCCATAGGTTTCCGACAGCAATTAATGGCTTTTAGCAGCGCTCTCCTTCGAACTAAACAAGAAAAGTCACGCTTCCCGCAAATGGTATTTTGTTGGCTCGTAATTCGACATATTCAATGCTCAAAAAAAAAAATGTTTACACTTCGGCAAAATAACATATATTAAAAATTAAAGTCTAATGATGGTGCTTCACCATGAAAATAGCAACACTATGCGATATAATACAAGTTATGCCCTCTCTTAAAATTCTTCATAATTAATTCACACTCATTATTGATAAACTTACCTTATTTAACAATATGTAGGTGTGTGTTAAATGGAGTCATCGTAATAAGTTTTGTATCCATATAAATAATTTATTTTAAAAAGTCAAAAAAAACTTTGGCAGATAAACACAGAAACTATTCGCCTTTATATAATTGATTTCGGCTAACACTATTAGTTCCTTTAAAATTTTTTTTTTAAGTTAGTATCAATAAATCCTCACCAGAAATATTACTAGGGCCACATGCTCTATCAGGTAACGCAGTACATCACGCTCGATTTGGCCATCTATCGATAATTAGTTTTTGCTTTGATAGGTTACTGTAACTTTTCTGGACGACATTCTTACTACTTGTCTACTTTTGTCACAATCGTTTCATTTTACCGATAGGACAGAATTTAATGAAGGTATATTTAAGATAATGTTACTATTCCTATTGTTGACAATGTAGTAATTCTAAATCCTACCTAAAATTATGGTAGGTCTTTATTCTCTGTCGCTACTAAAATATTACAATAATTTTCAAATAAGATTTGATAAAATACTAACACAACAGTACATGCCAGACCGAACTATTAAAAATTCGGCAATGAGAAACATGGTTTCATACAGATAAGAAATTGGTCTTTCTTGAGCAGCAATAAGGTGGCGTGTTATGGAGTAATATATTTCAGGATTTTAGAGAAATTCGTGATGCTTTAGTCAAATAACAAGATTTATTATGGTTAAAGTCAAAGCTAAAAGCTGTTGTTGGATAATAATAACATGCGTAGTAAAACGAACTTAAACTTAAAAGTTGAAAGAAATTACTAGAATTATTTGAAATTTTTAAACTATGGCAATACGGGTTCTCTCGCTACTAAACAAGATTATTGTTTTTTGGTTTTATCTTTGACAGAACTTTTTAACAAAAAGACCTTACTTCGGTTTCTGTTAAATAATATATAAATATTTATATATAAATATATATATATATATATATATATATATATATATATATATATATATATATATATATATAAGATATAAAATGCAACGTCTCTCTGTCTGTCTGTCTGTCTGTCTGTCCGTTAGTGCGCTTATCACTGGAGAACCACTTATCCGATTTACGTACTTTTTTTTTTAAAACATACATATGTTCTCTGGCCAGGTTATAGGCTATATTTTATTACGATAGGTAGCATAGGGAATAAGCAGTGACGATAATAGTGAATGAAGTCGGAAAAAAGTTTGCCGCGCGTTCCCTTGCGATACACAGCCTAAACCATTAAATTTGGAACAATATTATGTCGCAGAGAATATCTATAATCTATAATATATATAAAATGCAATATCTCTCTGTCTGTCTGTCGTCCATTAGTGCGTTTATCACGCGAGAACCACTTATCCGATTTACGTGTCTTTTTTTAAATTCATACATATATTTTTTGGCCAGGTTATATAGTAATAATAATAATTTATAACTATAATATATGCAAAATGCAACGTCCCTCTGTCTGTTTGTCTGTCCGTCAGTGCGCTTATCACGGGAGAACCACTTATCCGATTTACGTGCTTTTTTTAAAACACATATGTTCTCTGGCCAGGTTATAGCTATATTTTATTACGTTAGATAACATAAGGAATAAGCAGTGACGATAATAGTGTATCAAGTCGGAAAAAAGTTTGCCGCTAGCGCGTTCTCTTGCAATACACTGCCTAAACCATTAAATATGGAACAATATCATGTAGCAAAGAATATCTGTAATATATATATAAAATTCAACGTTTCACTGTGTGCGCTTATCACTTGAGAACCACTTATCCGATTTACGTGTTTTTTTTTTAATTCATACATATGTTCTCTGGCCTGGTTATATAATAATAATAATAATCTATATAATATACCATATATAAAACGCAACGTCTCTCTGTCTGTCCGTTAGTGTGCTTATCATTCGAAAACCACTCATCTGATTTTCGTGATTTTTTTTTTAATTCTTAATTTAATATATGTCAAAAAAATCTATAATATATATAAAACGTAACGTTTCTCTGTCTGCGCTTAGCACTCAAGAACCACTTATCCGATTTACGTGTTTTTTTTTTTATAAAATACAAAGGGAATAAACAGAGACAAAATGCTAATACGTAGGAAAAAAGATGGAAGTTTAGCAGTAAGCTTGGTAGAAAGACTGAATAGATGGGGGGAATACTTTAAAGAAACACCAAATGGAGATGAAAATGAGTTGAACGAGAAATAGGAAGCAAAATTAACTAAAGGGCAGGAGGGGACAAACAAACCCTGCAAAGAAGAAATACGAAAAATACTCAGAACCCCAAAAAAAAAATAAGGCCTCGGGTGGAAATTGTATAACAGCAGAACTGATCAAAGCTGGAGGTAGATCTGGAAAATGAAATATGCCGGTTGGTGCAAGAAATATGGGAAACAGAAAAGATGCCAGTGAGCTGGAGAGAGTCGCTCATTTGTCCAATATACAAAAAAGAGACAAAACTAGATGTGCTAATTATAGACCAATAGCCTTACTGGATGTCGTGTACAAAGATAGTAGTGTTGACTATCAAAAACAGACTAGCAAAGAAAGCCGAGTCTATTCTGGGAGAGTACCAGCGTGGATTCAGGAAAAATAGATCGGTTACAGATCAGATATTTTCGATTAAGCAAATCCAAGGTAATAGCTTAAAACAAAATTTGGCACTACACTTGGTCTTTGTGAATTTCAGAGAAGCTATGGCTCTGTAAATAGAGAAGGACTATACAAGATAATATTCCAAGTAAATTGATTCGCATAGTGAGAATGACCCTGAATGACACAGAAAATAGAGTGTTGTTTGAGGGCAAAGTATCAGACAAGTTTAAGGTGAAGAGAGGATTAAGACAGGGGAATCCAGTGTCGACATGTCTATTTAATTTGGTACTAGAGAAGATAATCCGGGAGTCAGAAATAAAAACAAATGAACGATATACCAACAAACCTGCCAATGCTTGGCCTATGCGGATGATGCAGCAGTGATTGCAAGTGCAAAAAAGAACCTCAAAAAAGCCATAAGTAGGATAGAAGAAAGAGGAAGGATGAGAGGACTGAAGATAAATGAGGAAAAAACAAAATACATGGAAATTACAAAGAAGAAGGATAATAAAAACAACAAAAGCTTAGATATAATAAACAACTTAGGGAAAAGATATACGTTTGCAAAAGTAGATAAATTTAATTATCTGGGAGTAACAATAACAGAGAGTGGACAAGAAAGGACGGAGATACAAGAAAGAATAGCGACAGGACAGAGATGTTCGGGGGCAATGAATCCAATATTGAAATCAAAGAATGTATCAAGAAAAGCAAAAGAAAGAATAAATACGAGAGTTGTCAGACCCACGGTGACATATGGATGCGAAACATGGAAACTGAATGCAAGAGAAAAGGAGACGTTGGAGGTGTGGGAAAGGAAAGCTTTGAGAAGAATCTACAGAGGAAGGAAAGAAGAGGGACTGTGGAGAAGAAGAACAAATTACGAATTAAAATGCCTATAGACGAAACCCCTTATAAGCCAAATCATAAGAAGCCAGCGATTAAGATGGTTGGGACACCTGGCATGGATGAAGGAAGAAAGACAGGCAAAGCAAGCCGTAATAAGAGAAGTGGTTGGAAGAAGAAGCAAGGGTAGACCTCGATCTACATGGATTCAGGCAGTAAAGCAAGATCCAGAGTTGATGGGAATCCCGCAATGGGAAAAGCTAACAGGAGATAAAAAGAAGTGGAGACAAGTATGCAACCAAGCCATGGGCTTCTAAGGCCCCTTGAACTATATAATAATATAAACATATGGAATAAGCAGTGACGATAAAGGCGAATCAAGTCCACGCGAGCGGAGCCGCGGGCACAGCTAGTATATATATATATATATATATATATATATATATATATATATATATATATATATGCATATATATATATATATATATATATATATATATATATATATATATATATATATGCATATATATATATATATATATATATATATATATATATATATATATATATATATATATATATATATATATATATATATATATATATATATATATATATATATATATATATATATATATATATATATATATATATATATATATATATATATATATCTGCATATAAAAAAAACTCATTGTTATAATAAAAAAAAATAAACTCCTATTGAACACTTTCTTTTTGTAGATCAACAAGGAAACCAAAGGTGATATTTTCTAATCAATACAAGAACTCTAAAGATATATTTTAAATATCAGACCAACAAAAGGAGAACAGCGGTAAAAGCTACGATTACTAATGTCTAAGTTCTACTAATTTTACGTCTTTCATTCAATGATTCAAAATTTCGAACACGACACGCATTTTCTACATATATATTTTTATCTTACAAGGTGTAACGCTACAGAGACCTAGGCAGCAATTTTAAAAAAAAAATCGGATAAAATTATGTTAGGTAATTCTATGTAATCAGCGTAGGCGATAACCTGGGAGCAAACGTCTCTTGGTATAATTATGTTTCTTGATAAAGAAAGCTTCTAAAAAGCTCGTAATCTTGTTTTGTACTAGAACACCGAACACTCTACAACAACATTTATTCTTATACAATGCTGAATTGTCAATGGAATTTTGTTTCATTTTTTGGAGCTGCTCCCAAACGTATTCTAGATATGGTAGATTTTATCTAGAATAGAGCTATTGACCTAACTAGGGATAGATCAGAAATCTTGGCGACCTAAGCCTGTACTGTGAATACTTCCATGGGACGTGTTCGATGGGTATAGACCACTTTATTACTCCCGGGATAGTGTGTGCGAATACACGTCGATCCAATTTATCATGTCCGTATAAAGTTTACTTGTCACTTATCGTATGTAGCTGTTTAAAATTTATTCCTTTGGTAGAAACTACCCAGAACTGTGTTTCCAACAGAATTCACTCTATAATAATTCAAGACTGACGAAAATGGATAAATCTATGCTAGCGCCACTATTTTAGAGATTTCGGGATTTTCCTGTAACGAGTGTGCTGAGCAATACTAAATAAATAGGGTAATATTGTACTTATGAAGTAAAATGTTGGCAAATGGTTTAACAAATTAGGTTGCAACAGTCTTTTTTAACACCACACACGACTCGTATCGTTAAAGACGACGACAGGATATAGAAAGGATTTATGCCTTAGCGTCGAGCGTTTTGAATTTAACGGATAAGTAAACGCGAAGCTTGAGTATGGGAGAAGCACTAAAGCATGTTAATTACCTGGTGTAAGTCGCGGCGAGAGTTTTATTATATTTATAAAATTATTAATTAATAATAAACGACAAAACAATAACATTTGATTAATTTTTCAGTGAAATAAATATGTAACAATTGTTGAAGAGCTGCACAAACGAATCAGCATACTATTGAGGAACATTTGGAGGCAAAAGAAATTACCGGATGAATGGAGAAACGCTGCAGTATGCCCTGTGCATAAAAAGGGAGACAGAACCCTGTGTCAAAACCATAGAAGGATTGCGCTCTTAGATGTAACGTATAAAGTATTTGCCCTACTGGTTAGGAATAGATTAACTGAATACGAAAATGAAGTCATAGGCGAATATCAAGGAGGGTTTAAGAAAGGAAGATCCACTATAGACCAAGTCTTCACGATGAAACAACTACTACTACACAACAGCTACGAGCGAAACTTGGGACTGCATATTCTTTTCGTGGATTACATTCAAGCCTATGACTCCATAATAAGATCGAAACTTTACGAAGCAATGGAAAAACTTAAAATTCCGCAGAAGTTGATAAGACTGGTTAAAATCACTATGAATGAAACATGGAACAGAGTCTCGCTGAAGGGGGGCTTGTCCAGGGCATTTGCAGTGAGGAAAGGTTTGAGACAGGGAGACCCGCTGTCCACGACACTGTTTGGTCTGACCTTGGAGGCCATTTTAAGGGAGAGTGGAGTTTAGACTAAAGGAATAATATACCATAGGAAACAGCAGGTCGTTGCTTTCGCAGATGATTTAGCACTTATTACAAGATCAAAGAGCGAACTACAGAAAATATTCAGAGACATGGAAGCAACTAAACAATACCCTATATATATAAATGAAGAAAAAACAAAATATCTTGAAATGAGAGCTGAAGAAGGACCTAGGGGGGAAAAGATAAAAATTAAGAGCAAAGAAAGTAAAGAGTACAACTTCGAGAAAGTTAGCCAATTTGAATACCTGGGTGTGACGATCACTAATAGAGCTGATGACCACATGGAGATCGAGAAACAAATATCGAAGGGTAACAAAGCTATGGGAGCCCTAAATACAATGATAAAGTCCAAACTGATAAGTAGAAGAACTAAAGAAAGGATTTATAAGACAGTGATTCAGCCAGCAGTGGTGTACGGTAGCGAAACATGGATTCTGAGCCGAAGAAACACAGAAAAGCTGGAAAGATGGGATAGGAGGATGCTCCGTAAGAAGAAGGACTAACCAGGAAGTGAGGGAGCTATATGGACAGCCTAATATCGTCCAGAAAATTCCAGCTCGAAGGGCTAGTTGGTTGGGTCACGTATATAGAATGCCGCTGTACAGACATGCAAAGCACGTGCTAACACTGGGCGAGGGCGGCAGGCGCAGAAGAGGAAGACCCAATAAGAGATGGTTAGAGGATGTAAAAGCTGACATAGTGGCACTGAGGGTACCGAACTGGGAGCAGAAGACAAGGAATAGGAAGGAATGGAGAGAAATCATCAAAAAATTGAAGCCATGGGCCCCACGGCCTGAAGAGCTGATGTATATATATATATATATATATATATATATATATATATATATATATATATATATATATATATATATATATATATATATATTGTTGAATAGATTATTCTATCTGAAGAGATACACAAAAGAGTTCATTGCTATTAGTAAAACATGCAATAAATTATATTTGGCCAACGTATTAAGAAGAATATCTTCGTAACTGCTCTTTATTTGTATATTTTTATGTGTTATATCTTCTGACTATTCAGAAAAAAAGTTTAATATTAAGCGTGAAGCTGGGAAGAAAAGCAATATGATGAAAGATTTACCATACAGCAACGCTCAAGAAAGCAAGTTTCTTTTAAGCGGCCTATTATTAATATCTACAAGCCAAATACGAAAACCTTGGGTTTTATTATTGTTTTAAATACATTTAATTTTATAGCTCAGTTTAGTAATTAATAAAATGTTTTTCTACACTCAAATTAATTTTAAAACAATATTCAAAATTGTTATCATGTACAGGATGTGCCATAAACAAACTGAAATTTTTTATTGCGCCAACGCAACAAATCAGTGAAAAACAGTTAAAACAAAAAGTGTAATGCGGTTCATTGAAGATTTACTGCTATGGAAAATTTTACCGTAGCGTAGAGAATCTTCTATGTAAGTTAAGTTTCACAAAAACAGTAATTCTGCCATTATCGTTCACGGAAAATTGGCATGAAGTATAATTTATATAACGTAAATGAAGCCTTGAATTTCTGATGGCCGCCCGTGGTCGCGTGGCGGTGCAGAAGGTCTTGGGTTCAATCCCGGCAGGTCAGTATACTTTAATTTAAGTATGTATGGCCTGGCCACGTATATAGGTCGTAATTATGTGCAGAGATGCAATAACGTCCATGACAGCACTACCGCGTTGTCTAAAAGTTACCGTGATATACAAAAATGTATGTTTCGGAACGTGGACAACGTTGACGGGTATTAGAACATTCCTACCGATTTCCGCAGGATATAAAAAAAAGGTAATATCCCTACTCAGGCAAGGAGGTGAGAGTAAAAAAAAAAAATTGAGTATAGAAGTTGGAAAGTAAATTTCGGGAGCATTGAATAAGAGTAAGATGGTGGAATCAAAACATGCAGCCCTTTTAAATGTCAGTTGGGAACCTTGACCATCTAATATGCAAGTAATTAAACGACGTAAATATATCCAAAAGGTGTTAAGGCTGGTGCACTGAATAAAACCAAGTAATATTGCTAAGAAGCTTAATTTTCTTTCATCCAGTGAACGATTTTAAACATTTGCTAACATACCATTCTCGGATGATTCCAGTCAAACAAATTTAGAAGTCGTTGTGTGGAAAAATTGGTTAGTACTTTTTTTTTAGGATGCCCTAGCCAGATAACTATTAAGCAATACGATCTGATGTTTGAAGAGTTCTTCACAGTGCTTTACAAAACCTGGTTTCAGTAAGCTGCAGTTACATCAAAGACTTCAAATGCAATTTACAATGATTCGAGGACAAATTTTCTCGAATAAATGAGTATGTAAAACAAATAAAAAAAGTTTGTTTTTACATAGAATTGATTTTACACCGAAATTGTTTTTCTCGAACGAATATCTCAAAAATAAAGCTCAAAGTAAAAATTTTTATTTTCCGGAACAATGAAAAGAAATTTTCCGACAATATATGATAGTAATCCCAGAACTGTTGTCCCAAGCAGTGATCAATAATTTTACCCTTCGCTTTGAGAAAATTCAAATTAATACAACTCTTCTTCGGGTCTAGTAGGCTACTTGTATATATCTTTAGAACTCTCATCATCGTTGCGGTAAGATGAATCGCACACGCGCTTATGAAAATAGTCCTCTGAATAGTGTATTAATAATTATTAAAATAAGTGACGATCAGCTTTGACAAACCCCTTGTTAGTAGGTGTTTTTTTTTTCTTTGTATATTGTTCACGATTAAGCTAAATAAATAAAAAATTACTATCAAATATATAAGTACTAGACAAACTTTTCTCGAATTCCGTCAACTTGATTAAATGGAACTCAATTATTTACGACACCGGTATTAATTACGTAAGTTAGCACTTCGTAATAGTCGTCGATTTGTCTTTATATGTAGCCTTCGTCATTTTTGAGACACCTACTGATTCGCTTTGGAATTAAAGGATTTTTCTTTCAAGATCGTTCTTTTACAATGAATTAATTTTTTTTATCTTGGGGGTGTTTTTTTTTTTTTTATGGGTCTAGCACACGTGCTACAGGGAAGTCCCTAAAGCGCTACAGGAGCGACACGTGTGCGGAGAAAGCGATTCACGCTGTTCTTGAATCGCTGTAGATTGTACTCGATGGGAAACACAGTCCTGGGTAAACCATTCCAAAGGTATGATGTTCTCCATATAAAAGACTGCTTGAAAAGCGTTGTACGAGAAGTAACAAGCTGAACCTCATACGGATGTGAGGCATTAGCGCGACGTGTACTTCTAATATGCACCGCTCTGGGTGGAATTAAACGGGCCACATCCTTCGAACACTTTCCATGAAAGTACTTGTAGAATAGGCTCAAGTCGCCAACCGTTCTTCGATGTTCCAGCGAATCAAGGCCGTCGGTCAGTTCCGGGTGTCCAATCAGACGAATAGCTCTTCTCTGGATAGAATCCAACAAATGCAGTGTATGTTTGGGAGCGGAGCTCCAAACATGGGAGCAGTATTCCATAGTTGGTCGAATTTGAGCTTTGTAAAGAATTAACAGTTGTTGTGGAGTGTAAAGCTTTCTGGTTCGAAACAATATTCCCAACTTTTGAGAAGCTCTTCTTGCTATGCCTGCAACATGTTCATGCCAGGACATATTTGCTCCCAAATTAACGCCTAACAGATTGAGTGACGATGTTAGAGGGATGGAGTGCCCCGACATAACTATGTCGGGTTCTGCAACGTTAACTTTTTTAGAAAAAACTGCCGCCTGGGTTTTTGTAGCGTTAAATTCCACTTGGTTACTGTCACCCCCAAGATAGAATTTCTTCCAGGTCTTTGTTAAGTTGAATGACTTCCTGCTGTCTGCGGATATTCGTCTGAGTAGTCGATGTCCGAGCGTTCAAAGTGAATGAAGAGATAAGTGTACTGTCATCTGCAAAGCTGTAGATTGGATTCTCGGTCTTTTCCAGCAGATCGTTAATATAAATGAGGAAGAGAGTAGGAGACAGTATGGAACCTTGGGGCACACCGGCGTTGATAGTGAAGGTGTTAGAAAGAAATCCGTCGACTGCCACTCGTAAAGAACGCTCTCTGAGGAAACATGAGAGCCACAAACAGAACTTTTCAGACATACCATAAGAACGTAGCTTAGCCAACAGCCCATCGTGCCAAACACGGTCAAATGCCTTGGATATGTCAAGAGCAACCGCTCGAGATTCTCCAAAGTGTTCAATTGCGTTGTTCCAAACATGTGTTACATAAGTCAGAAGATCTCCTGTTGATCTATTTTTACGAAAGCCATATTGGTGATCACTAATAATGTTGAATCCTTCAAGATATTTTAGAAGATGCTGATTGATAGCCTTTTCCATGACTTTCGATATTATTGAGAGTAGTGCGATTGGTCGGTAGTTATTTGGCAAGGTCTTCTTGCCTTTTTTAGGTATCGGCTGAACTGTGGCACATTTCCAGTAGGAAGGAAATATTCCCTTTCTGTAGGACAGGTTGAAAAGTCTACAGAAAACTGCTGTTAGTTCCCTCGCACAGTTTTGAGAACTATAGCAGGTATTCTGTCAGCGCCTGAAGCCTTTTTGGTGTCTAGCTTCATCAAAATATGTTTTATGATACGCTGTCTGAAGACAATATCGGGCATCCTTGACTGCACTATGGGAATAGTAGGTGGTGTTTTTCCTTGGAAATCGACAGTAGAATGTGAAGCAAAGAGTTCAGCCAACAAGTTCGCTTTCTCAACAGGTGTCGTTGCAATAGAATTATCTGGCCGTGTGAGTGGTGGTATGGTGGATTTGGTGAAATTTTGACTAACTGCCTTATCGACTGACCAAAAGGACCTGGAATTGCCGGGACAAGCGAGAAGTTTGTTTCTAATCCGTTGATTGTGTACCTCCTTGGTTTCGTCGATAATTTCTTTGCATCTGTTCCTGGCACGAACAAAGATGTTACGATTTATGGTGTTGGGATCTTCACGCCACTGTCGGTATGCAAGATGTTTAGAAGCAACAGCTTCTTTGCATTTTAGGTCAAACCAAGGCTTGCCGTTGGAAGGGCATTTCTTCGAAAAAGGGATGTAAGCCTCCATACCGGCCAAAATAACATCGGAAACCTCCCTGGCGCAGTCAGCTGGGTCGTCGGATCGAAAACAAATGTCCAACCAAGCAACAACAACGACAAATAATGGTTATAATTTTATGTTGACAAAAGGCTGTTGTCCTAAGCAAATCAAACTAAGATTTGAGAGGAATTTTGTCTAGCGTTTTATTCAAATTTTCTCGCATTATTGAATTTCACTTTTTAGTTTTACGTTTTTTAATAAAATTATTATTTTCAATAAAATTGGATAGTAATTATTCGGATAGTTTTTCAAAATTAACTGTATTAAGCAGCAGACTCTCTTTCTTGGGTTAGCTGCTTCTGTATTTATGTCAATTTCGAAGATGCCAGCAAAAGTATCAATTAAAATTGACCTAGTGTACATTCCTCCATAGAAAACATACATTTTCTTATAAAATTGAATATGTTTAAGACAAAGTAATTCCATAAGAATTATGGATACATTTTCTGGTCACTTATCCTTGTTTAATAAGCTTCTAGTCTTTTAGCATTTGAAAGCAGCCTTCACATGGCATGCTCTAAACATTAAGATGTGTACCGATAGCTGGTTGGGTCACACTAGCTGAGTTGGACATTTTGAGTTCATATTCAGTTCTAAAAAACCCGGTACATACACGTTCCATACATATCTTGCCTACGCTATAACAACTAAACCTGGACCTGGTTTTAATATTGTCTACTTATGTCTCATAGTATATTTACATTAATTTACCGCTCATTTTCGCTACAATTTATCCTTCGAGAGATTATGTTTACATTGTGATCTAAAAACAAGCCTGTTAACTCACCTAATGATGTAATAATAACTGGTTTACAATAACAAGTGAGACAATAGATACAGATTTATTTCAGGGACCACAATTTCTTTCATTTCGCCATGAAACTTTTCAATTAGATAAAATGCAGGCGCAGTTTAATTAATCTAACGCCCTCTGCAAGTGGTTTTTTAAACAGTTGGTGTGTAGATAAAATTTTAAATTTTTTTACAGGATTTCGGAATATCTTTGGAAATTCAATCAAATTGGCTGTTTTTTTTGGATTTTTAGGTGGCGAGCAGTCAAAGCAGACACTGTTTTTATCGCGTTCTGGAATATTCTGTATAGATGTTAAATAAATTTCAAGTTTCTAGTCTTTCTTCTGTAGTCAATATTCAATATATTTATAGTTTCTGGAATATTTAGTTCACAAATCATAAGAGACCAGCACGAGGTGCCAATTTTTAGCAAAGTTGTGGAACGCTCTACGCGAAAATGACACAAAATCAACATACTTTTATAAAATTCTATTCATAAATTGGATAGAGAGAGAACAAAAATAATAAGTTTAATACAATAACATACTGTGACATATCCAGCTACAAAGTTCTCGAAACAGTCAGAAAATACTTCAAAACAAAGAATTCTTTGGGTAAAATAATAACAAACAACAAAAGTAAAACTGAAAAACATAATAAATCAGGGGTTTATAAGTTAAAATGTAGCTACTGCCCCAAATTTTACATAGCTCAAACGGGTAGAATATTCAAACGAAGAATAAAAGAACATAAAAAAGGATTTGAAAATAAGACTGACATATTATTAACAAAATGAATTAACTTGAATCGTTGGAAATTAACAAATTAAAGGATTCGGTGGTATTGCTAAATAATTAACTAGATTTATACAACTCTTTTGTTAAATCTTAAGTTCTGGTAATTAGCTTCCTATTGTACCAAGTTAAATCCCTTCAAAAAAAAAAAGCAAAAAAAAAAAAAATAACAATTGTACATAATTTTGTTAATAGTCAATTTGCTTATAACACTTTTAGGAGTTTCCGTATAATTAAGTTATGGTTTAAATAATTGTACCTCAATTAGTTATTAGACAAAAGAGTAGAAGTTCAACTACCGTTTGAGAAGGATACTATGTACCGAAACATGCCACGGCTGATTTAGTTGTATTATTTTATTTATTTCACTTTGATAAATAAAATATAGCGACAATCTGAACAACCTTTCGTCTTTGAATTGTTGTGGCTGTTACTTGATGGAAATTCATAATGAATGTAATGAAAGAATAATTTTCACAATTTTCTCTTTATTTCGTTTTACAAAAACTAGATGACCCGTCTCGCTATTGATGGGGTGATTCATTCTGGACTTTAATTGTTGTATAAATCGAGCAAAGAGTTAGATGGGTAACTTTCTTTTCATTTAAGGTGATATCTGAATTTTATTTATTTCTAAATTTTCCAGTAGGTTTAATTTGACTCCTTTGTTTTATATGTGTAGAATTTTAAATTTGTCATCAAAAAGATGATTATGCAACTTTTAAGACAAGAACTACAATTTAACTGATATATTCCAGTTGTTTGTTCTAAAAGCTATGTTACTGTTATATTAATTAGCTCTTAATTTTTTCTAATGTGTTGTGAATTCAATTCACCCTATACAACAAAAATTCGCAACTTACCACGGTATGTTGCTTAGACTTGTAAGTGTTCCGTTACATGTAGATGGATTTAATAAAAAATTAAATCTAATAAAACAAATTGCTGTTAACAACGGATATTCTCCTGGTACCATAGATTCGATACTGAACAAAAAATTTAAAAAAAAGCTGTTTTTTTAGTATACCCAAAGAAAGAAGATATGGATAAAAAATATCAAGCCCCAACCTACTTTGGTAAACCATCAAAAAAAATTATTTCTAAAGGGAGCGAAGTCCTTGGTTTTTATTGACTTCTTGGTGAAGCATAGTTCGAATTACGAGGCTGGTTTGAAAAGTCCGTGCAAAAATAAAAATTACTTATGTGTTTGGGGTAAACCTTTTTTATTTTTCGACATAGTCTCCTTTTAGGCTTATACACTTCGTCCAACGATGTTCTAGTTTGTTGATCCATTCCGAATAATAGAATTTGTCCAATTCTGCAAAATATCCATTAGTGTCTGCAATCACCTCCTCGTTTGAATAAAATCTTTGTCCCGCCAGCCATTTCTTCAAATTGGGGAACAAATAGTAGTCCGAGGGAGCCAAGTCTGGAGAATAGGGGGGATGTGAAACGAGTTGGAATCCTATTTCCATTAATTTTGCGACCACAACTGCTGAGGTGTGTGCTGGTGCGTTGTCGTGATGGAAAAGGACCTTCTTGTGGGCCAATCGCGGGCGTTTTTCTTGCAGCTCGGTTTTCAAACGGTCCAGTAACGATGAATAATATTCACCTGTAATAGTTTTATCCTTTTCCAGATAGTCGATGAGGATTATCCCTTGCGAATCCCAAAAGACAGTCTCCATAACCTTTCCGGCCGAAGGAACGGTCTTCGCCTTTTTTGGTGCAGATTCGCCCTTGGTAACCCATTGTTTAGATTGTTGTTTGGTCTCAGGAGTATAGTAATGTATCCATGTTTCATCCACAGTGACGAAACGACGCTTAAAATCCTCCGGATTCTTCTGGAACAGCTGCAAACCATCCTTGCAACACTTCACACGATTCCGTTTTTGGTCAAGCTTGAGCAATCGCGGCACCCATCTTGCAGATAGCTTTCTCATGTCCAAATGTTTGTGCAAAATATTATGTACCCGTTCAGTCGAGATGCCCACAGCACTAGCAATCTCACGCACCTTAACTCTTCTGTCATCCATCACCCATATTTTTCAATGATTTCTGAAGTCGTAACCTCCAGAGGCCGTCCAGAACGTACAGCGTCACTTGTGCCCATATAGCCAGTCTGAAAATTTTGAAACCACTTATAAACTGTTCTAATCGAAGGTGCAGAGTCACCATAATGTTTATCAAGCTTCTCTTTAGTCTCCTGAGGCGTTTTGCCTTTCATAAAGTAATGTTTAATCACCACATGAAATTCTTTTTCGTCCATTTCTTGAAAATCACTCGACTTCCTTGATTCACACGAATGCCAAACACAAAGAAATAGACCAATATGGCTGAAACTTGGTGTGCGTTCATTCAAGAGATGCTACTAACTAAACATGACCTCGATACCTGCCGGTGGTGCCATCGCTCGGACTTTGCACGAACTTTTCAAACCAGCCTCGTAATACAGTTTTTGTTACAATTTGGAATATTCTACATAGAAACGGATCAAAGCATATCATTTCATAAAGTTGTAGACTATTTTATTCACAAATCAGACAATATTAATATTTTTTACAAATATATAGAAAACTAGTCTTATTTTTTAATCTTACTACTACAACGAATTAGAATAATCAATCTATTTTTCGCGCTTAGACTTGTTAAAATCGTAAGTGACGGATGATCACAAATATTGTTTTTATTAAACTGTAAAACATTTTTTATGGGATTTAGTCGAAATACAATATTTTTGTGAAGTTGTTGTTGACATTCTACTTACAAACCAAACAGAAATTTATTATAAATTTGTTATATATTCAAGCAAAGATCGGTTAAAAAACACAATTTTGACAAAGTCCTGAAATGTCGCACTTTTTATAATTTGAGCCAACTGAATAGTATATCTTTGTTTCTTACACTTACAGACTACCCAGTATACTCTTTAAAATCTTCATTGTGCCTTTTCAGAAAATTTACCCAATTTTTACCGAGGTTTTTCATTCTCTTCTCTCTAGACATATTTTCTGGTTAATAAGTGGTACAGGTTACTTTGACCTCTTTTGCAAGCTATATCTCAGAAGCTGTGATTCCAGTCGACCTAAAAAAGGTAACTTAATATATATCATTTTAGAAGACATCTATTTTGATGGTTTGTCCGATTAGAGATACTAATCGCTATACTAAAACCAATCAGTTATCGTCAGTTATTTTCCAAAGATAAATCTTTCTGAGAAAAAATATTAATAAAAAGTAAACATCAAGAGATATGTACATTGCAATTTAATAATCTTTTAAAAAACAGAAATCTGCGAGCTGCTTGATTCTATTGTCTCTTGTGGTACAGCCTCAGTGTAAGTAAAATAATAAATAAATCCTTTTTACATGCTTTTCCCCGTTATGCTTGTAAGTCTATTTTAATTTATATTATTGACTTTTATTTTCAGCTTCCAAATCAATTTCATCGTCACCTTTGGACCAACAATTGAAACAAACTACCACTACACCGCTAACACAAACCACAACATGTACCAATGAATCTGAAGAAATGGTGCTTTATGGAATCAGAACCTGCGATAACCAATTTACCAATAATTTGTCACCCATAAGAACATCAAATAGAAATCAAGCTGTTAGTCCACTATCCTTGAGGAGGTAAGCACAAAAAGCTATAAAAAATATTGCTTAAGTATTAAATTTTCAGTTTCTGAAAGCACACTTGAATAAGTCAGTTTTATCTTAATTTGTTGTTATTTCCCTTAAAATTTTTTGGGAACATTGAAAAACAGATAAATAATCAAAAAATTATAGGCACATAGTGATATGTAAGAAACTTATTGAGAAACAGTAAGTTTTAACGTAAATAAATCGGTCAAGTGCAAGTAGGACTAACGCAATTAGTGTTCCGTACGATGATTGCTTTCAAAATAAAATAAAATCCTTATCTAGGATAAGTTAATTAGGTCCCTGACATGTATATATCTTAATGTATAATAGTTATGTCATCTTAGCTACCTAATAGCTAATAAATCAATCTAGCTCAATCTAGAATCTAGTAATAAAAGTATAAAGCAATACGCGAGCGAACTGTAATGTATATGAACAAAACTTCCACGATTTATTAAGAAACATAGTTTTCATAGCTCATTGTTTTTATACCAGATAAATTATCAAACGTAATGCACTCGTGATAATTTTCCCTGAGTTTACATTTTATGAAGACTATTTCGGAATTTTTTCAAAATATTTTCGTCCGTACTTTTCGAGATAGGGAGGACAACGATTTTTCGCAATTTCTGTAAAATAATACAAAGAAAATCTGCGCAAGTATTACATCATATATATCTTTGAACTCGTGTTTTTACAGGCTTTCATTTGACACCCCACTTGATGACCTGGTAAAATTTTTTTTTCACCTCTCTCACCCCCCAAACACCTTAAGTCAAAATTTACCTTTCAAAACAACACGGCTCTGATTTGTGCCATATTTTAATTTTCTGTGTCAAATAGTTTCGGAGAAAATCGGGTGTGACAGACGGACGGACAGACACTGAAGTGATGCCATAAGTGTTCCGTACGGAACACTAATAATAATCCTTTTTAATAGAATTTACTCTACCTATTCCTGATTATACGTTCTCTGCTAAAAGAAAATCCAACCTTTAAAAAAATGATTTTTCACTTTCCTTGCTAATGGGATTTATTTGTAAAAAAAATTCACTCCATGATCTTTGCATTTCTTCACGTTTCAGAGTCCCACCGAACAACATAGTCTCCAATTTTCGTTGGGTTTTTCGGTGTGTCTGGCTGTCTCACACTTGTGACGATAATTCTCGAGAGAAATGAGATATCGATTTCACATTTTACATACATATAATACTTGAGATAAGAATCTGTAATTTTCGGGCAATATTGCCTTAGGGAAAGGGGTTAAAAAAGGGTGGGGATCGATAAATTCTGTAAATTTTCAATGTCATTATTAGAATTTTTCTGAGTTTTTGGCTGGATAATAAAAAATTTTTACGCATAATTATTTACAATCAAACACATAAGAGGCTTGAGGAGTCGGGAAGAATATTACTTTATATACGAGGGTCATACAATAAGTAAAGAGACAATTGGTCTCAGCTTACACCCAATCAACGAAACCGCTCCAAACTTCTAGGAATGCACGTTGACAACTTTCTGATGAGTTTTAATCAGCTGTTCGATCATGTAATGTAAACATAAACTCAAAATATCCAGTTTAACATGGCGAGTGTGACGAGCAGCGAAGTAGATGTCCAGTCAAAGTTTCCGGTCCCTCGTTAGAATCGAGGATTGATGGACTTATTCGTAATAATAGAAGAATTACTGTTGATAGCTCAGAAGGTTGGGGTAAGCACCGGAACTGTTCACAATATTATTCAGAACCATTTACAGTACCGAAAAACGTGTGCCAGATAGGTTACAGAAGTTCATAAAGACTCGATATTTCGCACTTGTCGAAAGTTAAAGAAGTTGAAGGGGATGCTTTTTTTGAAAAAATAGTGACTTGCGACAAGACCTGGATCCATCACTTTGAGCCAGAGTCGAAAAGACAAAGCATGCGATGAAAACACACCAGTTCTCCTGTTGCCAAGAAATTCAAGACTCAACCCTTCCCGGGTAAAGTGATGCTGAACATCTTTTGGAACTTCCAAGCGTACCGTTAATAGTGAATACTATTGTGAGTTGGTGGAAGACAAAGTTAAGCTAGCTATCAAGAGCAAACGCCGTGGACTCTTGCGAAAATGAGTCGTTCTTCAATACAAGAATGCTCATCATACGGCTTACCCAAGAAAAGCTTCAAGAAGTGGGTCGGTAGATCTTGTGTCATCCCGCATACAGCCCAGATCTGGCTCCGTGTAATTTTTATCTGTTGGGACCTCTCAAAGATGCCCTACATGGAAAGAGGTTTACCGAAAATAAAGACAAGAGAGAAGAAAAAAGTGCAAGAGTGGCTTCGACGTCAAATGAAAAAATTCTTTGCCACAGGAATCAAGAAGCTAGCAGAAAGGTGAGACAAGTGCATTAATGTTGGGGAGGATGACGTCGAAAAGTAGGCCAAATTTTGTTGCAATCCAATAAACCGTTCTTGAGCTAGAGCTATTGGTCTCTTTACTTATTGAATGACCCTCGTATATGGTATGTTATTTCCGAGGTTGATGGAATCGAGGAACCTGAAAATTGTTTTATTTTTCAATATTTTTTTTAATTATTTAAGGTAATAGTTTGCAGTAGAAAATATTGTATTCCGGTTATAAATATCTCTGAGGCCCGAACTTCCCTCAAATTTTTTTATAATTAATATCTAACTATAATTTCTGAAATGTGAACTTTAACTGTCTATATAACCCTATTATTCATTATTATTTCCTTTGCTATTGAATATACTGGTGGAAAAGACCCCGTTTGAGGTTTTTAGGATAACGTATTTGTGTCCGTTTCTGTGTCATTTGTTATGTTGTCGCAATAACTAAAGAACAAAACAAGTTATTGATTTAAAATGAGAAACAATAGAGAGCATGCCTTGAGTTTTAAGTAATATCGCTAAGTGAAAGGATTGGTGGCGATCGATAAATTTTGTTGGTCAAATTTTAAGACAATTAACATTGGAGGTAGCTAGGATACGACTATGGGTAATTTAAAAAAATTAACAATATTCCAGTCTTTAGTTGTTTATGGTTAGACAAAATCTAAATGAAATTTTGAATCTGGAACTTAAGAATAGGTACTACTTTGTGAGTACTGTCCATATGGTGTCATTTCCTGCTTTAAAATGTCTTGTTATATTGCTTGTATTATTGACAAAATTTAGAAAGTTAAATTTAGAATTTATTTTTGAACGTATATTTGTAAGGAAAGTGCCAGGTAAAAACTTTGCTAATTTATTTCAATTATTATATACTCCCTCAGCTTCGATATAATATTTGGCATGGGTAGTTAATTAATTGTTTACATTATTTTTTGGAATGGGTAGGTTGGAGCAACAGGCGTATAAACAGCTATAATGGCGTCTTACCGCTTCCCCTTCATAGACAAATAAAATCCGTAGAAAAGAAAGAAGTGACTGGTTATTAAATTGATGATGATGACTACATCAATTGGTTTATCACACAAAGTTGGTTCTAGCTCATAGACTATCTCACAATGTTTACCAGTATTGACCATTTGAAGAAAAGTTTCCGGACTTCTTTCTTACAACCACTTTGAAATCGCTTAAAACACTTGTACACTTGAAAACGGAGTATACGTTTATCTCAGCCCATTTCTAAACTACGCGTTAAAGACATGTTCCTGTTATCAAGTTTATCAGAAAAATCAATCACAGGTCTCTGTTAGAATCTCATTTGCAGGTAGTTCGATAAAATACAATGTCATTCTTACCACTATAACTAATGAAGCAAATGTAATAAAATAACTACCACATAATATTAATAAAGGTTGTTGCTGCCGACAGAAAAAGTTACATAAAACTGGCCCTACTATTTTCATCTGTGTTCGAAAGGTGAGCTTTCTTTTGGACCTAAGATGTATGTAACGTGTGATTTTCAAGTTTCAAGACAGACCCTATTTCAATACTATATTGTATTGAAGTCATAACATATACAGCAATATATGAGGCCAACATATGGAATTTACATAATGCCCAATACAAGGAAACTGCTGTTACTGTATAGGAAAATATGTAAAGGAAAAGACACATAAGCCATATAGAGAATAAAAAATGTTTTTTCGGCAGCGGCGGGACCCGAAACTGCGTTGACCTTTTTTTATTTTGTAGGTGGTTGTATCTTTACTTTACATATTGACGATGTCATTAGTTTCCGAATATTATTACCTAACATTATAGCTTGCACTGATAAATATTTTGTTGACCATTACGTTCTCATATTTAAATAAATTCCTTAATATCAACTCTACAAATAGTTACGACAGGTCATGCCACCTTGAAAATTTCAAAAGAGCAGAGAAGTACCGAACAACTACATACATAACACACTTGCCAACTAGTAGTCATCTAAAATAAAACGGACGCATTCACGGTCAGTCATAACGGTAATTCAGTATACATACATATTCCAATTAACCATTCTGTTTCTGTAATAACAGATGTACTTCGGTTTAATAACATTGATTTATCCTTGGCAGATTTAACAGAAATATGTCTGTCGTCTCTATATTTCCTTTTCCAAGGAACTTTTTATGAACAAACTTCAGCACCTATGGTATAGGTTCTTTATGGTATTATGTTCTATAGTTGCAAATACTTTTAAAACCTCAAAAGAAACTGCTTTAACGTAATCTAAAATAAAAATTGTACTGCTGATATCTTATATTTGTTATTAGTGTTCCATAAGGAACACTTATAAGATCACTTCGGTGTCTGTCTGTCTGTCCGTCACACCCGATTTTCTCCGAAACTATTTGACGTAGAAAGTTGAAATTTGGTACTTATATAGAAATTGATGGTTTCATCAGAGCCGTGTAGTTTTGAAAGATAAATTTTGACTTAAGGGGTTAAATTTGGAGGGTGAAATCGGAAGTGAAAAAAATTTTTTTTTACTAGGTCTTCGAGTGGTGTCAAATGAAAGCTTGTAAAAACACAAGTTCAAAAATATATATAATGTCTTACATGCGCACACTTTTCTTTGTATTATTTTGAAAAAATCGCAAAAAATCGCTGCCCCCCACTCTATCTCGAAAAGTACTAAACCAAAAATTTTGAAAAAATTCTGAAATATTCTCCACGAGGTGTAGATTGAAAGTCACGAGTGCATTACCTTTAATAATTTATCTGGTATATATAAAAAAAAATTCAAGGTCATCAGTTTTCAGTAAATATCGGAAACAAACTTTGTTGAAAACTCATTTGGAGTGTGTTTTGTGAAGTCATTGATCATTTTATACCTCCGTAACGAAAATTTTTATTTCAGAAGCAATCAACGTACGGAACACTAATTGCGCAAGATCAACTTGCACTTGACCGTTTTTTTTTTATGGGCATAGCACACGTACTACAGGAAAATCGCGCTATAGGGGGGATGCGTCTGCAGAAGAAGTGATTTATGTTGGTCTTGAATCACTGCAAAATTGTATTCGGTGAGAAACACAGTCCTGGGTAAATCATTCCAAAGGAATGAGGTTCGTCATATAAAAGACTGCTTGAAAAGAATTGTACGAGACGTGACAAGCTGAATTTCATACGGATGTGAAGTATTAGCGTGACATGTATTCTCAGCATGCACCGCTTTGGAAGAAATCAATCAGGCTACATCCATCGAACACTTTCCATGAAAATACTTGTAGAATAGTCTCAGTTGCCAAGTGTTCTTTGATTATCCTAGGAATCAAGGTTCCTGGTTTGTTCTAAGTCTCTCATCAGGCAAACAGCTCTCTTCGAAACAGAATCCAACAAATGCAGAGCCCCAAACATGGGAGCAGTACTCCATCGTTGATAAAATTTGAGCTTTGTAAATAATTAACAGCTGTTTTGACATGTAAAGCTTTTAAGTTCGAATTAATTCTCCCAGTTTTTGAGAAGCTCCCTTTTCTATGCTTGCAAAATGTCATGCTAAGACATATTTTCTCCCAAAATTAACGCCCAGCGAATTGAGTGGCGATGCTAAAATAATGGAGATGTAATTATGTCGGGTTCAGAAACGTTTACTTTTTTAGAAAAAACTGCCGGCTGGATTTTTATAGCGTTAAATTCTATTTGACTACCCCAAGATAGAATTCCTTCCAGGTCTTTGTTAAGTTGAACAACTTTCTGCCGTCTACGGATATTTGCATGAGTAGCCGATACCCGAGCATTCAAAGAAGAAATAAGCGTACTGTAATCTGCAAAGCTTTAGATAGGATTCTTGGTTCTTTCCAGCAGATCGTTAATGTAAATGAGAAAAAAATAGGAGACACTATGGAGCCTTAGGGCAAACCGGCGTTGATTGCCAAGGAGTTCGAAAAAAATCCGTCGACCACCACTCGTAAGGATCTCTGGCCTCATCTTGAAGAAATCTGAACGTCATTCCAAATTGCCTCAATCAACAATATTTAAACATACAATTTATAATGGAAACTGAATTTCTAGCTGCAATTGTACATCTTGGAATATTAATTTACTGAACACTTTCTCATATCAATAGATATCTGAATACCGCCAACTCACATCATCATGCCGCTTAACGATCTGTTATTAAATCACTAACGTTTAGAGCTTTACCTCTATGTGATGAATATTCTACCCCATCAGAGAATGAAATAAACCAACCAAAAAATAATAGATATTGTGCTGACGATATTAGATGTTTCTTTAATCGCTCCATGTTCTAAAAACTTGTATCCAAGACAAGATAGTAATCATAACGTATCAGAAGATAGATATCTTACATACACAGTAATACAGATAAAATAGCCAAATTACTTAAAAGGTCCAACAGTCACATGACCTTCAACACTTGTAAGATATTTTAACATTGCTTGATATCACTAAAACAATCAATTGGTTTGCAAACTGAAGATGTCTATAAAATTCCTAGTTTAGGTGGTACTGTGAATGAAGAAAAAACTAAGTGATCAATTTCAACTAGAGTTGAGGAAAATGAGAGATGAATCCACAAGAAACAAAGTATACCTTCAGCGGTAGTTAAACCTCAACACGCTACAGATCATACCAACCATATAAGAGAAACGAAAGTTATTACTTTTGCCACAAATTTCTGTCAACTAAATTTTAGGAAATCGATCGAAATTAAAAAATTCCCTAACAACATTATTAGATACTTGAGTCATGGTATGCATTACACGTGGAAATTGATCATTACGGCTCTGGTATATAAATACTTAAATTGTGCTTCTTTAAGCTTATTTCGAGTACCAATTTCAAGTAGTAAAAATCCCTGAAAATGTTGCCATGACAATAAATCATCACCATCGAAAATTTGGGTATAAAAATAAAAGCTCTCACAAATTTGATAAACTCCCAATTTAATTTTTTTTTTAGTTGCTGTACTAAGTTTTAGGTTTCTAGATATTCGAAAATTATCACAAATGTTACCGAGTTTTTAAATTAACATACACCATTGAAGTTTGATATGACATATTAAATAGATTATTTTATGAAACGGAGTTTATCAATTTGTAAACTACACAGATTGATAAAAATGTTTAAAATCTAAAATTAGAAGGGCCTTACGTAAAAGAACAATATCATGTAGCAAAGAATATCTGTTTCTATAATATTTATAAAATGCAACGTCTGTCTGCCTGTCTGTCTGTCCGTTAATGTGCTTATCACTCGAGAACCACTTATCCAATTTACGTGCTGTTTTTTTGAAACACCAGCCAGGTTATAGGCTATATTTTATTACGTTAGGTAACGTAAGGAATAAGCAGTGACGATAATAGTGAATCAAGTCGGAAAAAAATTTGTCGCTAGCGCGTTCTCTTGCATTACACTGCCTAAATCTTATCCGATTTACGTGTTTTTTTAAATTCTACATTTGTTCTCTGGCCAGGTTATCTATAATCTCCTACCTAATAATATATATAAAATGCAACGTCTCTCTGTCTACCTGTCTGTCTGTTCGTTAGTGCGCTGATCACTTGAGAACCACTTATCCGATTTACGTGTTTTTTTTTTTAATTCGTACATTTGTTCTCTGGCCAGGTTATCTATAATCTTCTATAATATATATAAAATGCAAAGTCTCTCTGTCTGTCTGTCCGTTAGTGCGCTTGGCACTGGAGAACCACTTATCCAATTTACGTGTTTTTTTTTTTTAAACATAGTATGTTCTCTGGACAGGTTATAGGATATATTTTATTACGGTAGGTAACATGAGGAAAAAGTAGTAACGATAATAGTGAATCAAGTCGGAAAAAGTTTGCCGCTAGGGCGTTCTCTTGCAATACACCTCCTACACCAATAAATATGGAACAATATCATGTAGCTAAGAATATAATATATATAAAAGGCAACGTCTCTCTGTCCGTTAATGCACTTATCACTCGAAAACCACTTATCCGATTTACGTGTTTTCTTTTTAATTCGTACATTTATTGTGTTGGGAACGTGGAATCTTTGGCACAATGACACTACTTAGTATATATCGAGCAATCGATATATATAAAATAAGACTTACAGCGTGACGGTCACCTCTCTCGGGAAGGCAATGGCAAACCACCCGTAGTATTCATGCCTAGTGAAGCCGTTCGGAACCGACACTAAACTGTAGGTACCCTTTGTCTATGGAAATACTTAAAAAGTTACCAATTATAGACAAAATCGAAGAAGATAAGTGGTGGGAAAGGGTGACTTTGTATTTATTGTATTATAGGTCTTTTTCAGGGATCTTTGAGCCAATGAGTTGAAAAATTATATTATTTTTGCATTACTTTCAATGTCAACAGGGGAGGGGAGTGCAAGGGATAGCTATCCCTAAATATTGTCTAATTTCAATATTATTATAAGAAATTTTTCTTGTTTTTGGATACGATATTTAATAAAATTTTAGCAAAAGATACATGAGGTGAGAGGAATAAGGTAGATGACTGGAAGGAAGGTTTCGTATATATCATAATATTTCTGAGTGCGTTTTGATCATTTCTAATTTTAGCAGAAATAGTATGTAGAAACGATTGAGATACGGTAACGAAGTAACCTAAAAAGTTGGTACGTTGAATATAGAACACGTTGATAGAAACAGAAACAGTTAAATTAAGCCAAACTTACTTACCTCTATCACAGTAGGCAAATTATTAATTTTACTTCCCTTGACAATGGGAAGCATTGTATTCATGAAAAAATTACTACCCTCCCCCGCCACTTATGTTTTTGAGTTCTTAAAATACGAAAAATATTTCCATTTTCACCGGTCTGTCTATCTGCCTGTCAGGTCTGTCGGTCTGTTGGTACTATAATTCTACAACAAAATGATATTACCATACTTGAACAATGGGAATGAAACCTAGATTTTTGAGCGATTATATTTCAGAGAAAAAGAGATGGGTGTCGATAGGTTGAATGGTTTTTGCTTGTATTATAGAAATTTACTTTTTCTTTTTTTGAGAAACGCCAAATCGTTCCTTGTTTCAGAACTGCATGTTCGCCAGGAAAGTACTGAGTAAATCTTTTCCCCACTTTTTACGTGTACAACTCCACAGGCACAGAGTAATTTAGTCATTAATAAGAGGTGGAATCCTTGGTTTTGTGTAAAAAAATATACAATTTTTGTTTTTTAGAAGGGCTACATTTTTTTTGAAAAACCACAAAATATTGTAGAAAAGTAATATAAATAATTTTTAGGATAGAACATTGACATTTTAAGTGCCGTCGTTTTTGAAATTTTACATGGTATTTAGCCATCTTTTACCTAAATAAGTGTTAATATTTTATATAATTATTTCTCTGTAGTTTAGTATATATTTTTAAGTCATTATTACAGAAACTTGGAAGCTAAATCCCCATGAGAAACCATTCATTATTTTTTATCAAAAAAAGGTTGCAATGAAATCTGTGTCAATAAACTTTAGTAAGTTGTCTTAAATAAGGTTTTCATAATAACACAAAGTAATATATGTATTTTTATATTTATATGTGAAAATAAACAAAATGAATTACGCAGACTTGTATGTCAGCCCATATTCTATCTATCTATTCGCTGTATGCTGTACATAATTATTTATAGTAAATAGATACTTAGGCTTAAAATGTGTCCGTTATCGCAACCAAAAACCCGGAAAAACTACCATAATATTAATAAAACTATATCATATTTAACCAATCCACCTCATTCATCCCCTTTCCCAATTAAAATGGAAAATAATAAGACAATAACGTAAATTTTAGATTGCTCGACTCCAAAAACCCTGAGAAGGGTCTATGACATCATACATAAGAATCAACCCGTTTAATTCCCTATCCCACCCCTTTAACCCTTTCCACATTTGTCTACAAATAATATGCTTAAAATTTATCTAGTACATGGAACGATCCCCTAAACTTTTCAGCCCCTTGCAGGGTCAAAAATTCAAGCAATGAAAAACTAATCAAATCTAGGAAAGACATATATACCAAGCAACCCTTCTAATGTTTTTCCCGACACCTTTCTCTCCTTATATGTTTTACTATAAATTATTAGGCTAAAACAGGCTTATTATTTGAACCAACAAAAATATTACTATTAAAATTATATACAATTTATCGACTCCTACCCTTTTCACCCTCTTTGGCCTGAAACCAGAAATATTATCTACATGCCAAGTTTTGAAACTGATATCTCATATCCGTCGAGAGTTATCATACTGACCGACAAACCAACAGACCGATAAGCAGACAGTCATACCGATGGAAATGAGGGACTATGTGTTTTTCGTGATCTACGAACTCCAAAATGTGAATAAAAGTAAAAATTTCGATTCATGATTTTTTCACGCCTACAATACTTTCCTTTAGCAAGGAAAATCATAACGTAACTCCGAGTTCATTCTGGTAGCTATTCTATAATATGATTGAAGGAAAAATTAATAATATTTTTACTTTCCTTGCTAAAATTAGATCCTGTATTGATGAAAATATCCCTTTACATATTAGGATTCCTAGGTTACGAAAAATAGTCTTTCCTATTTCCGTAGGTCTGTCTGTCTCTCGGTCTGTCATCTGTTGATACACGATAAGTCTTGAAGGAACTACGATATTGATTCTAATTTTGGTACATGTCATATTTGAATCTATAATTATAATATTTTTTAACATTATTATGAGAGTTTCTCCTGGGTTGTAATAATGAAAAAATTTTATGCATAGTTATTTGTACTCCCAAATATAATGCATTAAAATGATCAGGGAGTGGTTTAGAGGGGTTGCTTAGTATATATCGTGTTACAGATCCTTCTGTAGGTCATTGTAGTCGAGAAATCCGAAAATCATATTATTTTTTCATTATTTTAAATTATTTAGAGTCAAGTATATAATGGGTTAAGGATGTGGGGTGGAGGCTTGAAGAGTTGCTTCATATATATTTTCAGGGTCGAGCAATTTGAAAATTATGTTATTGTTTCATTAGTTTTAGTTTTTATAAAAATCAGTATTTTAAACAAAATATCAAATGTTAAGATATTAGTTTCCTATGTTGAACTTTAGGTCCTAATTTATCGACTTAAAACGGAGTCGACTAAAAAGATCTATTTAATCTACCTGCGTAGCTACACGCCACCTTTAATATTATAGTATTACTATCGGCTTTTGGGTATAAATCGTATTATTCTGATACTACATTACATTTTAAAAAAATTACAGATACGATTTTTTTAGTGCTTTTATTGTTTAATGATTTTACATCGTTTTAGAATCGATTATATATTTTTACAACTGCCATTGTTTTGCTTACCATAGTAGCACTTGCCGTAACTTTAATAAGTACTGAATGAATTTAAATAGATTTTCTCCATCTGCAAAACTTCTTTACCTCATTTACAGATATTAGACCTTTTTCATTTTGTTATCTATTCAGAAAACACTTAAGAAATCTACTTTATAACTTAAGTTTTTCTCGTTACAAAACCTTGAAATTCTATTCTATTAAAATACTAAAATTAACACTTTATTTCTCTAAAAGTAATAAATTAAGAATTAAATAACAATTGCCATTTTTTATTACAACAAATCGATCTAGTACTAACTATAAAGATATAAGACAATATCAAGAATTTAAACTAGACTGTTTATGCTAAATTTGCAGTTACTCTAGTGGAACTAATTACAAGTAAACACTAATTCCCGTTGAGTAACCTCTACAGAACTCTGTGAGGAATAGGTTCTCTGTTCTTATTTTGACTATTTTTATAACACATAGGCTGAAAAGTTTTTGGTCTAGCTACTTAAAACACATTTTTTTTACAAAATTCGACTTTATTCATCAATATAGTCTCCTTCAAGAGCGATACAATCAGTCCAACGCTTTTATAACATTTCTATAGCTTTCTTGTAGAACGATTTGTCTTTGCCTTCAAAATAGGTCTCAGTTTCGGCCATAACTTCTTCAGTGGAGCCAAATCTCTTTCCCGCGAGCATTCTTTTAAGTCTACGAATAGATAATAGTCATTGAGGCCAAATCTGAAGAATACGGTGGAAGAGGAAGCAATTCAAACTTCAATTCATGCAATTTTTGCCGTCGTAACCATTGACTTATGACACGGTGCATGATCTTGATTAAAGAGCACTGTTTTCTTGTTCATTTGGGGCCATTTCTTTGCGATTTCTGTCTTCAAACGCACCAATAACATTATATACTAGTCGCTATTCATGGTTTTTTCCTTCTCAGCATAGTTGTTGAAAATTATTCATGCGCACCTCAAAATGCTAAAACCTTCCCATCCGACTATTGTATCTTTGGTCGCTTCGGGAGGTTTTCACCGGCTGCTGTTCACTCAGCGCTCAGAATCATCGACACGTGGTTGTTTTTGGTCACTGTGACCAAACGCGGTACCCATTTCGAACAGAGCTTTTTCACGCCCAAAGACTCATGCAAAATACGACCAACACGTTCTTTTAATAGCTTTAGGGTGTCTCTCGCAACTTCACTTTATGGTCAGCCAAAACAATTTTGTAGATTTTTTTTATGTTTTCCCGTATAACTACCTCATTTGGGCGTTCAGAGCGTTCAGCATCATTTGTACCTGTACAATCGCGTTTAAATTCAGAATACCAGTAAATGATGAGTGATTTCCCAGGGACAGAGTCCCCGTAACACTTATCAAGACATTGCTTTGCTTGAACGGTATTTTTCCCATCAAAAAATAATGTTTAATCAACACATGAAATTCGAATTTTCGGAAGATTTTTTCCATTGTTTTAAAAATATCGAAAGGAGCGTCACTAAAACCACTGTAACTTGTAAACTAATCGTCGATGTGTCATGAAATTTTGACACGTATCATTTGAAGGTCAGTACGTCCTAACAATCATGTGGGATTTTTTGAAAAGGGCGACATCTATGTAACTTTTCAGCCTATGTAATATTTTTACTATTTCAATACTTTCGTTTGCGTCTAATAATTTCCTATCACTTACATTCTTTATTAACCTTAAATTTGCTAATGTTACAGTGACCTACTAAAATCAAGTATATTTCAAGTTAATACCTTAGGTAGGAAATGTTCATATACAACTTGCAGTATAACCTGCTAGGGCATTATGTTTTCATGTCTACAACAGTACATTACTAACATACACTTATTATTTAATTTCGATTACGAAATATAACATGAGGCGAAAAGTCCCGAGACTTTTAAAGAAAAAATAATATGTTTGCCCAAAATCGATTTTATTCTTCCACATAGTGTCTTTCGAGAGCCATACACTTATTGCAGCGATCTTCCAACATTTAGATACTTTTCATATAATACGATTTGTCGAGCTCTCTAGAATAAGCCTCAGTTTCCCATTCGACTTCTTCATTTAAGCCAAATCTTTCAAATTTGAAAAGAAGAAAGAATCGCTTGGGGACAGATCTGGTGAATACGGCGAATGAAAAATCATTTATTTCCCGACTGGTCCAATGTTACCACCGATTTTATGAAATTGTGAGCTGGTGCATTAACTTTGTGAAACAACACTATTTCTTCGCTAAATTCGGCCTCTTTTTATCCATTTCATAATTTAAACGGTCCAGTAAATCAACGTAATAGTCCATGCGCATCCAAAAAAATACTTGCTAAAACCTGTCTAGTTGACATTTGTGCGTTCGGACGCTTCGGTCGGCTTTAATACGTTCCAGCCACTCTGCGAACTGCCTATTGGGCTCGGGTGTAATGGTAAATCCATGTTTCATCCATTGTTAAGAATCGACGCAAAAACTCCTTCGGACTACTCCGAAACATTGCCAAACAGCGTTCCGAATCTTCGATACCTTGCTGTTTTTATTCAGTCGTGAGAGTGCGCTGCACCCATCGGGCACATAGCTTTTTAAGATACCAATATTCACGCAAAATGTTCCTCTCGCGTTTGGTTGATATCTTCACGATGGCAGCTATCTTATCTATCCCTGTCACTTTGCGGTCATTCAGAATAATACGGTCGATTTCTTTGTGTTCTTTGGATATCCCGAACGTAATGCATCATCGATGCTTGTCCGACGGTATTTAGGTTCACTAGATCATCAACATTGCATTCGGTTAAGCAGATGTGCCGTATCACTTCTCAGACCATTTTTGGATTCGGGCTATATTTTTTCGAATCAAACAGAATTCTTTAATCAACACGCGATATTCTTTTTATTCGATCATTTTGCAAAAATCAAAAGTATCCTCACTCAAACAGCGGTAACTCGCAAACTAATAGACAAAATGTTATGAAAATTTTACATGAATCTTCTAAGAGTTGACACTACCTGAAAATCTATTTTTTTTGTTTGTGCTGCCATCTCTCGGAAACTCTCAGAACTTTTTACCCCATGTTAGCACCTACCGTTGTATTTTTACTATACTTGTATTATACATAGAAATGATGTTTGGTACACACATATGACAAATAAGCAGTATTTCGTTAAAGATGACAGAGTAATACTGACTAAATTTATAATTGAGTTACTTACTTTATTGACATTTCAAATATTTATCGTAAAGGTGAAAGTTAGAGAGGCCTGTTTTCAAATCAATTAATTAAGTTCTTATGTTTATTCTAGATACCAGCTAGAACAAAATCCAGATCTCATAAATGGAACTGAAAGCATAGGATGCAGAAGAGCAGGAGATGGTGAAGATGTCAGACAAAAAGGAGAAGAGGAACCTGCTGTGGTGACACCGGGTGTGTCATGTATTCGCAATGGTGCTGATTTTTACAGTGTCGGTCCAGGAGATATTGGTAAGTTAATTATGCAAGGAACAAAAGTACATATACAGGCTGATACAGTGGAAATTGTAAGAGTTTTGGAGATTTGGTTATATTGGGGTTTTGTAACTTGACGGCTAATTTTATTACAAGTTCTCTCTAGTTCTTGTAATTTCCGAGGTTCTCAGCCTTAGTATGGAATTTATAATATCCAGCATTTATTTCCAACGTGGGAGACCAAGTTAAAGTACGTTTGAACCCATTTATTCGACACACAAATGTATTTCTTGATATATTTGGGTGTGCATCTGTTGATTAGTGTCGTTTTTGACTGGTGAATCGCAGTCGCAAAATCTCATTAGACATTATCAGTGCTTATTTTGGCGAAACGTTTGCGAGGCGCCAGTTAAAGCAACAATAATAAACGGCTGTACTAAGATACATCAGGATACAAATATAGATATATGTATATATATATATATATATATATATATATATATATATATATATGTATATATATATATATATATATATATATATATATATATATATACATATATATATATATATATATATATATATATATATATATATATATATATATATATATATATATATATATATATATATATATATATATATATATATATATATATATATATATATATATATAGAGTGTTATAAAAACAGTTAAATACATTGAAGAGCTTCTGGAATCAAATAAAAACACACCTAATTTTATTCAGTTTGAACAGGGTGGAAAATTTATAAAATCACTGGCTAACCCGAATTTGAAAAAGTATTACATCGCCCTTGTTACAACTGGGCTTAACATAAGGCAGAAAGAGCGATAAGACAAAAAAACGTGCCCCAAAAAATATTTTTTTGACAAATGTTGCAAATTTTCTTTTAAGGTTTTTAAAAGTTTTAATAATTTTGGTGAAGTTTACTAACAATTAATTTTTCTTACAGTTCGCTTAATATCTACAAGAATTAACTATTTTTAATATAATTTATGCTTATACTTTTCTGGCTATTAAATTTGATACGAAGCATTTTGCTTTACTTATTTTGAACTACACAAATAACCAGCAGTCAATTAATTGTACTGGTAAAATACTTATGGGGACTTAGTTAGCGATTATGATGATGAAATGTAATAATATAGTATATGCAAGAAAAAACCTTTCTACGACCATGCTTTACGCGACGGGCACGGCAAACTACCCTTTTAGCAACGATAAAAGGAGATCTAATTGCTGTGACCAACTTTCTAGGTAAACTTTGCTAGTAGATATAAATCAATTTTTACTCCGTAATGAAAATGTAATTTTTCTAACGCTATTTCTAATTTTTTTCTACTTTAAATTTTATTTTTCAATAATACACTTATAAATTTTCTTCTGCACACTACACTGGAGTGTAATAAACTTTTGTGTCAGACCGGAAATTGCCTCTGTTAAAGTTATTTATTTATTGCTAATTAATATCCAGTTTTTTTAGGCAATAATTTCAATACATTTTTTCCTGTTTTCGTAGCCTAGCTGAACAAACATCCAAGTCATTTAATATCTTGAACGAATTCAAACTCCGTAGCTTTCGAAATAATATATTATTCAAGATTTTTTTTTACGAATGAAGCTCTTTATTATTTTCGTTATATGAATATATTCTACATAAAACATAAAATCTAATTAAAGTAACATCTATATTAAAAATCCATTTATATTAGTTTTTAATCTAATGAAAAATATTTCATCACTTAATGTGAAAGTTAATATTGTTAATAAATATATATTATATTTTTTGAATATTTTTCTATTTGAAAATTTCCAGCAGAATAAAAATGGTAATAAAATATACTCTTAGATGATTTTATCGTCGATAAAAACTAGTCCCTCAAATAGAATTTTAGGAAAGAGGTACGCTTCACTTTTTTATCGACCCGCGTAGTCCTGTAGCTACCACTCGACGGGAATTGCAGGGTTAAATTTACATTTCTATGGATAAAGTATATAGAGTATAAATCCAATATTCAAGAGGAATTAAAAAAAAAACTAATTAAGAAATTAAAATACTGCTATGTACTCGTATTGCAAATAGTGTACAATTTATAAATTAATAAAACCAGCGATGAAAATGCTGACCTAAAATGAAACATCATGAATAATTTATGTTTCAACATTAAAAGTAATAGTATGTTTTTAGGAACGGATTATAAACTACATGGTGAAATAATGTGGGGCCTATAATTTCATCACTGCTAGAGTGTCACTGGAGTTTTTTTTATAACGTAATCGTGTCAAATAAACTTTTTAGCTTCAATCATTTTAGAGTAAGTGTTATCATTACTAATCTTAGCAGTTAAAGTTATGTCGTTATAAGGCTTTGAAATCATTACAAGCTGACGTTACGCGCAATTGGATTATATATATATATATATATATATATATATATATATATATATATATATATATATATATATATATATATATATATATATATATATATATATATATATATATTTATATATTGGATTATATATATATATATATATATATATATATATATATATATATATATATATATATATATATATATATATATATATATATATATATATATATATATATATATATATATATATATATTTATATACATAATATATATACATGTATATATATATATATATATATATATATATATATATATATATAGAAGTGAACAGCTTTGGGGATATCGAGTCGCCTTGTCAAATTTCTCTTTTAATTTTGATTTTATTTGTTTTTTCTTCAACCGTTGTTTATGATTTGGCATTTTTATATATGTATTTAACAAGAGCTGTGTACCTTTCATCAACTCTGCTATTACTTAAGGCGTTAAGGACTGCCCATATCTCTACCGAATCAAATACTTTTTCGTAGTCAATCATTACTATCCACAAGGTGACCTTATATTCATTTACTTTTTCCACCAGTAATCTAATTGGTGAAGTGCTGTATTCCCATATAAATCCCGCTCGTTCACGTGGTCTAATTTGTTCGTTAATCTATACGTTATGATTCTAGTGGGGATTTTGTACAGTATCGATAACAGGCTGATGAGTCTGTAATTCTCCAATTTAAATTTGTTTCGCTTTTTAAATATAAGCACAATCAAGGCGCTTATCCAAGGTGTTGGTATTTTACTTTCTAGGAAGCACCTGTTAAATAGAGCTTGAAGAGATTGTATTATCTATGCCCCTCCATACTTTATCATTTCTATAGTTATTTCATGGTCCCTGGTTCTTTGTTATTGTGCATATATTGTAGGGCGTTCATTATTTCAACCGTTGTTACATCGGGAATTTCTTTAGATCCCACATTTCTTACTATCACTCTATTTCCTTCTTCTTTCCTAGGCGGTGGCGATATTTTTGTGTCATATAGTGTTATCGTTATTTATAAATTTTATTATTTGATGTCTCCCTACATTCATTTGTTTGTTTAGGTGTTTCAAACTCCTTCTCTCTCTCAAAGTTTCTTCTATTTTCGAGTTTCTGTACTGTTTGAATTCTTCTCTGATCTTTTTTCTTCATTTTTTTTGTATTTCTGCCAACTCTGATCTGCAATTTGTAATGTAATAGTCGTCTCTGTTTCCTTCTTGTCTTTTTCTTTTTTCGATGTTGCTATTTGTTTCGTGGTCATGAGTAGGCTGTTGGTTATTTGTGCGTTTAGTTCATCAAGTTCTGTTTGGTGGTTTATGTGTTTTATGTATTATATGCTTTTCTAGTGCTTGTCGATTTTTGTCTGTGTTTTGCTTTATTATTTCTGTTGGTATCTTTATCTTTGTATGCGTTATCAATCTACATCTCTCCTGCTTCAGATTTATTCTTATTTTTGCTCTGAGCATCCGATGGTTACTGTCAATGCTTATCATGTGCAAGACTGTCGTGTAAATTAAAATATTCTTGTCATTTGATGACATATAATCAATTTCGTCTCTTGTTATACCATCTGGGCTTTGCCATGTCCATTATCTTTGTTCTCTCTTTTGAAAAAATGTGTTCATAACATACAAGTTATTTTCGTTTACGAAATTTGATAACATTTCTCCTCTGCTGTTCCTCGTACCCAAACCAAACTTCCCGACACTCTTCTGATTTTCGCATTGAAGTCTCCGGTTATTATGACATATCTTGTTTTATGATGTGGCAATGCTTTGTTTATATCATCACCTCATTTAGTACGGTTTAAAACAATAACTAAGAAGCATTTCAATAGTGCTCAAGGCTAAATATAGTAACTCAGTATTTGTATACAAAACTCCGTCATATTTTACATTTACTGAGACTCCCAACTTTAAAATTCCCATCCTTTTCAGTCTCTATAGCAGACTTAGATTATCAAGAAGCTGCCCCATTTCGACCTACACGTGTTGATAAAGTAGCTGCTCATTACTTTTACCAGATTTGTTAATGGCTTGTTTCTTTTTTTTATGAGCATAGCATATATGCTCTAGGCAAGCGCCACAGTAGTGATGCGTATAAGGAAAAAGCGATTCAAATTGGTCTTGAGGCGCCGAAATTTGAATTCTGGAGAAACAGTCCTGGGGAAATCATTTCAAAGGACACGCGACATGTATTCCCAGGGTGCACCATCGAATATTTTCCATGAAAGAACTTGTAGAAGAGATTAAAGTCGCCAATTGTGCGATGTTCCAAGAAACCAAGACGAATAGTTTTTCTTTTAAATTGAATTACCATTTAACGTCCATCAAGTTAAGTGACGATGCTAGAGGAATAAAGCTAAAGCGACATAACGATGTCCTGTCTCACAAAGTTAACTTTGTTATCAAACACTGCCGCCTGGGTTTTTGTAGCGCTTCATTGTACTTAGTTACTCTCAGCCCAAGATAGAATTTCTTTCAAGTAACAAAGGTTACGTTGACTTCTTGCTGTCTGAGTATCTTTTTATGTGTGGCTGATGTTCGAGAGTATGAAGTAAATAAAAAAATAAGCACATTGTTATAGGCGAAGTTGTTGATGGATTCCTAGTTCTTTCCAGCAGATCGTTAGTGTGAAGGAAAAAGATAATAGAAGACGGTATGAACCATTCGGACACACCGACGTTGATAGTGAAGGTATTTGAATCAAGCCAGTGCAGTGCAACTCTTAAAGAACGTTTTCTGAGAAAATGTAACAACCATAGCCGAAACCTTTTAGATATACCATAAGAGGATAGCTTAGCTATCAATCCGTCATTCCAAATGCCTATTGAATATATCAGGTACCAGCGCTTAACATTCTACAAGTTTTTCCAAATATGTGTTGCTTACGAGAACTATATTGATGGTGGCTATCAAAGATGCTCATTAATAGTCTATTTCATAACTTTTGATATTATTAGAAGCAATGCGATTGGTCGCTGTTTCTTTGGCAAGGTCGTCTTGCCTCTTTTCCAAATGAGCGGTAGCACATACTAGTAGACTACAGAAAACTGGTGTTAGTTCGCCGACTCATTTCTTGAATATTATAGCCAGTATTTCATTAACGCCAGAAGCTTTAAAAGGTGTTACAATGTGTCTCTAGGTTTCCGCGGAGGTCACTGTTTTTAATGTTTCAATGAGTGTCGATTGTACTACTAGTTATTTTCACGTAACTGAATAATGTAGAATTGATCTTGCTAACACAGATCAAGAACTATATTTGTTTATACACGAGTATTTTATTAAAGTTAGAAATGATAGAATTTAATCGAATCAGTTATTTAAAAATCAAATTATTTCTTTAGACATATTCAAAAAATATAGTCATTAAAATCATTTGTTCACTAACAATTAAGAATTGCTATTTATTTACCACTACAATTGATTCACTTAATGCATTTTCTGTGTCGTTGATCTATTTTCAAAAACATGTTCCAGGACATAGTTTCCCTTGTCGGTCTCATAAAATGCGGTTCGAGCTTAAGGATGTAAGATTTTCTTATCGATGCAATTTTAATTTAAACTAATTTAGTGTGGTTTGGAAACTCAATTAGCCAGTGGCGCCTCTTAAGGTAAAATAACTTAACTAAACTCATAATATAATTTATACACAATACCCCACCATACTTTACTTTTGCACAGGCACATATTCATCTTAATAAAAATAACACTAGTCAACAAAATTTCAACTTTTTTTTGTTACACAGATTCTATTGTTATATTTTAAATCAAGCATAAGATGGAAACAATAAGATACAAGTAGAATTTGTATAACACATCAGGTTTTATTGTAATATTTAAAAAAAAAAAGATATCAAATATTAATATTTTATAGTGTGTGTGTAGTATAGAAAAAAAAAATGATTTTTATGACTTTCTTGGATATTTAGCTTGTGGAATATCCCTCTTCAGTGTCCAAGAGTAATCTGCCAACTTGTTTGGGCTCCATTTGCCTTGGTATCTCTTCTGCATGGCTGAAATATCCTGATGGAAAAGTTCACCATGGTCATCGCTTACTGCTCTCAGATTATAGAAAAAGTCCAAATGAGAATCCAAAAAATGAATTTTGAGTGACATGTTACATCCTAGTGCTTTATAGGTCATCAAAAGTTCACTGATCAAGTCTTTATAGTTTTCAGCTTTATTGTTTCCAAGAAAATTTTTAACTGCATTTTTAAACATATCCAGGCAGGTTTTTCTAGTGAATTTAATTTTTGTTCAAAGATAATTAATTCTCTAATTTGTGGTCCAACCGAGATTCCCTCCTTAATTTTATCATCACTAATTTTAGAGAACTTTTTTCTCAAATATAAATATCCTTCGCCAGCTTTGTCCATCGCTTTGATATTATTTTTGATAAGACCTAGTTTTATTTCTTCTGGTTTCACCAAAGATGGAAACAAAACGTTTTTTTTGCCCAAGCAGGAACTACGTTTTGGCCAATCTTTTTTAATATAATGCGTTTTTCTATCTCTACTGTCCCATTCACACAGGTAGCAGGAATATTTTGTGTAACCAAGTTATAGTTCTAATAAAATAGCAATCACCTTCAAATCTCCACATATTTTCTAAGAATGCATACAAAATTTTATTTTCTCTAAATGTAGCTCCATGCTCTTTCATATTAGTAGCATGGGCTACTAGGACAGACAGAAATTTTGTTTCCATTATGCAAAATAATAGCCTTAGACTTACCTTTGAAGAGTCTATAAAGAGTCGCCTATCTGTATTGGTATAGTTGGTGTTCCCTAATAAATTCATTACAGAATTAATGTCATTACAGTAAACAAGGTCTCCTTCCGGAGAGATATAACTTCTGAACTCATCATCACGTTAGCGGAAATAGCAAATTCTCGTTCCTGAATGAAGTAAATTCCATCCTTTCAATCTAGGTGATATATCTTCATCTTGCTTTTTGGATAAACTCAAATCACGCACCAAGTCGTTTAGGTCACCTTGTGTTATTAAATGTGGTGTAAAAGAAGGGCTAGGTTCGTAAGTGTAATCTCTCATATCTTCTTGAGTAGGAGGTAAGCTCAAGACACGTTGGATTCATCTGATTGTCCACTTTGTGAAGGGGTTGGTACACGCATCACTTCACTGTGGGGGATCGGTCTCCTTGCATACAGTAAATTTGAATACTTGATTGCTTGCTTAGTTTTACTACTGAAGCCCTTAATTGCTGTCAAGCAAAAATAACAGTCTGATATGTGATTTCTTGGTTCGGCCCATATCATTGGAATTGTGAAGTTCATGTGACGTGTTCCGTTAGCCCATCCAGTCAAAAGAGTGACACAGGATGCACAACATATATGGGGAATCCACAATTTATCTTGGTGGCGAACTGGAAGTCCGGAATAATCAAAAAAACCCTTCTTGACCAAGTCTGTAAAATTTCTCCGCTGACTAGTGAATGCAAGTTCACCACATACGTAACAGAATCAATCAGGATTATTTCCACAAGTTCTCGGCATGTATTAAACGTACATTACTCAAATAAAAACAAAAAATAATTATTATTTCCAAGATGGCTTAAGTTCAAAACAATGTTCTCAACTATCTCCTCTTATAACGTAATTTAAGTGACTGAGGTTAATCGAATAAAAATTTTTGCGGGTTTTTAATTGGGGTAGGTAGGTAAGTATAAATCACATACTAGTTTACGTGTGATAAAAATGATGTTGACCAGTGTAATCAATAATAGAATATATTAAAAAAGCAAAGAAGAAACAGGCTAAATCTAGTCTGGGTTGAATAATAATTTAAGTATACCGGAAGTAAATTCTGATACAGAGTTTTTATGACTAAAGAAAGTAAATATTGGTGTGCTTCAGAGACTACTAATAATAATCAATCAGTCATTTTTACAATGAAACAGCAAAGCTCAATGACTTACTTTATTTATAAAACATTAATATTGGTAAAGAAGTCCGGCAGAAATGTGAATTATCAGGTCTTATCGAATAGATATTTGAAGGTACGGGGTATCTTAGTAGGACTTTTTAGGAAAACTTGTTCTTTTTCAATCCTTAAATACTTCCCATCAGCCAAATATACCGGTATAAGTAATATCTTTTTGTAGATTGCTATTGCCATCACCAAATAAAATTTAATTCTTAATGAATTCAACATTAATAATAAAAAATATATCGAGTTGTGGTTTTTCTTCTTTTGAGATAGGTAGATAGGTTTTTTCTGCCTTATCCAAAATTGATTTAGATTAGATTCATCAAGAAAGTTTGTAATGTTAATTAAATATAAATAAACGCATAAATGATCACTTTACCATTGGATCTATTAAATTTAATGGATTTTTTCTAGCTAGTACAAGGGATGCTGGAAGAAACTCTCCAACTTCATTAAAAAAAAAGTTTCCAATTGTATTTCTTAGTTAGCATTGTTAAAGTCTTTAATAATTAATCTTAATCATTACACAGGTACAAAAACAAGTTTTGCCCGAGATCACTGACCTCCTCCTACTCCCCTGTATTTTTGGCTGCTAAACACGATCCCGATCTTGAATTTTCCTCATCACACTACGGTTTTTTTCTAACCTCAAAAAGAGGTCAGAAATAAAAAAAAATATGCTGAATCTATCTTCCTGTATTTTTAGCCGCTGAATACGATCCCGATGTTGGATTTGCCCCATCACATGCCGATTTTTTTCTAACCTCAAAAAGAGGTAAAAAATCCACCAATTCCACATGTCATTTTTTTTTATGGATCTAGCACACGTGCTACAGGGAAGTCCCTAAAGCGCTCGAGGAGCGCATATGTGAGGAAAAAGCGATTCACGTTGTTCTTGAATCGCTGTAAATTGTACTCGGTGGGAAACACAGCCCTTGGCAAATTATTCCAATGGGATGATGTTCTCCATATAAAAGACTGCTTGAAAAGCGTTGTACGCGGAGTAACAAGCTGGACCTCATATGGATGTGAAGTACTAGCGCGACGTGTATTTCTGACATGCATCGTTCTGGGAGGAATTAAAGGGACTACATCCTTCCAACACTTTCCATGAAAATACTTATAGAACAGACTCAAGTTCTTCAATGTTCCAGCGAATTAAGGCCGCCGGTCAGTTCCGGGTCTCCAATCAGACGAACAGCTCTTCTCTGAACAGAATCCAATAAATGCAGCGTATGTTTGGGAGCGGAGCCCCAAACGTGGGCGCAGTATTCCATAGTTGGTCGAATTTGAGCTTTGTAAAGAATTAACAGTTGTTGTGGAGTGTAAAGCTCAAAGTCATGTTCCGCAATCTGGGTACGAGTTTACAGAAACTGAAAATAGTCACTCTGATATATTACCATCTACATTCTGATGTATTTCGAGTCATTGAACCCTGATCCAATAGAGAATATGATGAATTAGAGAGTGAATTGTCCCGAAAACTTGTAGAAAACCGAAAAATTGCACATATCTTTTTCCATAACGCTGATACGGAATATCAATGATTAACATGGTGTAATTCGACATATTTTCATATCCATTCCAATGCGATTCAAGTCGCTGAAGAAGATAGAGAAGTTCAGTTTCACCTGGAGGTCACACTTTCCTACTAATCTTACAGATAGGAGAGATAGCTCATATCATTTTGCACCAAGTGAATATGGGTGAACAGAAATTGGAAATCTGTAATCTTTTCATTTGTATTAATATGGGCTCGAAGTAGCTGAACGGGAACTAAATATTTATTTTGATAGCGTATCGCAGCATTGTTCTATCTGAAACAATTTTCAGTCGCTGTAAACCTGTACCCACATTGCGGAACATAACATATGGAATTCGTGGATTTTTTATCTCTTTTTGAGGTTAGAAAAAACTGTAATATAATTGGAGAAATCCAACATCTGAATCGTGTTCAGCGGACAAAAATACAGGGGGGTAGAGGGTCAATCATCTCAGACAGTTTTTTATTTTATTTTCTGCCTCTTTTTGACGTTAGAAAAAAAAACTGTGATGTGATGGGGGAAATCCAACATCAGGATCGTGTTCAGCGGCCAAATATACAGGAGGGTAGAGGGGTCAGTCATCTCGGACAGAAATCTTTTTATTTTTGACCTCTTTTTGAGATTAGAAGAAAACTGTGATATGACATATATTCTCTATTATCAAGATCGTGTTTAGCGGCCAAAAATACAGTGGGGTAGGGGGGGGGTCAGTTATCGCGGACAGAATTTTTTTTTGTTTGTCTGCCTATGTTATCAATATCACAAATAAACATTAACTTACGATTAAATTAATTAAACGATTTTGTTAAATGAAATGATCTGCTGGCACACTACTACATATATACAGGCTACACTGTCGTATTTACTCACACAATCAACAATTTACAGTACTTTGATGATACAGCAGTACTGACTAAGAATATCGAGGGCCCCAATTAACATTATTAACAATATCTGAAAATCCCTAGGATTCCTCAAGAGTAATATTATATCATGTCACACAAAAACTGAGGATGACAAACATGTTTTACAGCATACATAGTTACGTTAGATTCTTTTTCTTGAGACGCTTTCTCACTTCGGAGGCTGGCAATTAGTAAGGTGAGGTCTATTTTTAATTGATGTTTGAAATACTGATATGGCAATCTTATTTTATCATTGGCGTATGGTTTTCAGCAATGTCTCTAAGCATTCCTTATGCTTTTATTCTTCCCCTGTATTATTAGTTTAAAGGATTTACACATTTTATTAATGTTTAGAACTTCCATCTCTTTTTTTCAACTTTTGCAGCGTAGTCAAGTTCCCAGCCTGGTGAACCCAGATGATTCTAATCACTCTGTGGTACATCCATATCTCGGATACTTTTAATTTCTTGCATATTCCTTTTGTGATTATCGAAGTTTCCACTTCGTAGAGGATAACCGAGATTACGTAATATCTTGAAACTTTCGTGAGTAGGCCACTACTGAGATTGCAGTTATAAAGAACCTTCTCCACCTTATGGAACTTCTTTCGGATCTGTTTAATCCTGCATTTTATTTTAAGATCATGTTATCTTGGTCATCTACCGTTAAGTAAACAATCATATCGACTATTGACAAATAACAAATGGTAGAACTTTAGGCACAATTACCTATTTAAGGCCATTTAAAAACAATTTATTTTATTAAATATTTGTTGGCATACAGATTCTTGTTGGGTATGTTCTTTTATTATTTAAAAAATTGAGGGAAAGCTGTAACTTTAAATGAAGCCAAAGAAATGCTCTAACAAATTTTCATTTAAAAAAGAAACACTAAGAAACCACATTTAAGTTTATTGCTCCATAAAAGTCTAGAATATCATTATGTCGGTGGCAAATTTTGAGGCACCAGCTTATATGACAGAGTCGCTTTTAACTTGTTACGTGATACGTAACATCAAGTTTAACAGAGAAGGACAAAATTAGACATGACTTCAATTTTCGACTTTATGTTCTCTCAGTTTGTTATGTATTAAACACGAAGTAAAGTACATACAGTAAAATACAAGGTGACTATTTCGAGTTGTTCACAAAGTATAGTAGAGTTATAGTGTTAATATATGTATGCATATCAAAGGAACTCTTAGTTTATCAGAACTAGTTGTTGTCTATATAGAGAATTATGAAAATAGAATATATGTCGAGACGGGTAAGTTCTTGTATCAAAAGGAATTCCAACCAAATATTGGTGATGCTCGTCGATAGTAAATTGCATTTTAGGTTCAGTTTGCAAACTCAAACTTTAATGAGTTGCATTTCTAATGAGGAACTGTCTCATGCCTTTTATAGTTAATATTATTATTACATATTATATTTATATTTTCCCAGATAATAGGGATTATATTATTTATTATTTATTTAATTAAATGTCAGACAGTATCAGTAAGAAATCTGTATAAATAAGGTACAGTCGTAGACATCTAAAACGTGGTCCTTCATTTCTATCGCTCTGTCTGTCTATCTGTCTATTGGCTCGATAACTCTCGAAAGAAATAAGATGTTGATTTTAACCTTGGTAAACGTATAATATTTGCAGTAGGAACGGAACCTACCGTTTTTGAACAATATTGCTTCGATAGAAGAACATCAGTACACTTTGCATATTTTTAATACCATTGTGGTTTTGGATACATTGATCAACAAATTTCAGATGAAAGTTTTTATAGTCAAACATATGTATAAGTAGCTAAATAAGTGGAACAGTATATCAGTTGGATTTTTCCATCTATGTTCTGTTATTTTCATTGGAAATTGGAAAAGTTCCAATTGGTTTTTCATTATTTTAAATTATTTGTTGTGGACGTTAGACGGATTGCTGCTTGATCTGGGAGTCAAAGAATTTGAAAATTGTGTTTTATACGAGAATGGATTGAAAAGTTCGCGGCCTGACCAAAAAATAATTATAATATTTTTATTATAGTACCCTCAATAAGTTCATATTTTCTTTGGTTCACAGTGTAAAATTTTATTGCTGTAGAATTTGTGGTTTTTAGGTTAGAACGAGTTTAGTGAGACCAAGTGCAACGTTTTTGGAAAAATGGAAATAATTGAACTACGTGCGGTCATCAGGTACATCTTTAAAAAAGATTAACACCAAAGTAGATCCACGATGATATGGAAACAATACTAGGGGAATCTGCTTCGTCATATACCACTGTGAAAAAATGGGTTGCAGAATTTAAACGTGGACGAGAGAGGATTAAAGATGACCCTCGCTCCGATCAGCCCACGACGTCTACGACTGACTTCGTCAAAGTGTGTGATCTCATATTGAGAGGCCACAGATTAACTATCAGGGAGATTGCAGACACTATAGGCATCTCGTATGAACGAACACAAAACATCATTGCAAACGAACTCGGATTTTCTAAGGTTTCCGCTAGATGGGTCTCCAGATTGCTTTCAGTTGAACAAAAATGAATCGACTCATGATTTCTCGCGACTGTTTGGAGATGTTTGAGGCTGATCCGCAAGAGTTTTTTAACAGGTTTGTGACAATGGACGAACCTTGGGTTCACCACTATACTCCAGAGGCAAAACAACAGTCCAAGCAGTGGAAAGAATCAGGTGAACCGACCCCAAAGAAAGCGAAGGCAATTCTGTCGACTTGAAAAGTGATGGCGTCAGATTTTTGGGATGCTAAAGGTATTATTATGATGGACTACCTTCCGAAAGGCGAAACAATAAACTCGACTTACTATTGCACCCTTTTGTGTCGTTTACGTCAAGGTAAATTAAAGATAAATGCTCAGGATTACTGAGAAAGAAAGTTTTGTTCCATCAAGACAAAGCTCGCGTTCACACGTCTGTTCAGTCTATGGCTCAAATTCGTGATTGTGGTTTCGAATTGCTGCTCCACCCAGCTTATTCTCCTGATTTGGCATCTTCCGATTTTCATCTGTTTCCAAACCTAAAAAAAATCTCGGTGGTCAGAAATTTTCATCAAATGAAGAAGTCGAAGCTGCAGTTAACCAGTATTTTGAAAACCTTGAGGAATCTTTTTTTCAAACAGGTGTGGAAAAAAATATTTTAGTACGTATTTTATTTTGTTTTCTTGACTAAGCTGTGAACTTTTCAATCCATCCTCGCATCACTTGCTGTAGTGAAGTTCTTCTCCTTCTTCCTACGTTAGGACTATGTCCTGTGTTCACTTCAAAGGTTTCCCAAAGACAATTGCGATGATGAAGACCAGCTCTCATACCATCTTATTGGTGGTCTTCCAAGCGGTCGAGGTGTGTTTGGTCGCTTCTCTTTTGCAACCTTAGCCAACCGGTCATTGGGCATTCTGTCCACATGGTCTCTCCATTCTCTTCTCCTATTCCTTGTCCATCTCACCACATCCTGTATTTAGCACATTTCCCTTATTTCTTCACACTCTTCCGGTCAAATAAGGTATGTCCTGTTATCGATCTAAGTATTCGCATTTCTGTTGTTCTTAGGAGTCATTTTGTTATTGTGTTCCCCGCTTTGGTTTCTATCGCGTACGTCATGATCGGTCTTACGCATGTTTTGTATATTCTAACTTTGCTCCTGGTGCTCATATATTTGTTTCTCCAAATTATGTCTCTTAAGTATCCTGATATTAACGATGCCTTTGTTGTTTGAGTTTTTACTTCCTCCTTAAGGTTCCTGGTACTTGTTATGTTTGCCCCTAGATATTTGAAGGACATCACTTGTTCTACACTCTGATCATAAATCGCGAGTTTGCATCTTTTCAGTTCTTTAGATATTGTAAAGGATTTTGTTTTCTTTAGAGATATTTGCATATTAAACACTTTTGCTGTTTGTTGGAACTTATGCATGAGTCTCTGTAAGTTATCTTCGTCTTCTGATATGATTACTGCATCATCGCGGCGTAGCATATTATTTTTATTTCTTTGTCTCCCAATCGATATCCTCTCCCAGTTTTCTTTACTTCGTTTATAATTTCATCTATTATGATGTTAAATAAGATTGGGCTTAGGCTAACTCCTTGTCTGATTCCGGTTGTCATAGATATTTTATTGCTTAATTTATTTGCCACTCTTACATATGTGTGGTTGTTTATGTTCAACTGTCCGATAATTTTTATTATATTCGGGTGAATTCCCCTGTGTGAAGTTGTTTGTGAAAAAATGCAAAACCCTCCTAGGGTTTTGCATTTTTTTACGTTTCTAAGTCCATAGAACACGAAAAACTTAGTCCCTCATTTCCATTAGTATATCGGTTTGTTGTACACATGTAATAAGTGTAGTATAAATGAAACAAACAACCCTTCTAACCCTCTTCTCTAGCCTTTTTATCACTTATGTGTTGGATTATGAATAATTATGCATAAAATGAGTCCATTAGTCTAATCAAAATTCAAAAAATATTCTCGCAAAATATTGACATTAGATAATATTTAACCACCCTCACCCCTTCCTCTGAAACGATATATGTAAAATTATATGCTCCACTAGACTAGAATAAATTTCTATTTTCATATATACCAAATTTAAAATTTACATTTCCTTCTCTTAGATACGAATATCAGTGGATATGAAAATTATGTTTATCGTAAATCTAAGACATACTAAAATCTCGAAATGTGATTTTTTTTTTCATGAAAGCAGTACTTCTATTATTCGTATTATTATTTTCTCTAGGCTCTATTTAAAAACCAAAAGATACATCGTATATAAAAAAATATAATCCGGAGAGCTGGTCAGCTTCCTTCCAGCCCGTAAAACCACGTTGTCCGGAGTTCGAGTATCATCGCAGAAAAAGAATATAATCAAGACGTACGTTTTATTTGTTTACGAGTATACTGAGAAAAAAATACAAATTGACTTACTATTGACGGCTCTTTTAAAGGTATAATGAGTATGTGTCATTCCTTATCAAAGTCGGTAGTTTCATTAGGTCAGGTGAGATACGAAATAACGCAAATCATAATTTTTGAGCTATAAAATTTTAAGAAAAGATGTTAGAACTGGCGGGCTTAAGAAATTTAGAATTTCAGAAGTATAATAAGAATCTTTTCTGGTATTTAGTTAAGAGGATAAAGAAATTTCAAGCACAAATATTTGTAATGAAACATATAGGTGTCCAGGAAACGCACAGAGGGAGTGATGTTATATATATTTCTGGGAATCCAAGCATCTGAAATAATGCTATTTTTTGTTCTTGTTAATATTACCAGAAATAGTTATCAAAGAAGACTAAGATGTAGTTTTAAAGTGACTCTAAAAAAATCATCAGAGTAGTTACACTTTTTGTTTATGTTTGGTTAGAAAAACACTGCTAATAAACAGTTTAGGAAGTAAAAAACGGTTTCCTTTGTTGAAATTGTACGACGACTCGAGAAAAAGACGAAGCAGTGAAAGAAAAAATCTGGAACTTACCCAAAAAATGAGCTTTATACCCAAAACTGCAAAAAAAATTATAATTTTGAACTTAACAAAAATAGAAGAACAAAAAAGGATCAGACACTATTATCTTGATGCTAGTTGTTGGAAAACTACCGATTCCTGATGATAGGTCGAATGTTAGAGAAAAAGCTCTGAACATTAACTAGGACAGTGTAACTACACGTTAGTTAAATATAATCGAAGATCATGAAGGTACATTTAAAAATTCTTGTTAATGTCGTTCTGAACTAAACAAATTGATAAGTTAAACATAGTTGGATAAATCATATTATTATGTTTCAGAAACAGAACTGTATTTTATTTTATGCAATAAATTAAATATTCATCACTTCTATGTTAGCAAAAACCACATAGTATATTCGGCTTTGAATTATCAGTCCATTATTAAATTCCTCCTGGAAACAAGTAAGTCTGAACAGTTTAAAAGATAATAAATAATGCCTAGCAAAATAATCCCCATACTATTCTAATCTCTAAAGAGCACAAGTAGTATTATGCTCAAAGTTTCTTAAGTTAATGAAGATTAAAATATCGTTAAAAGGATAGTAGAATAAAGGACCCGTAATAATAGCGAGAGAGCACAATGCCATTTTCGGTTCAGTTTGCCAACGCAAACTTTAATATGACTTGCATTTCTAATTAAGAATTATCCCGTGTCTTTTAACTGGACCGAAATAGTTTTACAGCTTATTTTGTTCAGGTGTTTTATTTTAACACCTAGCAGTGGCAGTAATAAATATAAGTTCAGTAAAATTCAAAATATCTAAAAATTGTGGAAGCTTTTAAAAGTGCAATAATTCTCATTTTGTGCGAAATGATGTCTATCCAAATTTTGGTTAATTCACTTTATCTCATAGTGAATTATTTAGTACATCAAGGCCGAGGGAAAATTTGATGTGAACTATGAATCAAACTTTTAATTTATTAACTTAGCTGTACGGAACCATTTTTTTAGGTATCTGACCTAATCCACTATTTTCCTATTCTACATAACAAGAAAATTCTTTAAGAACTAAACTTGTCATTTGTCAAATTTGACAGTTTACAAAGCTAACTAAGTTTTTTAAAGGCACCTTTTACATAGAAGCACACCAATAAATAACATTTTTGGGCCCGTTTACAAAACTATGTAATTCTTAATATTTACTTACAGTAAAGTTATTTTAGTCCGAGAGCTCATGACCCATTTTTCATGAAGTGTTTGATTCAGGTAGAAATTTTACACAGTGGTATCTGTAGGGTAGATAAATAGAGAATCGAATGTTCGCCTAACCTTCTTTGGTACGGGAGGTACTGGGCATTAAGGAAATGTGCGAAAAAAATTTGTGCCAAAAAAAGTTTTTGATTCAGAAGCCAATAAAAACTATTCGAATGTTACCAGGTGTACAAGCAAGAAATGCGGAATTCAGACAACAGATGGTGCACCAAGGCAGTTTGTGCTATAAAGATTTGACACTGCGCCATTTTATTATGTCATCAAAAAGTGTCAGACGCGCACGAGTGATAAATTGGAAATATGTGTGCATAGTGTTGTGTTGTTGTGTTCAATATGTCGAAATTTATACCGAACAAAAAGCATTCGCGGACAGCATTTTCATTTGAAGAAAACTGCTGTTGAATCATACCGATTACTTCGAGAAGCTTATGGTGAATATACTCCATCGCAAGATACGTGTGAACGATGGTTTCGGCGTTTCAAAAGTAGTGACTTCGATGTTGCAGACAAGGAACGTGGAAAACCGCCAAAAAAATACGAAGATGTGGAATTGCAAGCATTGTTGGACGAAGATGATTCGCAAACACAAAAACAACTCGCCGAGCAATTGGGCGTTAGTCAACAAGCTGTTTCCAATCGGCTACGAGAGATGGGAAAGATTCAGAAGAGCGGTAGATGGATACCACATGAGTTGAACGACAGGCAAATGGAAAAGCGCAAAAACACGTGTGACATTTTGCTCGCTCGGTACAAAAAGAAGTCGTTTTTGCATCGCATAGTTACAGGGGATGAAAAGTGGATTTATTTTGAGAATCCCCCAAAACGGGAAGATTTTTACTGGCGTGGTATTCAGAAATTGCCCGCAAGATGGGAATAATGTATAACAAGCGATGGAGCATACTTTGAATAAAGCACTTTTTATCATTCTTCCGAATTTATTGTTGTTGTTGTTGTTGTTTTAATTGGTCAGAGCGCATCGACTGCTAAGGTCATTTAGCGCCCCACATTAGATGTATTTAATAATTATATAGTTATTTTTAGTTCTTTTAGGTATTTGAAAATATTTTCTTTGATTGATGTGAATTGCTCGATGTTCTGTTTAATTGAGTGAGGAATGTTACATTTAATTCTCAGATGAAGGGAGTGGTCTGCTTCAAATATGTGTTTGACTGTCAGAGTGGAACTGCAGACATCACACTTCGGCAATGGTTCTTTTTTTAGGAGATATGAGTGGGTTTGGTAAGAATGACCTATGGCCAATCTTCTCAGCAAGACATTGTCGGATCTTTTGTTATTTGAATTATGTAGAGGAGGGAATACGTAAGGTTTTATCGGCCATAGTTTGTTTTCATTATTCTCCAAGTCCCACTCCAGTTGGAATAAATCTCTTTTAATTGAGCATAGCATCTTTGTAAAATCATTACTATTATTTTCCCCCGAGAAAGGAGTTCCACTTGTTGCTGCCCTTTTAGCCTCTCTATCGGCCATGTTGTTACCTCCAATGTTCATGTGCCCAGGGATCCACAAGAATGAAATTTCAATATCTCTCAATTTAGCTACATAGAGGAGATCGTTAATTTGACTTAAGTAAGTACTATTGGCTTTATTAGAGATAATGAGTTTTAGCGAACTCAAGGAATCAGAGGCTATAAGAAATTTGTTTATCCCTTGGGCAGTGGCTATAGTAGATTTAAGTGCTTCCTTGATGGCGAACAGTTCTGCTGTGAAAATGGAGTTGTAGGGGTGAAGTTTAAAAAGTTTTATGACTTTGTCATGTATATAAGCGGCTCCCACTCCCTGATCCGATAGAGTGATTAGGATATTGAGAATGTATTCTTTCGAGAAATTCCGACTTGATTTCTAATGGATTTTTGTCTTTTACCTTATTGGAATGAAAATGAAAATCCACCTTAGGGGATGGGGACCTCCAAGGTGGGAAGCTGTTCCAGAAAGGGTAGTCGAATTTTGGCGGGGAGAGATTATGTAATAACATGAACTTGTTTATTCTGTTGTGAATTGAGTTTTTTGGAGCTATCATGTTGGGACGATGAGAATGTTCGCCTAACCTTCTTTGGTACGGGAGGTACTGGGCATTAAGGAAATGTGCGAAAAAATTTGTGCCAAAAAAAGTTTTTGATTCAGAAGCCAATAAAAACTATTCGAATGTTACCAGGTGTACAAGCATGAAATGCGGAATTCAGACAACAGATGGTGCACCAATACAGTTTGTGCTATAAAGATTTGACACTGCGCCATTTTATTATGTCATCAAAAAGTGTCAGATGCGCACGAGTGATAAATTGGAAAAGTGTGTGCATAGTGTTGTGTTGTTGTGTTCAATATGTCGAAATTTATACCGAACAAAAAGCATTCGCGGACAGCATTAATTTTTTGTTTTCTTTTGAAGAAAACTGCTGTTGAATCATACCGATTACTTCGAGAAGCTTATGGTGAATATACTCCATCGCAAGATACGTGTGAACGATGGTTTCGGCGTTTCAAAAGTGGTGACTTCGATGTTGCGGACAAGGAACGTGGAAAACCGCCAAAAAAATACGAAGATGTGGAATCGCAAGCATTGTTGGACGAAGATGATTCGCAAACACAAAAACAACTCGCCGAGCAATTGGGCGTTAGTCAGCAAGCTGTTTCCAATCGGCTACGAGAGATGGGAAAGATTCAGAAGAGCGGTAGATTGGTACCACATGAGTTGAACGACAGGCAAATGGAAAAGCGCAAAAACACGTGTGACATTTTGCTCGCTCGGTACAAAAGTAAGTCGTTTTTGCATCGCATAGTTACAGGGGATGAAAAGTGGATTTATTTTGAGAATCCCCCAAAACGGGAAGATTTTTACTGGCGTGGTATTCAGAAATTGCCCGCAAGATGGGAAAAATGTATAACAAGCGTTGGAGCATACTTTGAATAAAGCACTTTTTATCATTCTTCCGAATTTAACATTTTTTTTTTTAAAAAAACAAAATCCGCATTTCATACTTGTACACCTGGTAAGTTAAGGCAGACACTTATGGAAGGGTTAACATTGACCCAAAGTACCCCAAAGTTGTATTTTTAAAAATAAAAAAAAAGTGTTTGATTCACGCTGAAACTTTAATAGCGTTTTAATTAAATATTTAAAAATACTTGCAAAAAGCCAGACACTTTTGTTCTGGTTTAACAATTGGCGAAGATCAAAATAAATATTACGTGGACTAGAGAGAGATACGCTACGGGCAGTAATAAATACGAGTTAGAGCAACGATCACCAGTGTAGTCGGCGGTCGCTCTCATTGGCTATTGATCACGTGATCTTGTACAGCCGAAGCGGCTATACCGCGCTTTTAGTCAGAAAATTTTGGGGTAGAAATTTTAATATATATATATATATATATATATATATATATATATATATATATATATATATATATATATATATATATATATTTCGTTTTGTAAATTTTTAAATACTTTTAATCTGTCAAAGTAATGTATTGATGTTATAGTTAAGTAAACCAATAAAATAAAAATGGAATTAATAATTTATCTGAAAGTATTAACAATAATGACAGCTTAGGATAGTCAATAAAAAATTATATGGTTGGCATCGATGACTTGAATTTTTATAATATATATATCTTATAAAAAAAGTTGGCACGATAGAGAAAAATATTTATAATATATATAAAAAAATATATAAATACGAGGCTGGTTTGAAAAGTCCGTGCAAAGTCCGAGAGATGACACCACCGGCGCGTATCGAGGTCATGTTTAGTTAGTAGCATCTCTTGAATGAACGCACACCAAGTTTCAGCCATATTGGTCTATTTCTTTGTGTTTGGCATTCGTGTGAATCAAGGAAGTCGAGTGATTTTCAAGAAATGTACGAAAAAGAATTTCGTGTGGTGATTAAACATTACTTTATGAAAGGCAAAACGCCTCAGGAGACTAAAGAGAAGCTTGATAAACATTATGGTGACTCTGCACCTTCGATTAGAACAGTTTATAAGTGGTTTCAAATTTTCGGACTGGCCGTATGGGCACAAGTGACGCTGAACGTTCTGGACGGCCTGTGGAGGTTACGACTCCAGAAATCATTGTTCAAATCCACGATATGGTGATGGATGACAGAAGAGTTAAGGTGACTGAACGGGTACATAATATTTTGCATAAACATTTGGACATGAGAAAGCTATCCGCAAGATGGGTGCCGCGATTGCTCACGCTTGACCAAAAACGGAATCGTGTGAAGTGTTGCAAGGATGGTTTGCAGCTGTTCCAGAAGAATCCGGAGGACTTTAAGCGTCGTTTCGTCACTGTGGATGAAACATGGATACGTTACTATTCTCTTGAGATCAAACAACAATCTAAACAATGGGTTACCAAGGGGGAATCTGCACCAAAAAAGGCAAAGACCGTTCCTTCGGCCGGAAAGGTTATGGCGACTGTCTTTTGGGATTCGCAAGGGATAATCCTCATCGACTATCTGGAAAAGGTAAAACTATTACAGGTGAATATTATTCATCGTTATTGGACCGTTTGAAAACCGAGTCCTTTTCCATCACGACAACGCACCAGCACACACCTCAGCAGTTGTGGTCGCAAAATTAATGGAAATAGGATTCCAACTCGTTTCACATCCCCCCTATTCTCCAGACTTGGCTCCCTCGGACTACTATTTGTTCCCCAATTTAAAGAAATGGCTGGCGGGACAAAGATTTTATTCAAACGAGGAGGTGATTGCAGACACTAATGGATATTTTGCAGACTTGGACAAATCCTATTATTCGGAAGGGATCAACAAACTAAAACATCGTTGGACGAAGTGTATAAGCCTAAAAGGAGACTATGTCGAAAAATAAAAAAGGTTTACCCCAAACACATAAGTAGTTTTTATTTTTGCACGGACTTTTCAAACCAGCCTCGTATATTCTAATTTTTTTCGCCTTCATCGTCACCGTTCTCTGATTCTTCTGTCATCTGTTGATTCGTCACTCGAAAATATTTCTTCATCTTCATAACTAATCCGTTCATCACCTGAAAAAAAAAATTCCATTACATTATGACAAACGATGTGATAAAAAAAATATTTCCAAAATACCGACCTGTATTTTTAGAAGTATTGTCTTGAGAAGTTTTCTTAGTTTTGATAGTCTCTAAAACTGTTTATGGCATACAATCACCTTCAAACCAATTAAACTTATACTTGTCATCTTTTATGGTCCAACCGTTTCCCCCTGGTATCAAAATTGTCGGAATATGCAGATGAGCATTTCGCCAAATACTAGTAATGTATTGCGTTCGCAAAAGATGCTGATATGATTCAGATTTACAGGGTGGAAAATTTGACGCATCATATTTTAGCAGAGTTTTTTGGAATGGTTCATCTGTACTTTTATATTTGTAAGTGGAACAAAACTTTTGGAATCGTGCATTATTGACATCCGTAACGGTTTTATAGTCATAACATTCACAGACGAATTTTTCAAGTACTGCGAAATGGCACTGACATTTTGGTTCAGATTTTTTAATATTTAAATTACTAGTAAATTTGAAATATCATTATAAAATAAATTTAATTTTATACAGTACCTCATGAAGATGGAAATTCCGTAGAAATTGTTGATAAATTCTTCTTGTATTGTTGCTTCAGACTGGTAAAATTCGTATAACATTGGTGATGATAACCTTTTGTGGGAGACACATTTAGTGGTATAACAACAGTACTGTATTTTAAATCATGATCTTGGCGAATTTTTAACACCGTTTTGACATTTTTCTAAAGTTGTTTCGGAAAACACATTAACCTTCCCAGCATTTTTCTTTTTACAAATCACACAAGAAACATTTTCCATTTTGAACGGATGATTTATTTTTATTAAAAAGTAATATAGATCAAAAAAATGAAATAATACATGCAATTATTAATAGATCGTTGCTCTCACTCGTATTTATTACTGCCCGTAACATATCTCTCTAGTGTTGTTTGTCAATTGTTAAACCCCGACAAAAGTGTCTGACTTTTTGCAAGTATTTTTAAATATATGCAATTATAACGCTATTAAAATTTCAGCGTGAATCAAACACAATTTTTTATTTTTAAAAATACAATTTTGGGGTACTTTGGTTCAATGTTAACCCTTCCAAAAGTGTCTGCCTTGTTTATTTTTGTATTCTAAATTAACTTAACATTCGAATAGTTTTTGTTGACCTCTGAATAAAAACTTTTTTTGACACACATTTTTTTGCACATTTCCTTTATGCGCAGTATCTCCCGTACCAAAGAAGATCAGGCAAAGATTCGATTCCCTATTTATCTACCCTACAGATACCACAGTGTAAAATTTCTACCTGAATCACACACTTCATGAAAAATGGGTCATGAGCCCTCTCTCTCTTTAACTGAATTTTAAATGGCTCACTCAATTTACTCTTTTCCTATTTGGCACAACAAAAAATTCGTTTACCAGCTAACTAATCGCATGTGAAGGATGCCATTTTAAAAAATCTAGGCGACTTTATAGTCTGTCAAATTTGACAAGTAATAGATTTGTTTTATAATATTTGGCTTTTTCAGAAAAAAACAAAGTATAGGGAAGGAAATTTTTCGACATGCATAATAGGAAAAAAGTAAATGGGGTGAACTCTTAGAAGTTAAAATTCGGTTAAACAAGGTAAATGCCGTATATATCGGTATCGACTGAAAATAAATATTAAGTATTATATATTTTTGCAAACAAACTGAAAAAATGCTTTTTAATACTGTGCTTATATGTAAACGGTGCTGTTTAAAAAATTCTAGTAAAAAAAGTGACAAATTCTGTGGTATCATATTGGGCTTCCTCACAAACAATTAAGTTTAAAGAATTTTTTTGATTCTCCAAATAGAAAAATAGAAAATCGAGTGAGATACTTAAAAACTAAAATATCGTTAAATAACTTTTAGGCCCTGTATAGTGATAACGACTAAAAATAAATATCAAGACATATATTTTTATAAATGGACTGATTGTGTGACATTAATTCCTGTATTGTGTTTGTGGTGTGAAGTCAAATAATTATGGAGAAAATGGGGGTGTGATCGACGGACGACCAGACACACAGACACCTAAGTGATTCCGTACGGAACACTAAAAAGGAGGAATCCGTTTTATAAACCAGAAAGTTTCTTGTAGCTAAGGCTAGAAATTTTATATAATAATTATATTTGCTTTGCATAATTTTAAATGTAACCATTTTTTAGGTTAAAACTTACAGTTTCTCAATAAGTTTCTTACATATCAATGTGTGCCTATAATTACATAAAGAAACATACAATAATAATTTTGCCTAAAATTTTCACTTTAATTTATTTACTTATAACAGAAAAATTTGGCAACGCTTATTTTGGTAGGCCAGTGTCTTCATCTTTATTTTATGCATGCGCCCACTGTTTGGAGCTTGCGCAGTAGTAAAGGGGAGAAATTAAATATAAGGTCTCAACTATTCTCGTTATTTGAAGCAAGCGCCCACCATTTGGAGCTTTCGTAATATTGAAACAAAATGGGAGAAACCTTTGTTAGGAAAAACGATTTTCCTTATTTAGGAACTTATAAGAGAGATTATTTGAAGTTCGTTATTCTTATCGCTTTTATGGCAGGGCCTTTTTTTCCTATTTAGGTATACAAACCACTATGAAAATACAGCAAAATTAAAATGATAATCTTTTATTTCAAACAACACTGATAACAATTAATTAGTATTCAGATTATGGGATTTTGCAATCTTTGGCACAATGGCATTACAGTGTGTGTAGTGCTAATTTCGAATGAAATTTCATTTATCGCGCATTCCTATTAAACTGGAAATATTGAAGGAAGTGATAGAAACCCGCTAGATAAAATTTTCATTTGTGTTAACCCATCAAATACTAATAACCGGTGTCCTTAACCTTGAGATAATGATAAGGGCAAAGGCACGTGAAAAATAAGGGTTGCAAAATCTCTCTACTATCCGTTATTGCATTTACCACTATACACAGTACACCAAAAAATCTTATGTTTGACATATAAAGTATAGGAGATATAATAAACTATTAGAAAAAATTTGTTACGCTTAGGGATAGCATCCCCCTAATTGGGGTGGTGTATTAATCTAAATATCTCTCAGCATGATTCAAATGGTCTCAGACCAAATATTAATTATATATTATTGGGATATTATTAGTGTGTTGATGTCCCTTGACCTCAAAGCATAATGTTGAGTGAAGTATAGTAATAATAAGCCAGAGCACAGTCGACTCTTCAAAATGTATAAATAGGTAGGATATGTTCTTATTTTAGGAGAGAGTAATATGCTTAACTAAGCCTTGTTTGTTCTTGAATTCAGATAGTTGCTCAAAATCTTCACCAATATAGTACTGCCGTCAATATAGATATTGTTAAAGAAATGAACTATCACAATTTTCTTCTCTTTCAAAATGTCTATTTGTTTCCAACTTTTTTTAATCGCGACCCTTTTTAAATTTTTAAAAAATGTCCGCGACCTCCCTTTCCCATCGACTATATTAGATCAATAAAATAAAAAATAAAAGGTTTGAAAAAATATATTTTAGGACTTAACAGTGACATTTTTTACAAAATATTAATTATTAAGCATTAATGATTAATGTGATGATTGAGTTTGCATCTGCTTAACTTGTTAAGCAGTTATAATTCTTGGTTGAGTTTTTGTCAAAGCTAATCTCATCTTATCTTGAACATTCCGTTTTTTCTGGCTTTTATTTTGATCTGCAGAAGAGTTGAAAGTCCACTTTGACAGAGATAAGTAGAAGCAAATGGCACTAATATTCGAAAAGAAAGCATGGAAACTTTAGGATACGAATGACGCAAAACACACCAAAATTGAAGTAACGATTTTTCCTGAAATAAATCACGCGCTGAGGAGTCATTTCGCAGCTCCAAAAATTGATTCTGCATTTCACCGAGAATGTCGGTCACATCCAAATATATATCAAAAGGGTTTCGTACTAATGCAGGTTCTTGTTCAGAGAACTCCGGGAAATAATGTTGTATTTCAGATTTCTCTTAGATTATCTACAATTCTCGTCTCCGATTTTTCAGTCTTGTTGCAAAGGAGTTCAAACATGGTAAAGTGTCCAAGATTTACTTTATGCGACAATATTGCAGCTTTATCTCGAACGCCTAGATATTACCTCTGAAGTGAATAATGTACGTTTCCTTACTTTGCAGTTTCAAATTTAGCTGATCTAAGATATCAGATAAATAAGTTACTGTTTAGATCTAGGTCTCATCATTAAAGTTTGTCTTAAACTCGTGTTTTCTTTTCATTTCTAAGAACTGTTTTATTTCGTTTTTTCAATTTAAAGACTCGGCCAATAACATTTTTTTTTTGATAACAAACGAACAGCAGTGTAGAAAAGAAGAACTTCGTGATCAGAGTTCATGTTTTTGCATAGTTCCTTGGCTAGACGAGAATTGAGAGCACTAGATTCTATATAATTGACAATTGTCAATCGGTGAATCATGCAGTGCAGTCCCTTTGCTAGGGGTGCAAGCTCTTTAACTATGAACTGAAAGCAGGACCTCGATCAAAACATGGCCCGTAGATACTCTACACAAGTTTTTCCATTGTAAGTCATTACTTTCAAAGAATGAACAGTCTTCATGACATCTTCATCTTTTGTAGTAGTTTTTAATGATTACAAAATAGGAACTCTTCTTTGATGTCCTCCAAGTGAATATATCTCAATAAAACGAGTAACTGGAAACATGAACTAACATCGGTAGACTCGTCAAATTGAGAGGAAAATACAGGAGATCTCTTTATTTCAGATAAAATTTGTTCCACCACGTCTATGGACATGTTTGAAAAGCGTCTCTGAATTGTGTTATTGGACAAGGATATATTACGCATTTTAATCTTACTCGCTTCTCCAAGAATTATCTTAACCGACTTTAATAAACAGGGTTTGATAAGGGTTCCTGCAATTGTATGGGTATACACATATATATATACATATTTGCAATTAATTTTCAGAGCATTTACATATGATGCCTGAACTACAGCTTGGCTTTGTTGTTGAAATATCCCAGTAAAATCAAACTTTTTTTTTTCGAGGCAGCCTAATGTCGTTTAAACTATCCAAGTCTATTGTAATATGTTCGAAATGCTTTGTTTCTAAGTAACGTTTGAGCTTTGTGGGTTTCGTAGATTCAGCACTAAGAACAGCATTGCATAAAACACACAAATTTTGAATAGTTTTCCAAATATTGTCTTTCTTTCTCCATGACGTTAATATATGGAAAATAAAATACTTCAAAATAATTTCATAAAATGTTTGAAAATTTTGAATTAACATTGTTTAATGTTTTTTGCTTACCAAAACAGTAAATAATAGAAGTTTCTAGGCGTGCCTATCGAAGACGAGTTGTGACGGGCTATTCTAGTATTGTACCGTTTTTCGGATCAAACAAGACACTAACCAACAACGAACTATGCATATACAAACAACAAAAAACACTGTAACGATTTAACACTGGGTAACAAGTTTACTGAGCGCGACAATTTAGCTGTACACTTATATTTATATCCGAAAGTTTAGCTTGTCCCAGTCGGATTTCGTCAGGCATAACGAGGCGTGCGTGTGCCAGCCGTCCACTGATTACGTCGTATATGTCGCATGTTGCAACATAAATAAATTATTAACATTTTAACACCTACCTTTAAATTTAAAATTTAATTTTTAGTGTTCCGTACGGAACACTTATAAGATGACTTCGATGTCTGTCTGTCCGTCTGTCTGTCACACCCGATTTTTTCCGAAACTATTTGTCATTGAAAGTCGAACTGTGGTAATAATATAGGAATTGATGGCCTCATCAAACCCATGTAGTTTTAAAACTTAAATGTTGACTTAAGGGGTTAGTTTTACGGGATGAAATCGGAAGTAAAAAAAAAAATTTTTACTAGTTAATCGAGTGTGGTGTCAAATGAAAGCTTGTGAAAACACGAGTAATATATATATATATATATATATATATATATATATATATATATATATATATATATATATATATATAATGTAATACTTGCGCGCACTTTTCTTTGTATTATTTTTAAAAAATCGCGAAAAATCGCTGTCTACCCGCCTTATCTTGAAAAGTACTTGTCAAAAAATTTTAAAAAAATTCTGGAATATTCTCCACGGGGTGTAGATTGAACGAAAATTATCACGAGTGCATTACCTTTAATAATTTATCTGGTATATAAAAAAAAACAGAAATTTCAAGATCATCAATTTTCAGTAAAGATTGGAAACAAACTTTGTTGAAAACTCATTTGGGGTGTGTTTTGTGAAGTCACTGATCATTTTATACTTCCGTTACAACATTTTTTTATTTTAAAAGCAATCAACGTACGGAACACTAATTGCGCAACTTCAACTTGCACTTGACCGGTTATTTTTGTTTTTCAAATTGATAATCGGCGACCCCCCAAAATAGTCAAGACGAACCCCTTGTGGGTCGCGACCCACCGGTTGGGAACCAACGATCTATTTGATAAGCAACACCGATTTTACATAATAATTGAGTCATAAATATGTTAAATTTAAACGAAGCCACTAAAAAATTGTCTTTGGTTGATGTTAAGAACTGTCACTAAATATATAATTCTGGACAATTGCTTCAATATTTAATTGTTTATGATAATGTCCTTTGTCCAAATTTGGTTCGTCATAAAAAATATTTTTTGAAATCGAATGTATTCGGATCATATTTGGCTGAATTAATAAAAGCAACAATAAAGTTTGGTTGGGTTAATATATTTTGCTTTTCTTCTTTCTAAATGATTTAGATAGAGATAAAAACATTCTCAACAAACTCTAAGTTTCGAAGTGCTTGTCGATTTCTGTATTGTTAATCCTGCCGAATTCTGATTGACATATATACCTTCTCCGCGCTTATTTGCTTACAGTTTAATTAGATGTCTGTCTTAATTACAAACGCCCACACTACGCAAATTATAATCTCCCATAATTATAAACAGACTTTTCCTTATGTAATATATTAAATATTCATCACCCCAACATGCTAAAATCACATAATCTCTTCGATTTTTAATTTTCAGATTATTATTAAATTCCTCCATGAACCAAGTATGACTAAACAGTATGAAAGATAATAAATAAAGCCTTGAAAATATTCCTTTAAATATGATAAACTCTCAAGAGCACAAGAAGAATTGTATTAGCAGTTTGCTAAGCTAATGAAGGTTAAAATATAATATCCTCGGAAGGATAGTGGGATCAAGGATCCGTGATAAGTTCGCCAACGCAAACTTTAATATGACTTGCATTTTTAACTGTAACAAATCGGTCTTTTACTAATATGCGCCCTTTTCTTTTTCTTAGTGCTGAGAGGACGTAGAACAGGGTCATATCCTACGGATTGAGCCTTTAAAGGAGAACCTGGTTTCTACTGGTGATAAAATGTTATTGCAAGCAGAGATTTTTATATATAAATTTCTCCTCCTCTCAGTCACTGCTTTTAGAAGATCTTCTTCTTATAGTGCCATCTCCATTACTGAAGTTGGGCTGTAATCACGGCGAATTCCTCCCTATCCTGGGCAATTCTTAATAAAGTGTTGGTATCCAGACCTGTCCAATCTCGTATAATCTTCAGCCAGGAACATTTTCGACGCCCCACACCTCTTTTCCTTTCAATTTTCTCTTCCATCAACAACCGGAGCAGTGGACCCCTATAAATATGTCCCAAGTAACGAGTTTTTTGTCTTTTAATAAATGAAAATAGTTCTCTTTCTCTACCCATTCGACGAAGTACATCTTCATTAGTAAGATGCTCACATATTCTGCGCATGACCCATAATTCGAAAGACTCCAAACGATTCATTGATCGTACTCCCAAGGCCTAGGCCTCAACTCCATATAAAAGCACTGGATATATATAGACCTTTACAAAACGATAACGAGTATCCAAAGAAAAGGTTGAGTCTATGAGGAGGTGTCTTATTTTGAGGAAGACCGCTCTAGCCATTTCAATGCGAACTCGTACTTCAACTTCAGGATTCAAATCATTAGTTGCCCAACACCCTAGGTATTTGAATTTGTTTACTTGTTCTATCAATTGATCGTAAACACGAATATCTGTTGCAACCCGGGTGCTCTTGAAATGACCATTACTTTCGTTTTATTAACGTTTACTTTTATGCCTTCCCTGGATATATTGTACATAAGACGCTGAAGTTCATCAGCTGTATCTGCTATAATAACGGTATCATCAGCGTACCTTAGGTTATTAATGATTTTGCCATTAACTTTGATACCATCTATGGCATTCTCTAAGGCCTACTGGAATATGTGCTCAGAGTATAGATTAAACAGGAGCGGGAAAAGAACCGATCCTTGACGAACATCTCTTTTTATTCCTATTTCCTCAGTCTCTCTGCTATTTACTCGTATTGTCGCTACCTGATCCCAATATAGGTGAGTAATGAATCTGATGTCATTTTCGTCAAGGCCTATATTTTGAAGCATTTGTATTAATTGTGGATGCTTGACTCGGTCAAATGCTTTTTCGTAGTCGATAAAACACAAGTAAACGTCCTTCCTTTGATTTCTACATTTTTATAAAAATACACTCAGCCCGGAAAGTGCTTCTCGAGTTTCAAATCCTTCTCTAAATCCAAATTCCTCTTCGCTAACATCTTGTTTGCATTTATTGCATATTCTAAGGTGAATGAGCTTAAGCATTACTTTCAAAGCGTGGCTCATTAGGCTTATAAGACGGTACTGTTCACATCTGTTCGCATTTGGCTTTTTAGGTAATGATATGAACATAGACTTAAGCCAATCCTTTGGTATAGTTCCTGTACTGTAGATGGAATTTATGCGCTGCACAAGATAGAAATATTTTCTTCATTTAAAAGTTGAAATATCTCCGCATAAAGATTATCAGGTCCAAGAGCCTTTTCAGTTTTTGCAATTTTTTTTTGCATCCGTAACTTTTGCTGGGAGTATATTTAAAGAAATTCCGTCTGTAATAAGTTCTGGTAAATCTCTGTCTTCATTAAAGGTATTTTTAATGTATCGAGCCCATTCTTCTTCTAGCTCTTTTTGTTCGGTTAATATCTGATTATTATCGTTTATTAAATATGTTGGTGTTCGTGTACCGTTTTGACCGATAACTTCTTTAACTTTTTTTATACATACTGAAATAGTCATGCTTTAGCTGTAATTCTTCCATTTCTTGACATTGTTCTTCCATCCTTAGCTTTTCTTATAAGCTTTCGAATCTGTTTACTGATCTTTTTATATTTAATTTTGTTATCGTTTTTAAACCGTCTTCTTTCATCCATAAGTCCCAATACTTCCTAGGTCATCCATTCTCTTTTCGCTGTCTTTATTGGCATATTAAGTTTTTCGTTTTCAACTTTTTTTGAGAAGATGATACCATTTTATTATAAGGAAGGATGTTATTTTTTTCATAGTTAAGATATTTCATTTTAGAAACCTCTCCCATTCTGTCACAAATTTTTGTTTTACTATACGAAAGGAGTTTTTGTTTTTCGGAAAAGCTCCTCCTCGGGTCATAGTTTCCAAGTGTCACTAAAAAAGGAAGTTTTTTGAGAGGGTCTCATAAATTTAATCCCCTTGAGTCTAGATTTTTTTCTCATTAGCTCTGATGACTTTTACTTTGAGTAGAATTATATCTGCTATTATCAAAATAGTTAGGCAGCTACTACGAATAGTAACTTTGCTCTTTAGGCAATATATTCAATTACTTCTGATTATTTGAGTATTCGAGGTCTGATAATGTATCTCAAATTGTATCTTTCTTATCTTATCTGGAAAATCACTAAGCTAAATTAAACGTGCGTAAAACATGTATCATGTTAATTGTCGTTAACTCTAGTCGCCACGTTGGTTCCTTTCCTCCTTCAGGTAGTAGTTAATGTGGATATACAATTGCGCCCGTGGTAGCACTACCAGCGTCTCTAGAGTTGTGTTATTCCTTCCAAAAATAAAATTCTTTTGTTAGCGCCACAAAAAAATGGCGCTCTATCGGCGTACAACTCATTAAATTAACTTAAATTTAAATTTATTAAATTATATAGAAGCTCTTAATATAATTCTTCAAACACAATTTGATGTCTTATAAGTAATAGATTTACAAAATAATTTCATTCCCACATTTGAATAGTATATGTATACAATAATTTTAAAGTAATACAAGGCAAGATATTTTGGAATATTAATTTTTCATTTTAAGGAGGTTTTAAGAATAATTACAAGACATTTTTCATAAAGTTATCGAGATTATTTTTGAAAACTCTTAAATTGGTATACCCCTTAACATGCATAGGCAAGTTATTAAAGTCATTCTGCCCTTTGAAAAATAGTGAGTTCATGTTTTTTTTTGTAATTGGTTCGTACTATGTAAAATGTATTTCATAAGAATATTTAATATAGTTATGTAGATAGGTAGGTAACAGATTATTTATTATTTTAAAAAATGAATATCATGGTAAAGTACTTAAAATGAGGATCAAGTGGTCGCCAATTTAAACAATCCTGCATTAAAACTATTGGCGTATATCTATTGCACTCTAAGATAATTCTCATGCTTCTATTTTGCAATTTTTGTAGGGCAGATTTACTATTGTTATCAAGAAAATATAAGAGGCTTGCGCAGTAAGTAAAGTGAGGCTGTATAGTACTTTGATAAACCGTCAGTCTTGAATGAAAAGAAAGGTTATTGGATACTAGTAAAAAGAAGAAAAGTTTCGCAGCAATTTTCCTATAAATTATCTGAGGAAAACTTTCATTCTCTGAGGTTTTTCTTCACATGTGTAAACAAAATCAAAGCTAAAATGTGGATGTCGTCACTCGGTGAATCCATTGGTTTCGGTACTGGCAAGCCTCTAGATCTTGCAAGTGCCGTGCGAGAACAAAGTTTTAGTTTTTTATGAATTCGGAAGTTTTTACTTTCTTTGCTAAAGAAAAGTATTTGTTTGTAGATTTTTACTTTTCTTCACGTTTGTGGGTTCCTAGGTCACAAAAAACATAGTTACACATTTCCATTGGTCTCTCTGTCGGTCTGCAGGCACGATAACTCTTGAACGAAATCAGATATTAATTTCAAATTTATCATATATATATATATATATATATATATATATATATATATATATATATATATATATATATATATATTTATATTTTTATATATATATATATATATATATATATATATATATATATATATATATATATTTATATTTATATTTATATTTATATATATATATATATATATATATATATATATATATATATATATATATGAGGCTGGTTTGAAAAGTCCGTGCAAAGTCCGAGAGATGGCACCACCGGCGCGTATCGAGGTCATGTTTAGTTAGTAGCAGTCGAGTGATTTTCAAGAAATGGACGAAAAAGAATTTCGTGTGGTGATTAAACATTACTTTATGAAAGGCAAAACGCCTCAGGAGACTAAAGAGAAGCTTGATAAACATTATGGTGACTCTGCACCTCCGATTAGAACAGTTTATAAGTGGTTTCAAAATTTTCAGACTGGCCATATGGGCACGAGTGACGCTGAACGTTCCGGACGGCCTGTGGAGGTTACGACTCCAGAAATCATTGATCAAATCCATGATATGATGATGGATGACAGAAGAGTTAAGGTGCGTGAGATTGCTAGTGCTGTGGGCATCTCGACTGAACGGGTACATAATATTTTGCATAAACATTTGGACATGAGAAAGCTATCCGCAAGATGGGTGCCGCGATTGCTCACGCTTGACCAAAAACGGAATCGTGTGAAGTGTTGCAAGGATGGTTTGCAGCTGTTCCAGAAGAATCCGGAGGACTTTAAGCGTCGTTTCGTCACTGTGGATGAAACATGGATACTTTACTATACTCCTGAGACAAAACAACAAACTAAACAATGGGTTACCAAGGGGGAATCTGCACCAAAAAAGGCGAAGACCGTTCCTTCGGCAGAAAAGGTTATGGCGACTGTCTTTTGAGATTCGCAAGGGATAATCCTCATCGACTATCTGGAAAAGGGTAAAACTATTACAGGTGAATATTATTCATCGTTATTGGACCGTTTGAAAAGCGAGCTGCAAGAAAAACGCCCGCGATTGACCCACAAGAAAGTCCTTTTCCATCACGACAACGCACCAGCACACACCTCAGCAGTTGTGGTCGCAAAATTAATGGAAATAGGATTCCAACTCGTTTCACATCCCCCCTATTCTCCAGACTTGGCTCCCTCGAACTACTACTTGTTCCCCAATTTGAAGAAATGGCTGGCGGGACAAAGATTTTATTCAAACGAGGAGGTGATTGCAGACACTAATGGATATTTTGCAGACTTGGACAAATCCTATTATTCGGAAGGGATCAACAAACTAGAACATCGTTGGACGAAGTGTATAAGCCTAAAAGGAGACTATGTCGAAAAATAAAAAAGGTTTACCCCAAACACATAAGTAGTTTTTATTTTTGCACGGACTTTTCAAACCAGCCTCGTATATATATATATATATATATATATATATATATATATATATATATATATATATATTTATATATATATATATATATATATATATATATATATATATATATATATATATATAAATATATATATATATATATATATATATATATATATATATTATATATATATATATATATATATATATATGACACCTAGTAAAAAGATAAAGTCTATAGCTTTTCGGCGATATCGCCTCAAGCAAGGGAGAGAAAGAGGAAGGAGTTGGTTTTCTATGGTTTTCATAGTAATAGGGTAATTCTTCTCTCTTTTTTTGTCGAGATAATAAACAAATATAATGCAGAAATGTTTATAGTAAAACATAAAAGGGATGAGGGATGGAATTATGGTGTCTAATTCGTATGTATATTATCTGTCCTTTTCAAAATTTTTAGAGTAGGAGGAATTCAAAAATTAAGTTATTTTTTATTACTTTCAATTTTAAGCCAAGGAAGTGAAAGAAATGGGAATCGTGAAATATTTTATAGTTTCAATAGTAATTTTAAAGTTTTTCCAGGTTTTTTGCTTGTTGTAATTGACAAATTTTAGTCATATTATTTATAGCAAAATATTAGTATTATTTATAAGGGATTAATGGAGTGGGATAAGTGGTCAGAGAGGTCACTTTACATATATCGTGCTATATGTCCTTTAATTGGACTGTAGGACACGGACAGGTTGTTTTCTGATTACTCTCAATTCTAATAGGGGAAGAGGGTGACAGAGATGGGAAAATTTTGTATAGTTCCATTATAATTATGAACAATTTTTGAGGTGTTTCAGATAAAAGAATGAACAAACCGTCTTTGTATCTTTTCAATAGTATTATGGGAATCTTTTCTGATTTTTGTTTGGAATACTGGATATTTATTATAAAATAATATGTTTTTTGTAATAAATCATATATGGGGTGAAAGGGATGAGGTGGAGACTGAAAGAGTGATTGCGTATATATCGTAATATACTTCTAATTCATTGTTCTTGTTTTTTTTTATTATTTTCCAATTTAACAGAGTTGAGAAGTGTCTGAGATCAGATTATGCAGTAACTTAGCAAAATATTGAGTTAAATATAGGACAAGTTTTAGAAATAGTTACGTTGATGGAAACGTTCGTATCAAAAAAAAACTTGAATCCCTCTCTTACTTGTGAGGTCTCATAGGCAACGAAATATTATTTTTGCTTTGAACGAACAAACTTTTAATTCATATATGGTATACTTCAGGAGATAAGTATGTTATAAAAAAAAATAGCGACGATGTAGAACATAAATTAAAACATTCCTATCTATGAAGGCTTTAATGCTTGTTATTCCTCGTATAATCCTTTTCAAGTAGCTTTTAATATGGAGAACGTAATCTCTATGGAATAATTCGCCCAGGGCTATATTATCGACCGAGTAAAATTTACAGCGATTCAAGACCAATGTGAATCGCTTTTTCGGCACACGTGTCACTCCTGTAGGGCTTTCGGTATCTCCCTGCAGAACATGTGCTAGGCATATGAAAAAAAATCATCATCTGTCGTCATCTGTTTTTGAACGACTTGTCACCTTAAGAAAGGACGTCGTTCTCATTATTATTACAATGGTTAAGGTCAGTATTTGTGATAAATTCATTCCATAACGAAGATTATTTATTCTTCTGATATGAAATAGTAGTGTACAGGTGCCGACCACCGTTTCTTTTAGCACCCTATTGTTCCAAATGGACAACACTTTTACCTATAATTTTGTAGTAGGGTTTTAAATTCAGAAAATACCTAAAATTAGTTTTGCTTCAAACGGTCCATTTCATCTATTTATAATTATTTACAGAAATTATATATATATATATATATATATATATATATATATATAACATATATATATATATATATATATATATATATATATATATATATATATATATATATACAGTCAGTTCAAAAAGTTTTCATATGCTACCTGCTTTCTATACTATTTTTGTGTTATGTTTAACTAATTAATTGGAACTACGAGAAAATATGTTTAAATTATTATTTGAAACTTGCCCTTCGAGGATTAGTATTAAAAACAACTACTGAACATTCTGTCTAGAAGTTACATCCTTGTTATGAAAATGTAAACAAATTTAATGTCAAAAAAGTCTCCATTAACTTAACAATTACCGATAATAGTTTGAAGGAGTTTAACGGAAAATAACAACTTCGTTTAAACTAATGTTTAGTGGGACCGCCGTTGGCCTTGATAATCTCCTGTAACCTTTGTGTCATGCTTTCAACCAGCTGTCTAGTAACTTCTGCTGGCATGTTCTCCCATTCGTTCAATATTCTGTTTTTTAATTCTTCTCTATTTGAAACATTATGTTTGCGACCGCGCCGTTTAAGTTCCTCTCATAAATGCTTGATGGGGTTAACATCGGGTAATTGTGGAAGCGTATGAAGCTGCTGTCGCACACTATGTGGAAAATGTATCTTTTATTCAAATGCTAATTTTTGGACATTTTTTTCTAAAATTGTTCAGATAAACATGCTGATCTATGGTACTATTAATAAAATGTAAATTTCCAACCCCTCCAGCGGATATGCATCCCCAAAGCAGAACACTGCCATCCCCTTGTCTTACCGTGGAACAAATGTTTTTAATATCGAATGTGGTATTCTTCTTTCTCCAAACTTTAGTTCTGCCATCAGACCCAAAAAGTTTAATTTTAGTTTCATCACTAAATATTACGGATTCCCAAAATTCAGGAGGTTTAGTAACATATTCTCTAGCAAAAGCTAACCGCTTTTTGCGATTAGCTTCCGAAATTAACCGCTTTTTCCAGGATGCACACCCCTTATAGCCTGCCCTGTGTAAAAATTTTTTCACTGTTTGTGAACAAACTTCTTTTTTCATATATTTAATAAGAAATATTCCTTAGCAGTTCTATAAAAATTCTCTCCATTAACTTTCTAGAAGACGACTGAATTTAATAACGTAGCCTTAATTGGATACACCGACTTCTTTCTCGTAACACTTTACATGCTTATCATTTCAAAGTTTCTACAATTACATAGTCTATCAAGTTTTAAATTATGAGTTCATTATTAAATACCTCCGAGAAAC
>CM032449.1:139487097-139496209 GCA_019049505.1 Pachyrhynchus sulphureomaculatus
ATATGATGCTCAAGAAAACAAAAACCTGAAACTGCATGCTATGGTGTAAAAATATTTGATAATTCATGCGATAGTTGCGGTTTTAAGAAAATCATCATTTTTTAATTATTCTGAATAAAGTAAAACATATGCTGGAATCAACACATAAATGTTGAAATTCTTCTATCAGTCTAACCTATGTATTTCCAGTTCAAGAAATATAAATCTTTGTGCAATCATGTTTTTTTTTGGTCAAAAACTGACAAAAATAATTTTGTCTAATCAATCTAAATTTTTGCACACCACCATAAAATGCAATTCTAAGCACTTTTTTCTAGTAAATGTTAAAAAGTAGGAAATTTCAATTTCCCACCAAACGATGTTGGCACTGTAAAATCATTTTTTTTGGGTTTCAAGTAATGCTGAATCTACTTACAAATTAATTTTCTCACATGTCGCACACTTTCTGCTTGTCATTGTATATAACGACTGTTCATTAGACACGAAAAGTAATATTTATTAAAAAAAAAAAATTCATTAAAACTATGGCATTAGACTCACTGGTATACTAATCTATATATTTTCTGCTCGTAAAATTCCTGCAAAACCATTTCCTAACGGCAAACTCAGTTTGCGCAGTGAACCGCTACCCTTTTAACAATTGTTGTAATAGCATATACAAACTGCACGTGGTGAAGTCAGTACTGTGAAGTATATATTCTAAGACTTCCCAACGTATAAGTGTCAGCAGATCTTGAACCTCTCGTTCTATTTAAGGAAAAGCATTATTAATTACAAGCGTGTCACCGTTTGTGCTGTCTACCAGACATTTGTTGATGTTCTTTTTATTTGTGACTGGTTTGGCCCTAAAACAAAGAAAAATCAATGATATCATGCACCTGATTTGTTTTTGTGGTCAGGGAATTGTTCTTCTGATTTTTTATCTTTTTTTTGCTTTCTCTGCTCAGTAATGTGCATGGATTTTGTTCACCACATTCCATTCTTTTAAACTGGAAATCAGGATTTCTGCTTTTGACTTGGGAAGATCAATTTTTGTCACCAAATAGTTCACATCCTGTTGACTAGAGAAGTAGGGAGTGTTATCCTCTTTCATCCTTTCAAAAAGAAACAAAACTTACGAATGGTAACGGGCAAATCATAGGAATGGGGCACAGACGCAATTGAAGACGGCAGATCTAGGTACGCCATTCCGGTTATTGCTGCATTAAAATGTTGACCACAAATACCTAGTAACAATATGCCACACATTTTTGGGTTTCGAAACATCATATTTACTGTCCAAAGTTGCTCTGCACAAGGTGCGGCAGTAAGTTCGGAACCTACTGTTTGTCTAGATTTCTCACAGGCATATTAAAATATGCCTCATACGTATCACGCAAGTCTTCATAATAATGCTTAATAAAATCGGCATAGACATAACATAATGAATCTGGCGATTGTTTGCACACTTCGCGTGGCATTGTGACAGCCCAATGTTTACTCTACGCTAGATAAAAGACACACTGACAATACTTGCCATGACACGGTCGGTTTTTTCTCCGACTACTTACCCTAAGTGGGGAATTGCGTTTACAAAAAAATGACAAAAATAACCAAAAAACACTCTTGTTACAGGGGACAAAAGTTAAAAATATTTTTTTTTTCGTTTATATGACGGGTTCTGACGTATCTTTTACAGTGTAAGAGGACTCTATGAAACCTTCTACACAGACGAGGCCTTTGGGTTAGCTTCAGGGCAAACTTAAGACAAAAAACAACAATTATACTTTGATTTTCCTTTCTTGTAGGATAAAAAGAGCCTATGTACAAAAACACAAATAAAAAATTTGTTGCCTAGTTTTATCATAATAACCTCTAAAATGCCCCAAATCTACATTGTCTTTAGTCTCTCTACTCTTTTTTTCAGGATAACCTCAAATTGTGTAGAAACTTAAAAAAAATTCTTAATCGACAGTATACAGAAATGAAGAAAAATAATTTATTCCTTACAGGTTAGAGCAGAGCCTTTGCATCTGTATGTATTCTTAAACTATAATTAGTCGAAAAAAATCATGAAGAAATACCACACTTACTTGTTTAATGAAGCCCTATTATCTGCTTTATTAATTCAATTTTTAAAATTTCATTATATTGTTCCGACCTTTTGATAAGCCTAAGAGGCTTTTCCTAATCGACCGCATAGAGGCTCGAGAAACGAGGAAAATTATTATAATCTTTACGGATTAACAAATATTCTAAGCTTCTTATGACTTAGTTCACTCTATATTTTGTTACGAGCGCTTTAATAAGCGAATTTCTATGCTGGCTAAATATTTTAGTCAAATTCTTGTACAAACATGTAAGGGGATTGAGGAGGACGAATTTGATATAAGATATAAAGCTAAAGGCGATATTTTTCCTATGTGGAATTGGTGGAATGTATCTTAAATACTAGAAACCTACAAACGTTAAATATATAACTTTCGATATGCTGCTAAACTACTGCTAATGGGGCGATAGTTAATTCAAAATGACCCCCAGATCTAGAGGTCCGTTTGAGGCAAGACTTGAGAGTTCTTCAACACACATATATCACTTGTACACTAATGACTTAAGGATAAAACAATATTTGCAAGATGGACTCTCAAACTCTTTACACAGAACACACGCTGGCGTAGAATCAACTTTTTCAAGAGGAATTGCGTGCTTTTGCAGACAAGCAGACTTGGATGTTCTATTAGGATGCTTCGACTTATAAGGACTTTCTATCTCCAAAGAAGACGAGAACAGTCGCGTTCTAGATGGTTAAATGCGACCTTTTTTGTGAATTTTACTAATTCGCTATATGAATAAAAGGTCCAAAATTTGCAGAAGTTTAGAGGAAGACCCATCCAAAGCTTAAAGCTGGCCACTAGAAGAGATCCGTAAATTTTCTTTTGTATTACAAGCCGTGAATTCCCCGAATTACAATACCTTGTTTCCCTGATTTAATGTCCTGCGTATTCTTGTTTAAACAACTGAAGAAAGATTTTCCAAATGCTGTAGCTTCGTATTTTAGGCGAAAAAAGAGAAATTGTTTTGGATAAGAGTAGAATAAGTTAAAAACGCTAGACTAATTGTACGAGGGCTGGTTTGAAAAGTCCGTGCAAAAATAAAACTACTTATGTGTTTGGGGTAAACCTTTTTTATTTTTGACATAGTCTCCTTTTAGGCTTATACACTTCGTCCAACGATGTTCTAGTTTGTTGATCCCTTCCGAATAATAGGATTTGTCCAAGTCTGCAAAATAGCCATTAGTGTCTGCAATCACCTCCTCGTTTGAATAAAATCTTTGTCCCGCCACCATTTCTTCAAATTGGGGAACAAATAGTAGTCCGAGGGAGCCAAGTCTGGAGAATAGAGGATGTGAAACGAGTTGGAATTCTATTTCCATTAATTTTGCGACCACAACTGCTGAGGTGTGTGTTGGTGCGTTGTCGTGATGGAAAAGGACTTTCTTGTGGGCCAATCGCGGGCGTTTTTCTTGCAGCTCGATTTTCAAACGGTCCAATAACGATGAATAATATTCACCTGTAATAGTAAAAATTAATTTTACCCTTTTCCAGATAGTCGATGAGATTATCCCTTGCGAATCCCAAAAGACAGTCGCCATAACCTTTCCGGCCGAAGGAACGGTCTTCGCCTTTTTGGTGCATATTCCCCCTTGGTCACCCCATTGTTTAGATTGTTGTTTGGTCTCAGGAGTATAGTAATGGTATCCATGTTTCATCCATAGTGACGAAACGACGCTTAAAGTCCTCCGGATTCTTCTGGAACAGCTGCAAACCGTCCTTGCAACACTTCACACGATTCCGTTTTTGGTCAAGCGTGAGCAATCGCGGCACCCATCTTGCGGATAGCTTTCTCATGTCCAAATGTTTATGCAAAATATTATGTACCCGTTCAGTCGAGATGCCCACAGCACTAGCAATCTCACGCACCTTAACTCTTCTGTCATCCATCACCATATCATGGATTTGATCAATGATTTCTGGAGTCGTAACCTCCACAGGCCGTCCAGAACGTTCAGCGTCACTTGTGCCCATAAAGCCAGTCCGAAAATTTTAAAACCACTTATAAACTGTTCTAATCGAAGGTGTAGAGTCATCATAATGTTTATCAACCTTCTCTTTAGTCTCCTGAGGCGTTTTTGCCTTTCATAAAGTAATGTTTAATCACCACAACGAAATTCTTTTTCGTCCATTTCTTGAAAATCACTCGACTTCCTTGATTCACACGAATGCCAAAAACAAAGAAATAGACGCAATATGGCTGAAACTTGGTGTGCGTTCATTCAAGAGATCCTACTAACTAAACATAACCTCGATACGCGCCGGTGTGCCATCTCTCGGACTTTGCACGGACTTTTCAAACCAGCCTCGTATTAGTGTAGATGGAGTTATATTTTCTTTCGATTTTTGATAAATTATTTTATTGGTATTATAGCCTTCGGCCTTAACTTTATTTTTTAAATATTTACGGAAAGTACAAAGAAATTTTTTTCTTTAAAATTCGAAGCAATAAATTTTTTAATATTTAGCCCCTTGTGACTTATATAAAACAAGTTTTTCAAATTTGGGTCTGTCTGCTATTTAAAAAAAAATGAAATTAGTACAGTTTCATTTCTACAAACTCTAGATAGTAACGAAGAAAATATATTTTTTTATTATTTATAAAATACCTACAAAAAGTTTCTATATATTGAGTACTAGCAATCATCACGGACATCTGTGCTGATTGCTGATCATTTATAACTCACTTTTGTATAATTAAATTTTATTTTACGAGTGTAGCTACAAACTAACGGGACTGACTTTATAAAACTTTTTATTTTTGAATTGTGGCATTAATCCTCTTTAATATACACTTCTTTTTTCGTACATAGTTCTAATCGACATTTTCTACACCGTTCTATCGCAGATCCACATTTCAGATCATTTCCTTTTCACATATTCAAGGAGCTTGGTCAAAACGTATTTATAATAAAATTGATTTACAATTTACACATCAGGCACCCGATCCACCGAATGTCAAAAAATCCTGTCACCATTGCTTTGAATTTTGATTATATATATATATATATATATATATATATATATATAATATATATATATATATATATATAATCGGAGGTTTACCCTAACTGGGAGACGCTCTTATAAGGAAAAAGGTGAAGAGATGAGCAATCAAAGATCTAAAGGCTCTAGTATCTGCTTTTTATTTTTGTTATCGAGCTTTCGCTGCCTAATGGTAGCTTCTTCTGGATTCTAACAATGCAAACAAGGTACAGAGAAATAAACTTAAAACGTTCGTTTTTGAAATGTGATTCTATAAATTATAAGGTTGTATGAAAAATTACTTACAAAAAATTTAGCAGTTAACTTATCTCTGATGAAAATAATAAAATTTGCATTTGTGTTGGCCAGGTAGTAGGTATGATCACAAAAACATGATAAAAGGACACCTAAAGAATTACACAGGTATCAAAAAAATAAAACGTTGTCATAACATTATTCAAAAAAACACTTTTAAGACAGAACAGAATTGTAAGAAAGACCATGATGTTGAAATGGTGCTCCATTTTAAATTTTTTGACATCGAGTTTAGTAACTTATTTGGTAATATTTGAGTGTGAACCGGATATTGTTAGTAGTCTATGTCGTCATCAGGTCCGCAAAAATCCAAAAAGCATTAATGTTATGCATTATTTATTATTAATTATAGTTATTCTATAATTTTATAACAAAGGGACTTAAATTTTGATGGATGCTATTATTAGATAAGTTATTTATTATTAATTTATATTTATTCTTTAATTTTATAACAAAGGGACTCATAAGTAATTTAAAGTATTTAAAAAAAAAATGTTATTGTTGGAGGTTATTTATTATTTATCATATCTGATTTTTAATTTTTTAATTTTATAACAAAAAGTCACAAAAAGTAATAAGGCATATATAAAAAGCAGGAATAACAGAAAGGGAAAAACGTCAACTTTACCGAAAACTGATTTTTTCATAAAAATCGTTTCTTTTTAATTGCTTTGGTATGATTTTGTACTAGTAAATAGGTATAAATAGAGCTCAATCCTTCTATATCTCTTTTTGTGATTGAGATTATTTATGTAACATAATTTCCAAGTAACTTCTTCTGAAAGTAATTAGTCTCAACATCCAGAATAAAGCTGTTGTTTTATATTGTACCCTGTGATCTTGTATTATTTACGTGTAAGCTCAAACTGGTTGCGTTAGGCTTATGTTTGCTATCACTTTTGTGTAACGCTAATTCTCTTAGAGAGCTTTGTGAAGTATGGTCCAATGTAGACCAAACCACATTGACAGGGAATGCCATAGATTATATTAGATCCTTGTAAAGTATCTCTTTTAATTTAGAATAAAAACAATTCATCTTTTTTAAATTGTATTTAGCAATCTTATGTTTTTATTTTTAAACAGAGAAGACAAGGACTGGAGAGACCTTCTATGTATTGTAACTTTCCTACTTCAATGTTCATTAATGGAAACATTAGTGGAAACAGTTGAAATTGATTTGAAGAGAGGGTCTTTGAAAATTCTTTTTAATTAGTGTCTTCGGATAGGAATTGTCCAACAAGATGTTTTTCTAACAGTTTTCATTTCGCACCCTTGCTTCAAAAGTGCCACAACTCAAAAAACTCTATTTTCTAGGAAATACAAAAAACGGTTTCCAGCTGCGTAGGTAAATTTTAGTTGATCTAGTGATGTCACCAAGCAGAACTATGCGTATAGTATATGATAGGTTGTGGTTTCTTGTCTAATTTTTCAAGTTTTTAACTAAAAATCCCGTTTTTTTTTGAGTTGTGACCCTTTTGTCGCCTATCAAAGACTAATGAGTATGCCATCATTTTGAGTTGTGACACTTTTGCTGCTTGTTTTCTGGACATGTGACACGTTTTGATGACTCGACAGACAAATGGGGTTTTCAGTTATGGCGTTTTTTATTAACAAAGATTAAGTAATCTATTTTTTTTTCATCTGTAGATAGTATTTTCATATGTGAGTGATTGAGTGTGAATAAATGAAGCTGCAAACAAGATTGAATAATATTATTCTTTTATTTTGACTGACTTCAAAAATGGAAACTAAACAGTTCTCCATAATAGGTAAGTTCAAGAAAATGCGAGTTTCCTTTGCAAATTTCAACTCTTAACATAAGTAGAAACAAACAGTGTAAATAGAAACATTAAGATTAATGACTAACATTTAGTGTAAATTAACCAGTTGTAAGTTAAGGCTACTGAGCTTACAGATTTGATGCCTGAGTGTTCATAAGTGGAACATAAGCGCACAGCTAATTAGTAAACCTGTTTTCACTAGGTTCAACACGAGATCAATAACTAACCAAGGTTTTTTAAAGTAACAGTTTAATGTATAATAAATTTTTCGATCGTACCCAATAATAATTAAACTTCTTGCACAAAAAGGGAAGTTACGTGCTTTCCCCCTCTCTTGTCAGGTTCAACAAATCCTATTCAGTCTTCTTAAATAACGCTGTGCGGATAGGTCTGTCATTAATATCAAGCGTAGACATAAGAACGTTTTTACACACCCTTATACCTTTCTGATTCACATCAAAGCAATAAGCCATATTCATACTCCTTCAATTTCTGAGTACTCGAATACCTGGTACTTTGGTTTTAATAGGCTTCAGCATGTGCTACGATTGAATTTCTCTGTAGCGTTGTACAGAGGCGAGTTGTTTCCAATAACCCAGAAAAAATCTCAACACCGAGTCGTTTGGTCCGTTAATTTTTTTTTACTACTGCAGCCCAATCGGCATTTTTCTCCACAAGGTGGACCTATTTTCCTTGAAGGAACTGGTTATTTTGTTTTTTGAATGCAGAAACCTATGGTTTTCCCAGAATTTCTTAGTGAATTTGGCCTTTGTTTAGTAGATCATGAATGTTGTACTTTTTCCTTTTTTTCCTTTCTTCCCAGCTGGTTGCGCGGTCTGATGACTTGGCGACTACTCACGTTCACTCTTATTAGATATGGGCATCACTGAAATTTGAGTTAGCAGCTGGAGTCGTCGGTCCTATATTATTATTATCACTTTCAATACTGGAATAATACGCTCATTTGCCTCTTAATCTGGATAGTCCCGCAAAGCAGTAAGGCTTAGTGGAATCATACGAGGCTTCCTAATGAGAAAGTGAAAAACATTATTTGTCTGCAGAAGTTCTTAATTCCAGGAGATTGCTGAGTGAAAAAATTGTGAACTTTCAGGCAATACTGGCACTTCAATTCCAGCTTGCGAACAACGGGTAGAGCGAAAAAACTACTTATAGGCTAACTTACCAAGTTCAAGATACCTGTCTTTCATTGTTCCCTTGAATGTTACGCGCCTTTGTCAATATTTACTTCAGGCTGAGATGCCAAGTTCGAATATTGGACAGATGAAGATGCATTTTCGTTAGTCACATTGTTCACTATTGTAAGATTTAGTATTAAATATTGGTTTCCACAGCCACCAAAGCGAAAAAATGGCACGACTGCATCCGCCTCATCGAGATGAGCTAAAGCGAGTTGTAACAAAAACAGCACCGCGACTTTTATCCCAGCATTGTTTACATTTCTCGTTTGTAACATCAAAAGAGACACATTTAGAGTTATTACCAATATATTGTAGCTAACTTGAATCGTCAAAAATGTCACAATTCAAAATAGGAAACGGAAGATATTTACTCATGAAAGCTCTAGACTAGACTGCCACAATTCCAAATCATTTGGATGATTATCACCACTTGAATCATCAAAAACGTCATCAACTCCGAAATAGCGCACTAGATTGAACCGCACGTTCACTATGAGGTTTAACTCACAACTGAGATGTGTCAACTTCTTGAGAAGGGGCCCTTTTTGACATATTATAATCATAGAAAAACGACACCACTGCTACCTGGCGGCTGATTTTCAGCAGTGCACGATCTGGCACGTTAGGTGGTAGGAAAAGGCGTAAAAACCAAGCCGAATGGCAGCCCATAACTGCAAAAAACCTAATTTTTTTTAAGTTATGGCCACTTTTTGAAGGACAAGAGTGCGATTTGGTTCTTTAA